>JAFIRS010001223.1:0-409445 GCA_018342105.1 Gonioctena quinquepunctata | reverse complement strand
ATATAGGTCTTGTAAGCCTTTGAGTAGCACATGTTAATGCAAAAAATCCCCGTCCACGAAAACTTTGAAAGAGTTTTGGAATTTTTGAAAATTAATTTAATTAGTTGTAGGGCCAAATTTCTGTGCGACAAAATATTTCGATATATAGATCTTGTAAAACACTTCAAGTTGCACAGGTTTATGCAAAAAAATCCCCATCCACGAAAACTTTGGAAGGAGTTTTGGAATGTTTTTGAAAATTAATTTAATTCGTTGTAAGGGCCAAATTTTTGTCGACAAAGTTTTCGATATATAGATCTTGTAAAGCACTTTAAGTAGCACAGGTTTATGCAAAAAAATCCCCATCCACGAAAACTTTCCCATCAAATAGTAAATTAATGGCTCTGGCCATGAAATTCCTACACATTTTAGGGACCGCTGGCGGCCGAGAACACTTCGTATTGCCGCGACAGATTCATTGCTGAAACTCGTGGCTGCTTTCACACTGATAAGCAAACATTGGTTTCAAAATGTCAAGTAAAAAAAGTATCGCAAACTTATCTTGCAGGTCAAATTTTGATGATCTAACAGCATGGCATACTACTATTTTCTAGGAAAATTATGATTAATACTTGTTTATTTGTTATTTTCAATACGTCCATAAATAATCATAAAACCAATATTCCTTTTTTTTCAGTGTTAAACCAATATAACTTTTTTTGTCAGTATTATATTATCCGAAGAAGGAACTGAACCATCTGTTTTCTATGTACATATCTCACAAAATCGAAATTACTTGTAAAGAACTAATGTGTGAAAAACAGAATAACAATAACAACAGTGCTTAGCAAGGGCGTCGCTACCGGGGAGGGGGGCATTCCTCTAGAAAACTTATACCTATATATATATTTCTTTCACAAAACTTTTTATAATTGTCAATTGCCGTAATTGCCCTCTCCCACTTGCTATAGGCATAAAAAAATTTGTCTAACAAATCCGCGCCACGAGTCCCGAGCGTTGACCACAAACCACGGCGCTCTTTACCGCGATTTCAAAACAATTCCTAATTTGTGCGATCTGTTTTTGATCACGGGACGGGGGAGTTGTGAACACAGTATGCAGTTTTCAGTTTGTTCGCCAACTAGGAATTTTGAGTTTTGAGTGTATGTGAGATTCTTGAGACGATCTTCGAAGTAAAAGCATCGAAACATCGACACTCCAGATTACAAAGTTCCTTTCATCACCTACTAACAAGTAAGTGGAAAAAGTATCTCACATGAACCATTCATTCATCATCATAAAGTAGTAAGTACTTATCATAAATCGAATATAATTTGAAGTATCTACAAATTTTAGACGCCATCCTCACGTGTGTCTCAAATTTTTTAACCAAATCGCAATTTTTCGTAATTTGAGGAAAATCATAAACTGGAATATTAGAAGTTTCTATTCAAATAAAGCAAATTTACTCAACATTATTGATACAAACAATCCTGATATAATATGCCTCTCCGAAATTTGGGCAAAACCGAATTCGGAATTAATCATCAAAGGTTACAGATCCATATCTCACAAGAGAGAAGATGGAAAGGGGGGAACAGGGATTTTAATAGAAAATTGAATTAGGTTTGAGGCTATTTCAAACAACTTTCAAATACCTAACAGAGTAAATTTACTTGGAATACAAATTAAAGACATACAAATAATCTCTATTTATATTCCACCTGATATAACAGTAGATTCAAATTTTTGGAATCAATTCACAAGATACGAAAAGTTTATTATAAGTGGGGACTTCAACTGCCACTACAAAAATTGGGGAAATTCGTATAATAACAGAGGTGGAATAGAATTAAATTCAGTAATAGAGGAGGGAGAGATGATAATTAATAATGACATGCAACCCACGGTACTTGCACTGAAATCTATCATAGATCTCATGATTACATCCCCAACTATATTTCATGATGTTGTATACTGCACAACTGCAGACGACACTTTTGGATCAGATCATTACCCCATATTCATGGAAGTCCGATTCTCTCCAACAGAGGAATTTTAAAATCATGCAATGCCTAATTCAGATATTAGATACAATCATCATAAGATTGATTGGATGAAATTTGAACAGATAATTGAATCTATATCAATCAATTCTTACGAAGAATTCATTTTTGCAGTAAACCAAGGTTTAGAACAGAGTGCACCTAAAATAAATAACAATCACAAATTTGCAAATTTAACAAAACCCCCATGGTGGGATGAAGAATGTTTGGAAACCATAAAAAGGAAAACAAAAATTCAAGTAGTATAAAGAAAATTCTATTTAGCAGAATTACATAGAACTAAAAAAAGAAATAGCTAAATCCAGGAAAATATTTAAAAAAAAGACTAGTCCATTTTACAGAAATCTACACCATGAAATATTTAACAAAGATTCTCAAAATGTTTACGAAGAGCTTCAAACAAATTTTGTTCAGTTAATGTCCAGAATCAATCACTTAATATTGAAAAGATAGAAGCAAACAAAGACAGAAATTATATATTCACAGAAAATGAGGTGAGAAGCATTCTAGAAAGAATGAAAGATACTGCACCAGGTAAAGATAACATCACATATAAAATGATCAAAAATTTACAAAAATATGCTTTTTCATGGCTGGTAAATTTATACGACATATGGTTAAATAAAACTGATTCTTCAAATTTTTAAGTACAAACATCTACAACATCATGCCCCCAGCTCTGAGAGATAATATAAAAAAAAATAAAAAAAAACTTGGGACAGACTGGTTACACGACTCGGATCAAATTTTCATGAACTAACAAAGAGTAAAATAAAAATTAATTTCTCAATAATTCACCTAACGATTCAGTACATAGAGCACAAATGAAATCAAATATATACGCATATATAACTATATAATAAGAAACATGAACATGTGATAGAATATATATATATATATATAAATAAAACGTCACTCTAGAAAGACGGACAAGTCGGTCTGACAGACTTCGTCAACTAGAGATACTATCAAATTGTAAGACTATACTATGTTGTAATACTATACTTTTCAGCATCCCATATTTATTTATTTTGTACAGATTTAATGTTATCTTCTTTTTTTGTTCATTTGATAAATAAATATTATTATTATTAAATAATTCAACAAAAAATAATTAAATCATTGTCAGCGAAGTTATTTTATACCTTTTAGTACATGGCTTAAATAAAAGCTTGTCTTTAAAAAGTTTTTTATTAGTTATATTATTTTTTACGTTTTAGTTAGTTCGCCTTAATCTGTTAATTTCTAATAGATCATCGTTATTACAAGGTCTCTTCCCTGTAAGTTTTGAGCTGAAAGAAATCATGATCTCCGACCCCAAAAACTCCTACACACCAATTTTGAATAGAATCTGACCATAATCACAAAACTCGTCCGTCATCCTGAAGTCGCCATCTTGAATTGATAATTGAATGGTTTATAGTTAAACCATTCACAATTGCAGAAGCATAAAAAACAAGTTTCGCAGTCTTGAAGTGGTATCCTTTGAGCAGCATAACTAATTTTATTCAGATATTTAAATATTTTAAAAATACGTTAAAATAAAAAAAATATATTATAAGCGATGAAGTATATATTAATAGGCAATCGGATCATCATAATTTAATTTTCCTATGGTCGAAAAAAAGCCATATTTTCCAACAAAACACAACAGAGCTATAGAATATTTTAAAACCTATTTCGATCCCAGACCAGAGACACTACTGGCTTTTTTATTCAGACCTCTTCAAACACAAATATAACTCGTGATTCATCAGTTTTCTTGGCCTCCAACGTATGGACACACCTACAAGCATTATAATTGGTTTGCGGTCCGTTTTGATTGGCTCAGGCGAATCTGGTGTAGAACTAGACAGCTGTCACGAGTTACGAGTAGTACACATTATTTTTCGTTCCGTTACTTCGCATACACGCTCGTGTAAGTGAAGTGAGTTTATTATTTGCTGCTTATAGAAACAGCTTCTTCTGAAAATGGTTAAACTATAACTATAAAAACGAACCTTTTGGGAGTGAAGATGAAACTTTAGTTTAGCATCACAATGCAGCTAAATTCGAAGGGGAAATAGATGTCGGATATTTCGTGGGGCACATGCTAACAGATATAATAAAGTACAATATTTTAAGAAAAGCATTTGTTCTGAAAAAAACATTTTTATTCCCACATTCTGTTCACCTGAAGATTAACAGAGATATGAAATGATATTTGTCAGAAAAACATTTTCAAAACTTCTCTTGGATGAGATATTTTCAAAATTTGCAGGGGGTATATTCTGTAAATATTTCTTTTTATTTGCAAAAAGTGGTGGAATTAACAAAGCAACATCACTAACTATATTAGTTGTCACGCCACTAACAAAATTTTCCAAATTACTAGGGAAATATGGGGATCTTACAAGCCATGAAAATACGATTTACCACAAGGAGGCTGTAACTGTAGCAATGAACTTCATGAAGAATCATGAAAATCAAGAGAAACAAATCATTAATATTTTAGATGTTAAACGTTGCGAACAGGTCCAGCAAAACAGAGATAAATTAAAGGCTATTCTCCAAAGCATTCTTTTTCTGGGGAGACAAAATATTCCACTTCGTGGTCATAAGATCAATTTGGATGTGACAGTAGCATCTGAAATAAATGACGGTAATCTCAGGGAAATCAACACCGAATAGAAACTTGTGGAGATGATTCGGTTTTGAAAAATCATTTTGAAACAGCTACGAGCCACACCAAATATTTGAGTGTCATGTTTCAAAATTTCTGCTGTGGCGAAGAAATAATAAATTCTATAGCTAAGGAAATCAAGGAAACAGGGTACTACAGCATTATTTTTGATGAAACAACTGATGTAACTCCTAAATGTCATTTGTGATCCGGTAATGTACTGTAACGAACCTAGGCCGGACCTGTCGCCTCACACGTTGCCATCGACAGCGATGAGATCATCCCCGGAGATATTTGAGAACCATCCAGTCGCTCTTCCGCGGAAAACAACGGTCAATATTGGAAACAATTGGAACATGCCGTCGCCAACTGCCAGAATTCGAAAGATCGGGAATTCTGTAACGGAGATAAATAGACAGCCCTCAAGTCTCACGGACAGTCTGAACGAGCCCATACGATCGAGCTATACAGTGGAGTAGTAATATAAATTAAGTTGTAGATCAAGTGTGAAATAAATTAGTAGAACCAAGTTAAGTTTATTTCGTTACAATTGGTGGTCGGAAGTGAGATTTTGAAAATAAACAAGTGATGTAGGTGGATAGTCAGAAAAATAAATTGATAGACCTTTCTTACAAAAATAGACAGTGGCCTGGTTTTCGCAAGTGGACAATTGTGCGTGGGAATATAAACTGATACACTCTTGCGTGAAACAGACAATAGACTGGTGGCCGTGGAAAAGAATTCACGAGTGAATTTTTAACAAATGATCAACTTTTCGTGTAAAACAGACTGATACCGTCAAAGACAAAATGTGTTCAGAAAAGTGCGCCTTGCGGATTTGAAGGTAGCGGAATTGAAACAGGAATTGGAGAAAGGGAACTGGAAACAACAGGTAAAAGCAATACTCCAGGAAAGACTTGCAGAAGGATTTTATACAAGAAGGTGAGGACCCGAAACATTTTTATTCAAAAGTTCCGGAGGTGATTTAAGTTTGGTAATGAATAAACTCGAAGAAACTACTAAATCCGTGAAGAAGAACTGCAACAAAATTCTAGAAATCTGGAAGAGAACTTTCTAGAAATCTGGAAGAAGAAGCTTCAGAAAATTCTAGAAATCTGGAAGAGAAGCTTCTAGAAAATTCAAAAGCCTGGAAGAAAATGCAGAAATCTGGAAGAGAAGCTTGAAGAAAATTCTAGAAATCTGGAAGAAAGCTTCAAGAAAATTCTAGAAATCTGGAAGAGAAGCTTCTAGAAAATTCAAGAAGCCTGGAAGAAAATGCTAGAAATCTGGAAGAAAGCTTGAAGAAAATTCTAGAAATCTGGAAGAGAAGCTTCAAGAAAATTCTAGAAATCTGGAAGAGAAGCTTCTAGAAAATTCAAAAGCCTGGAAGAGAAGTTCCTGGAAAACACAGAGGCCTAAAAAAGAATTGTGTGGTGTGGCTAATTTTTCTAGAAAAAAGAATGGGAACCGTTGAGACAGAGATAGATAAAATTAGGGAGCAAATGAACACGGAGGTAGATAAAATAAAAAGATAGGGTCGAGGCAGAAATGGACCAAATAAAGGAAGCGATCAGTAAGCTGGAAAACAAATTAATAGTGCGTCCTCCACAGAGATGGTTAACGAAAATGCAATGCTGGACTTGAGTTTGAACGTGGATAAAGTTCAGAGGGTATAAAAGATGTCAAGGTCATTTCAGAAATAGGGAAGCTTTCTATGAAGCCGCCTCAGTTCGACGGAAAAACTCCATGGGCAAATTACCGCCGGCAGTTTGAAGCAGCGGCCAAAGCAAACGGATGGAATGCAGGGGAAAGAGCTGTAGCACTGACACTTGCATTACGTGGAGAACGACAAATATTCTACAAACTCTCACCCAAGAACAGGAGGACTATGATCAGCTGATTAAACATCTAGAATTACGATATGGCCACGCCCATTTGGATTACGTATACCACTCCCAACTGAAAAATCGCTGCCAGAAATCGGGCGAATCCTTACAAAATTCGAAGCTGACATTGCACGCTTGGTTCGTCTCGCATATCCAGCCACACCGGAAAATGTAATGGAGCGATTAGCGGTTCAGGCATTCTTGGATGGACTCCGTGACCAGAAACCAGACAAGCGTTGACACTAGCCGTCCAACACATCTCGTGAGCGCACTGGCAGCGCTTTGGAATTTGAGGCAGCAAAGCAATCCTGCAAAAAACCAAAGTAAAGTTCGAAGTATTGAAGAAGACTCACAGGAGCATGCTGACTTGGAAGCTGCCATAAGAAAAGTGATGAAGGAAGTTTTGCCTGAAAAAGACAGATAAGATGCTGGAATTGTGGCAAAATTGGACATTGCGTAGCAATGTCCAACATTCGAAACACGACTCCGATGCAGGAAAACTAAAGAAGGTCGACGAGAAGGGGCAATCGTCGGCCTGTGTCCACAAGCGGTTAACAACGCATATGTCGCTATCCTGAAACGACAGAACAGAGGTGTTTTCGTAGGCGGTCTCATCAATAACGAGCCTTGCACCATGCTGCTAGATACAGGTGCGACTAGGACAATTCTCGGACCTTCCTTGCAGAACACCGGAACGTTGAACCGACAACTTGGAAGCACGCACAGCACAGGGGAGCCAGCTACTGTATATGGCGAGCTACCGATTGAAATAATTTTGGGCAGCACTAAAGTGAAACATCAGGCACTTAGCGGACATCGAAGACGATGCAATCATCGGAATGGACATCATGAATTCCAGAGGGTTTGAATTGGATTTCAAAGACGGCGTCCTACGTGTCAACGGAGAAGAGCTGGTACTTCATGGGAGAAGTGAGGAGTTGATCCGGTGCTGTTGGCTGAAGATGTAGCGTACCTGAGAGGGCTGAAACCATTCTGGAGGCTCGCCTGGACGGGAGTGCAAGCAGTGGAGACGTAGTGATGTTCGAGCCCAAACTTCATGATGAGAAAAATTGGACGAGGTTGCACTAGGGAAGACCTTGTTGCGTGCTGACAAATTTGTGCCGGTAAGGGTTATGAATGTCAATTATTTCCCAGTGACCTTGAAGAAAGGAACAATTTTGGGGCACTGCTCGTCAGTTTCATCTGTGATCCGGGCGTACGGGTACGATTAGCCAACCCAACAACTTGCCCACAGAACTAGAAAAATTGGTTGCCATCTCTTCAAGACATAAAACCAGCTCAACAGCCCAAACTAAGAGATTTAGTCAAAAAGTACCAAGACATCTTCGATACCGGACAAGGAAAAGGGGTCGAACTAATGTGGTCCACACAAGATTGATACTGGAGGTGCTCGACCGATCCGGCAATCAGCAAAGACTTCCTCTTGCCAAGAAGGAAGAGGCTGACAAAATAGTCAGCGATATGGGAAAAGAAGGAGTTATCGAACCATCTGACAGTCCCTGGTCCTCTCCAGTCGTACTGGTGAAGAAAAGGATGGATCGACACGCTTTTTGTAGACTATCGCCAACTTAATAATGTCACGAAGAAGGACAGTTACCCTCTCCGAGAATAGATGACACCTAGACACGTTGGCTGGTTCCACGATTTTCTCGACCCTTGATCTGAAGAGTGGATACTGGCAAGTAGAGCTGGCTCAGGAAGATCGAGAAAAGACTGCTTTTACCATCGGCTCAGGATTGTGGCAGTTCACCGTTATGCCATTCGGGCTCTGTAATGCTCCCGCCACATTCGAAAGATTGATGGAAACAGTACTGAAGGGACTCTCATGGAACACGTGTCTAGTGTATCTCGACGACATAATTGTTGTCGGCAGATCGTTCGAGGACCACGTGAAAAACTTGGAGGAAGTATTCCTGCGACTGAGGAACTCCGGATTGAAGCTGAGCCCTAAGAAATGCCATCTGTTCCAAAAGAAGTACGATACCTCGGCCACGTTGTCTCTGGGGAAGGGTAGCAGTGGATGACCAGAAGATCAAAGCTGTTAAGGATTGGCCCATCCCCAAAAGACATTCACCAACTTCGAAGTTTCCTTGGTTTATGCACATACTATCGCCGATATGTGCTTGGATTCGCCAACATCGCTAAACCACTGACCAGGCTCACGGAAGGCCAAACAAAGTTCCAGTGGTCCGAAGAATGTCAAGACTCATTCAGGAAGCTGAAAGGAGCTTTGATCAACGCACCTATACTGAGCTATCCCCTACCCAAAGGGAAATTCATTTTGGATACGGACGCCAGCAACGTGGGACTTGGAGCTGTCCTATCTCAGATCCAGGAGGGACAGGAGAAGGTCATTGGTTATTTCAGCAAGACGCTTAGCAAACCAGAGCGCAATTACTGTGTCACCAGGCGAGAGCTGTTAGCTGTTGTAAAGGGAGTGGAACACTTCTACAAGTACGTGTATGGAAGAAGATTCCTGTTGAGAACTGACCATGCAGCTCTCAAATGGCTCTTACAGTTCAAAAATCCTGAGGGTCAAGTAGCACGTTGGATCGAGAGACTCCAAGAATTCGATTTCGAGATCGAACATCGAGCCGGAACTAGCCATAAGAATGCAGATGCCTTGTCGCGAAGACCATGTCCAGATGATTGCTCACATTGCCGACGAGCAGAAGAGAAAAAGCAACAGCAGATGCCTTGTCGCGAAGACCATGTCTTGGCTTGGTCGTCATCTGGTAAGAAGGGCAGTCGAAGACCGTCATGGGAGGAAGTCGCACGGTTTCTCACCGGCTGTTAAGTCCTATTGGGCACAATGGAACTCTCTTATTCTGGACAATGGGATCCTGTAAACGTGTGTTGGAGGCTGATATTGGTGGGGAAGACAGACGCCAAAATTGTTCCCAGGAACAGAAGAGAGGAAGTGCTGCGGAAATCCATGATGGAGTCGCGGGGGACATCTGGGAGTGACGAAGACCCTGCAGAAAGTGAGGCAACGGTTTTACTGGGCCAATTGTCAAGCTGACGTCCAGGACTGGTGCAGAAAGTGCGCTGTATGCGCTGCTAGCAATGGACCTCGAATACGACCCAAGGCCCCGATGCGTCAGTACAACGTAGGCAGCCCGTTCGAGAGAATCGCCATTGACATCGCCGGCCCGTTTCCCGTATCCGACCACGGGAATAAATACATCCTTGTGGCAATGGACTACTTCAGTAAGTGGGCGGAAGCCTATGCCCGCCAACCAGGAAGCCATCACCGTCGCCGACGTCTTGGTGAAAGAATGGATATGTCGATTCGGTATTCCAATGGAGCTGCACTCGGATCAAGGCAGAAATTTCGAATCCAACCTTTTCCAAGAAATATGTCTACTGCTGAACATCCGCAAGACAAGAACCACGGCCCTACATCCGCAGTCCGATGGAATGGTGGAACGGATGAACAGGACGATCAACCGCCACTTGTCCAAGGTTGTCTCTGACCATCAAAGAGACTGGGACCAGTATCTTCATTTGTTCCTGATGGCCTATCGATCCGCAGTACACGAGTCAACCGGTCAAACTCCTGCTAGTATTATAATGGGCCGAGAACTGCGACTGCCTTGTGACCTGAAGTTTGGGATACCGCCAGGACAAGACACTGCGGGAGAGGACTACGTCAGCAAACTTCGGCAGAGAATGGACGACATCCACGAACGAGTCCGGTTGAACATCCAGAGTGCCAGCGATAAAATGAAGAAGACCTATGACATCAAGGCCGACGCTGGAGGATTTAGGTTGATGACCTGGTTTGGCTGTACAACCCCAAACGTCGTCGTGGACTATCACCAAAGTTGCGGAACTCGTGGGAAGGCCCGTATAAAATCGTGAAAAGGATAAACGACCTTGTGTACCGAATCCATAAGCCACCCGAGGGAAACCAAGGGTCGTCCATTTCAACAGGTTGGCCCCTTACGCTGGAAACCATGACCAAGTTCGCACCCTCAAGCCACCGGAGGATGATATGACGTTCGAAGTTTATGTCCTTGTATTCAAACGGGCAGAAAGTTCTACATGGGGTTACTAGAGAGGAGTCACGAGACCTTTTCGAGGTGCCTGCTGACTACGCACTAGCGCACTGTGTGGCAGAAGATCTTCGAATGTCCAGGGGCATCGCCGTAGTGTTCTCCAAGAAATTTGGTCAACTCCAAACACTGCGGGAGCAGAATCCAGAAGTTGGTGGGGTGCTACAGTTGAAGAAAGGCCAGAGAAACATCTACTACCTAGTTACCAAGAGGCATTCCCAAGATAAACCGTCCTATGAAGATGTCTGGAAGAGTCTCACCAAACTAAGAGATACTATGGTGGACCAGAATCTGGTGGATCTAGCAATTCCAAAATTATCCTGTGGTATTGATGGGTTGGACTGGAGAGTCATAAGAAGTATGCTGGAGGCGATATTCAGATCCAGCGGCGTCAAGATTTTGGTTTGCTGTAACCCTCTTCCACGACCGATCATGAAGACCGTGGAGTGTTACTTCCATCGAACTTCACGGTGCAGATATGGGGAGTCATGCAGATATCGTCACACTCCAAGGATGAAATTTCGGGACGAAATGTCTTTAAGAAGGGGGCAATGTAACGAACCTAGGCCGGACCTGTCGCCTCACACGTTGCCATCGACAGCGATGAGATCATCCCCGGAGATATTCGAGAACCATCCAGTCGCTCTTCCGCGGAAAACAACGGTCAATATTGGAAACAATTGGAACATGCCGTCGCCAACTGCCAGAATTCGAAAGATCGGGAATTCTGTAACGGAGATAAATAGACAGCCCTCAAGTCTCACGGACAGTCTGAACGAGTCCATACGATCGAGCTATACAGTGGAGTAGTAATATAAATTAAGTTGTAGATTAAGTGTGAAATAAATTAGTAGAACCAAGTTAAGTTTATTTACGTTACAGTACAAAAACTACGAGGTTCACGAAGATATCCTCACCTTCATCAACTGCCATGAAGAAAACTATGATGGTGGAACTCAGGAACCTGTTTTAACTAGCAAAATATTGGGGCAAACTGTAATTAAATTTTTGAAAAAAATTGGTCTACCCGAAGAAAAATGTGTGGGTATAGGAACTGATTCTTGCAGTGTTATATTATCTGACCAAAAAGGGGATGTTTCTGAGATAACGAAAACATGCAGGAATACGATCAAATGTGCATGTTTAAAAGTGTTTAAAAAAGTGTTTTTAACCGCCAACTTAGTTACAAACCAACCCTCAGTAGCCATGCCGGGAATCGAACCCTGACCATCTGGGCATCGGCCATCTCCTCTACGCTCGCGGTCACCAGCCCAGTTGTTATAACCACACATTGAATTTATCTATTTCCAAATGTAGTAATGTACAAGATATGCGGAATGCGGTAGGGATCATCTAGGAAACTATCAACTTTTTCAAAAGTTCACCAAAAAGAAATCATATGCTGAAATATTGCAATGATTTTCAACTCGTGAAGTTATGTGAAACGAGATGGTCAGAAAGACACGAATCGGTATTAGTATTCAAGCTTTCGTTCCAGAATATTATCAAAGCGTTGCAACTTATGTCAGTGGAAAGATTCTTCGAAATCACAATTATTGATGAATTCATTGCTTACACAAAATTCATAACATCTTTGTTTTGTTTGGCTCATTTGCTAAGCTTAACAGAAAACTTGAACAGAATCTACAGAAAAAAACGCTTGAGAAAAGTGTTGCACAAAAATTAGTTGAAGGTATAATTTCGGTACTAAAAAATAAAAGAGATAATATCGATACTTGCTTCCATTCAATTTTCGAAGAAGTAAAAGATCTTCACGAAAAATTGAAAATTTTGATACACCTTCCTAGAGTCAACGCAAGACAAATAAATAGGGCAAATGTTGTTACCAATGATCCTGAGGAATATTACAGAATCAGCATATTCATTCCATTGCTAGGTAATGTTTTACAGGATCTCAATTTTCGATTTGGTTAAATTTTTTTCTATGCCATGGAAATCAATGGCCTGTTACCTTCCCTTATACTGAAGAGAAATCAAGCAGAAATGAAAAAAATGCCTGATAATTTGAGACATTATTTACAGCCTTTCTTAAAAGAATAAATTGCAGTTAGAAATTGAGCTGTGGGTCGAAAATCTCAGAACAACCGAAGGGCCTATTCAAGAAAGTGCGGTGAATGTTTTGAAAATGTGTGATAAAGACACTTTTGCGATCATCAATTTATTGTTACATTTGATAACGTTCATTTGCATCATTGGAACGCCTAAAAACTTACTTAAGATCGACTATAAGTCAAGAAAGGCTGGTAGGTATATGTAATGGATTACGATGCAGTGCTAAATATATTTGCTTCCCAGATAAAGAGAAAATTAGAATTTATTTTAAGAGCTCAATTCATATGGACCTGTAATCATTTTCATTTATGATTTTATACTTTGTTACAGAATATGTTTTTATTTATCGTTTCAGTCATTATATAATAATATCCTATATATAATATCATCTGTAATTTTCCATTACCCCTCCCAGAAAAAAAAACTAGCGGCGCCCTTGACGCTTAGTTCCTTCTTCAAATAAAGGATTCAATTTTTTTTGGCGAAAAATAATTCAGAAATTTTGTAAAAACTCTTACCAATTAAAAGGCTTTCTTCAACTGTTCAGTATTCAACATACTCTTCTAGAGTTATTTAAAATTATTTTTCAATTAGATTATTCTCATTTAGAGTTCATACTTAATTACACGAAAACTTTTTCGTTAATGATGGATTTTAGAAAAAAAACACTGATATCCAAAAGGCAAGTTATTGCATGGATTAGAGATAAAAGAAAATTTGAAAAAAAATCAGAATGATTTGTAATACTGTCAATTTTTATCAAATGTTCTTTTCGTCAATCATACAGTTGATCGCCGAAGGTCGGATTGTGTTTTGATTACACTTCATCGGACATGTCTTTGTTTGGCTTTATTTTTAAGTGTGATCCATATGTTAATTAACATGAGCGGATTTAAACTTTCTTGAAACTTTTAACACTTTTTTACTATGTTCTACTTCCAAACCCCTGTGAGTAAGAAACTTTTATTTGACTAAATTATAATTTTTATATATGAAACAATACATAGAATACTAGTCCGAAACCCTATTTAAGAGGGTAATAAACTTTGTGTGGTATCTCTAAGAGTTTTCTTGGATCATCCCATTCTACTCCACTTCGAGATACGATGGACTTTTTTCACAAATTAGATACTAATATGATATTCATTTTTTGAATAATTGTTTCAAGATCAATATCACTGCAGGATAGTAAAGTATCGTCAGCAAATAGATTAATGAATTCACAATTAATTAAGAGCTCTATATCAGGTACAAAATAAAAAGAAGAGGAACTAGTACTCTACCTTGTTAACATCTATATCTGATGATATTTGAACATTAACCCATTAGCGCCTAGCGTCACCATACGGGCTCACTACGCGCCATGTTTTTCAGATGTGTGGTGGGGATAGTTGCACGGTCTCTTCTTAAGTTTATCCACATCAGTTGGCTTTCGACACTTATTTCTTTATACTTATGGCCCGGTGAATTGTGCTCGTTTATTTTCTGCGACTCTAAACGACATTGTTTTTGCAACGTGTTTTTACATAGACAAAATGGAGGACATTCATTTTGTGTAAGTATAACAATTCCTTGTCTTTTTAGAGATATATCATTGTAATCGTTCTTCGATCAAACTGAAATATGGTACTGATTAGTGATAAAAAAAGTATTGCAAATTTTTTTTCTAGATGGAATGAAAATTGGGTGTTCCCATATGGAACCCCTAGGCGCTTTGCCGAATTTGTATTGTAGTTTTAAGAATAATCATTTTTTATAGTGGAATTACGTTAGCTGATAATTTGAGCTCCCGACAGCTCACTCACTGCTGGAGCCGAGATACGTTTCACGAATTCTAGGAGAGTTGGTGGAATCGCGGATGATTTGAACAGTGATTTACACAATGAAATTTCGGCATGAACAAGCAGCAACGGTTACTTGATGGAGGAAAATATAGGAAATATGTCCACTAGTGATACTAAAAAAACTAACAAGACTGAATTGAAACTTCACAAAGTTGTGACGACCCAGACTTATTATTTACTGAGCATTACTTTCCAAAAGACAACTATGATATGTACAAATATTTGACACATTGTGAACTATTTGAACTTTTTTTTACTGATGAGTTATTGTAGGTCATTTCCCAGCAGACAACAAATTATGCACTTTTTCAAAATTGTCCCGATCCATAGGTCTCTGTGAAAGAGTTGAGAGTTTTTATAGCCATTTTGTTAGTAATTGGTTACAACGAACTTCCTTCAAAACGTAGTTATTGGGAGTCTTCAAGAGATATGCGAAATGATTTGGTATATGAAGCAATGAGAAGAGATCGGTTTCTACAAATTTGTCGCTTTATCCACTTTGCTGATAATACCGCTGTAGATCCAGACGACAAAATGTACAAGCTAAGACCCTTAACGGATTATTTGAAAAACAAATTTCTGGAACACTTCGTACCTGAGCCAAACTTGTCGTATGATGAATCGATGATTCGATATTACGGACGCCACGGATGTAAACAATTCATCCGTGGCAAACCAATTAGATTTGGATACAAGATTTGGTGACTAAATAAGCCATTTGGATATATGGTAAATTTTGAGATATACCAAGGCAAAAATCCAAGGGCAAAGAATGATTACGAGTTGTATTTTGGGAAATGTACAGCCCCCCTTGTTCAAATGCTCCAAGATGTGAGGAACATCAAAAAATCATTTCGATTCAATATATTTATAGACAATCTTTTTAGTGGACCGAATATTCTTCATGTCCTAAAACAAAATGGTTATGGTGTCACAGGGACGATTGGCGACAATAGATAGATAGATAGAGGAAGTTATTGCACCACCCTCGAAAAAAGAAGTGGAATCCAATACATTCGCTGGTTGGATAACAGCATTGTTACCATAGAATAGAATAGAATAGAATATATTGCATCCATAAGTAAACTTTGGACAGGTCATACACAATAATATGTAAAATACAACATACATTAAATTCATAAAATACAATCGACATTAAATTCATAAAATACAATCAACATTCTAACACATGAATAATAAAATAGAACAAATGAATAATAAAATAGAACAAAACAATCAGCTAACAGGAACACTAGATGCCCGCGAGTGAGTCCACAAGTGATCCACTGAAATCATTAATTTGATAAAGACTGATTTTGATAAGAATTTTTTTTAATGTTCTCTTGAAAGGTTCTAATGGTAATTCTCTGATTTCCTTGGGGAGAGAATTGAACAGAGGAATACCCATTATTTTACTTTTATCTAGTCTCTTCATAGAAGGCACAAGTTTATGTCCATTCACGAGTGTTATAGGCATGAATATCTGAGTGTGTTGTGAATGTGTGTAAATTCTTTTTTAACATATGTGATGTTTTCATAAACAATTTGTGAAAATAATGTCATAATACTTAATTTTTGAAACAGTGGTTTACAGTGTTCAGTGTATCCAGCTCCTACAATGCTCTCATTACAGCTGCCTTTTGTAATGTGAAGACTCTTTGTAAAATGAGTAAAACTCGCATTTCCCCAACACAGTATTCCATAACTCATTACTGAGTGGAACATTAGTGGTATGTTGTTAAAAGCAGCTTCCTGGTTCACAGTTGCTACTATCGCCGAATGGCAAAACTGATTTTGCCAATTTACCACAGACAATACTAATATGTTCAGTCCAGGTAAGAGATGGATCAAGATTTACTCCCAAAAATTTTACTGAATCCACCTGGGAGACAGTCGATGGACATTGTGATTATTTGAAAATAGACATGTTTGCGTTTTCGTTTGTTCAAAATAACTCATTGCGGTCAAACCATTGTTTTTGCGTGGCCGGTAATGTCTGCTAAAATCTCATCAACGTCAGTGATTGATTCCATATGAAGAGTGAATGATGTATCATCAGATTATAATATGGTCAGTAGTTCACGTTTCAGTAGCATGTGAGAGGGTAGGTCATTGGCATAAATTAAGAACAAGAAAGGACCCAAGATGGATCCCTGCGGTACACCCCTTTTAATAACACGTTCCTGGCTTATGTTATCATTATTGTAGACCTTTTGAGTTCTGTTCTCAAGGTATGATTGAATGATGTTTCTAGAAACTCCTCTCATTCCATACCATTCTAATTTCTCCAGTAATCTTTCATGATTAACACAATCAAAAGCCTTTGACAGATCGGTAAATACCGTTAAACATGATTGTTTATTTTCAAAAGCTTCGATGATATTGTTTGCCAGTCTATTTACCGCATCAACAGTACTTTTTTTTTTTCTAAATCCAAATTGGTGTGCATCAAACAAGTTGAGTTTTTCCATGTGATCACTAAGTTGTATCAAGATCGCCTTTTCCATTACTTTAGAAATTGTTGGTAAAATATGTATTTGTCTATAGTTTTCAGGTAGTTGATCATCACCTTTTTTATGGATGGCAAGTACTTTAGAAGGCTTGAGCACAGATGGAAAGATTCCGTCAGAGAGACAGTTGTTGATGATGAAAGTGAGAGGTTTAATCAGGGGTGATATAAATTGTTTGAGCAATTTAGTACTGATTCCATATATATCTTGAGTATTCTTGGTTTTAAGATTAGTAGCAATTGATAGGATTTCTGCTTCATTAAAAGGCCTTATAAAGAGGGAATTTGGTAATTTAGCTAGTACTTCTTATGGAGTTCAGCCAATTCAAAACGTTGATCGGTTTTGCCGTTCAGAAAAAAAGGAGGTTTCAATCACAAGACCACATGCTATATTGCAATATAACAAAAATATGGGTGGAACTTCTAGACAAGAAGTCTAGAAGTAGGACAACAGCAACAAAAAATTACGTCTAATCAAGTAAGTGCTGCTATCCTGGAAGCAAAGAATGCCACTACCATGATGAATCTTCAAAAAGTCGATCCTCTCGAAAGAGAACAAGGTGACAGTGAAGGATGGCACCAAGTCCAACAAAAAAGAAAACGCAGATACCTGGTAGGCCGAACTGAACAAGAATGCGAGGTGGAAACAGTTCCAAGACTAGTGTCTCTCCATGTAACTAGGCTCAAACCAAATACTAAACCTGACGAACTAAAAAGTTTTTTACAAACAAATCTTCCAAGTGCTGAATGTGAAGCTCATCCTTCTAAAAGACCCGACATATATGCATCTGCAAAAGTTACAATCAGTCGAGAGCTGTTAAAGAAGGCATGGAGACGAGAAGTTTGGCCAAATGGTGCATTGGTATCTTTTTTTGCCAGGAAGAGGATGCCAGGAATTGCACAGGATCCTCAAAATCAAATCCACATCTAATCCTAAACCCTGACTCAGAGAGTTACCAAAGGGATAAAACTCTAAGTGAATCTACATTTAATTGTGAGAGGAATAAGGCAAATGTTATCAATAGTGGAACCCATAGCTGTGGTGTAATTCAAAATGCTGAGATTATTGAAAACCTAACAAACAACCCAAAGATGCATGGGAAGCTCAAGACTTCTCTCTCCTGCTACTACCAGAATGTTGGAGGCATGAAGTCGAGTCTTCAGAACTTCAAGAATCTTGTGCTTCAGAGTAGTTACGATGTAATAATATTAACAGAAACCTGGTTATCTGATGATATAAGTTTAATAGAATCATCAATTCAAGGGTATTCTACCTTTCGATGCGACAGATCAACCTACGCTAGTGAGAAAAAGGGTGGTGGAGGTGTATTATTAGCAATTAAAATCAATTTGAACCCAAAACTAATCAAGACAAATGTGCGTTAAGAGCAGTGTTGTGTTGAGATAGTGCATGGTACCAGCAAAATCATCATTGGTGGAATCTACCTCCCACCAAACTCCACTGTAGATAAATACTCGCTCCATGCAGAAGAAGTTGAGAAACTGATGCAAAGCTATATTAATCATAATTTGTTTATTGCTGGGGATTACAATCTACCTCAGGCAGTATGGTCCAATGGAAACCTTGGAGTTACTGTCCAATGTCCTATAAGTTCACCTGCTTTTACTTTATGTGAAACATTCAGTTTCCTAAATCTATATCAACACAATTATGTTCACAATAGTCGTAATATTCTACTAGATCTAATTTTTTCCAACCTGGAATCAGTTTCGGTGCTTCCAGCTATTGATCTGCTGCATCATAATAGCATACACCATACTTCCTGCGTCTTTGATATACCCACATGTCATCTGGACAACATATTGGAAACTGAAGAAGTAGTCTTCGACTTCAATAAGGGTGAATATGAGTCTATTAATTACCACTTATCCATGATTGAATGGGATAATTACTTGGATATGAATGACATTAATACTGCCATTGCCCAACTATATGATACACTATTTGCCCTAATGCAGAGCTACATACCTACAAAAATTCTCAAACCGAATCCCAAATTTCCTCGTTGGTATGAGCTAAAAAGCAGCATAATGCACAAAAAAATGGCCCATAAATCGTTTAAACAATCCAGAAATCATCAAGATTATATTAATTTCTCAAAGCTAAGAAAGTAAAGTAAAGTACTTACCAAGGAGTGCTACCACACCTATTTAGCAAAAATAGAAGAGGACTTAGCATCTGATTGCAAGTCCTTTTGGCGTTTCGCTAATGAAAAATCAAGATGCAATTTTCCAAGAGAAATGTACTTGCATAATAAAAAAAGTATGAGTGGCTTTGAAACAGCTAATTTATTTGCTGAAAATCTATCTTCTGTATATGTTAAATCAGATAATCTTATTTCAGATCTAAGGTATCACAGTACGGTTAATGTCAATAAGTGTAAAGTATCAGTGAGCGAAGTGTTTAATAAAATCTCAAGTCTGAAAGATAGTGAATGCTGTGTTCCTGATGGTATCCCTCCATATTTTTTAAAGAGGTGCATCTACTCTGTGAGTATTCCGATGCATAGGATTTTCAATATGTCTCTTGACCAAGGTATTTTTCCTGATTTTTGGAAATATAGCTTTATAAGACCAATCTTCAAGAAGGGTAGTGTTGAGGATATCTCTAACTATAGAGGTATTTGTTTGCAGTCCTGCTTGCATAAAATGCTGGACTCGCTTGTTACAGATTATCTATCTTGGGAGTGTAAAAGTTTGGTCATTGATCAGCAGCATGGATTTAGTAAGGGAAGATCCACTGTTACCAGCTTACTATCTTTTCAAAATACAATCTTGAATGCTTTCGAGAAGGGGTGTCAAGTTCACTCTATCTACACAGACTTCTCGAAAGCATTTGATAGAGTAAATCATGAACTACTGATTACAAAGTTGAATGCATATGGTATCAATGGCAACCTATTGAACTGGCTCCAAAGCTTCTTAAGAGGCAGGTACCAGTGGGTTAAAATTGGCAATTATACTTCAGATATCATAGAAGTTAAATCTGGGGTTCCTCAAGGTAGTCACTGTGGCCCACTACTATTTAACTTATTTGTCAATGACATTGCCCTCAGTTTAGTGAACTCTCAATTTCTACTTTTCGCAGATGATCTGAAAATTTTTAAAGTTATTGAAAATGATATCAATTGCCTTGAACTACAGAGTGATATCAATAACCTCGTTCATTGGTGCAACTCCAACGGAATGGATCTGAACCTTAATAAATGCTTCTTCATAAACTTCAACAGAAGTCGGACATCCATAGATTATTCATACTCCATCAACTCTTTAGACCTCGAAAGAGTAACTCAAATAAATGACCTAGGGGTATTATTGGATGATAAACTATCTTTTTCACAACACATAATAATGATCTCCCTGAAAGCACGTAAGATGCTAGGTTACATTAAAAGAGTATCCAGAGACCTCTCAATCATCTCCTTTAAGGTTCTTTACTGCGCTTTTGTCCGTTCAAACATGGAATACGCGTCTGTAGTATGGAACCCTTACTATCAGACTTATATCAACATGTTGGAAACTGTTCAACATAAATTTTTAATATCTTCTGCATACAAACTAGGAATTCAGGGAACAACTATGACTATGATTACGCAGACATATGTTCTTTATTAAAAATAACTACTCTAGAGAACAGGAGAATAGAAACCGACTTATGTTTTCTGTTCAAGTTGCTAGCAGGTGATGTTTGTTCTCCAGATCTCCTATCTCATATTGAGTTTAAAACTAATAATTCTGGCACTAGATCTAATGATACCATTCATATCAAACATCATTACAGTAACTACGGACTCCACAGCCCTCTAACAAGAATGGTAAGGAATGCGAATGAAGTAGATTTGAACTACTTCGGCATACCATTTTCTACTTTCAGACGTGACCTAAAAAACAAACACTTGGCTCAATAATACTAGATGAATGTATGGAACTTACTGCTTATCATAAAAAGATTATAACTGTCTGCTGAGTAGTGGATGTATATTTTTTCGTTCTTTTATACGTATGACCACAATTTTTAAATTAGGGCATTAATGTTCTGCAAAGTGAAAGTTTTTGTGGATATATATAGTAACCCAAAATTTTTAAACTTTTTTGTCTATTTTTTTGTATATTGTATTGTGTTGTATGGTATTTTGTATTGTATTTTGTATAGTAGGTGTAAGGTATATGTAATTGTACTGGGTGTAATGGTTATTGCCGTAAATAAAATAAATAGAAAACTGATTTGATGGACGAGGGAATAGCAAAGTAAGTTTTATATGCGACTGAGGTAAGACCATTCTATTATTATCTTTCAAATTTCAGTTATCGGATTGGTATTAGAGGAAAAAAATGGTTTTGGCCGATATTCACCTATTGTCTCGATGCTTCTATTCATAATGCTCGGCAGCTCTGCAAGAAATAGGGTCGTGCAATACCACAACTTGAATTTAGACGAAGTTTGGCACAGGTTTTTTTTATATTTATTTTTACATTTTATCAAGTAATTCAATTTTAGACATACCTTACAAGATACAGAAATCTTCCAAAATCAACGGGAAGAGCCTCCAGAATGAATAAAGACTTGGGGTTTGATAACTCAGGTCATTACGTGATACCGGTCCCTAACAACAAAAAGAGAAGATGCGCCGGGAATAATTGCAAAAGTAGGGGTCGCACAATGTGCTGCAAGTGTGAAAAATAAAATGTTTTTACAAAACTGTAGAATATTTCTGGCTTATAGAATAGAAAATAATTTACTCGACAAACCGCCTAGCGGTACCGTATGGGAACACCCTCAAAACTCTAACTCAAAAACAAATTACTATAAAAAATAGTATTTACAGTTTATTCATCCTATATTCACCTATAATATACTGAATTTTCCAAAAAAAACAGTGATATTTTTTCCAGGCGTTAATGGGTTAAACCAAACTTTTTTCTTGCGACACTCCTCAGATAATCAGTGAACCAATTGAGTACTCTACTGCTAATGCCACATTGATCCAACTTACCCAACAGTATTTCCGTATCATTTGTCTCAAAGGTTCTTTTTAAATCAAAAAATTTCGATACCACATATTTATCAGAGTCCAAGTTGATATTAATATAGCATATTGTATTTTGCAATATCGTTTCACAAGAATGTGCTTTGCAAAAACGGAGTGGTTATTTATTAAAATTGAATTAACTGAAATGGGATATAACACTTCATCATAAATATCAATTTCCAACATTATTTCAAATGGCTAGAAAAAGTTAATTCGAAGAAAATCTGCTTTGGAAAAGTTAGCTAGAAATAGGAACAATGGTGCTAACTTTTAGGGCATTAGGAACTTCACCCGTGTTAAGAGATGTATTAATAAAGTGGAGAATTACAAGACCAATAGTCTCGAAAACTTCCTTGATTATCTCGCAGTTCAAATTAGATTACCAAAATAAAAGGTAACATAATCGAGGAGTTCAAAAGTCCTTGATAATTTCCGGTTGCATTAGTTACCAAGAAAGATAGATCAACCCAGTTGTTTAGCTTAACTATCTAAATAAGGTTACCATAAAGAGGCAGTTACCCTCTGCCAAGGATCGATGTTGCATTGAACACTCCTGCAGGAGCAAGTATAAGACAGCACTTTTCATAGGAAATGGGCTACACCGATTTAAATTTTACAATTTGAGTGAGATTAATGGAATTGTGTTTGGAAAACGTGTTTAATTTACTTCGATAACATAATGGTGATGGAGAGACATTTGTCATCCGAAAAGTGTTATCAAAGGAAGACAATTTTCTCAACCAGTCATCTTGCAGTATGGATACAAAACGACTCAGCAAAAATTAATTGTCAAAGATTCTTGTCAAGAATTATTATTTTTTCCAAAAAGTGTATTTTTTGGCTCCGCGAAAGGTTGCCATGTAATATTCATGGGAACACCAACCATGGTAGCCTGTTTGAGAAAAAAGTCTGAGGTTCTTCAAAGAATATTATATAAGCAGGATATGGAAGGAAATGGATACACGATACATCTTATAATTTTCATGGATTGGCGGAATAGGAAGTATGTGTTTGGATTGGAGGAATAGGAAGTAGTAGAGTTGGGAAGACAGTAAAGAAAGGATATATTTCTCCTTGAATATTTAAAGGTTTTAGTTGTTGCCTTACTAAGTCTGTCGAGTTTGCCCGACAGAAACTGCTGGAGGTGGAATAAGAGATGTTATTTCGGAGGAACATCTACCGTGAAAGTATCTATAAAACAGAGACATGTAGAATTGTTAGAGAATTAGTCAAGGTAGCATTGTCAACCAAATAGACCCCCCACATAGGAATAGTATTCTAGAACGGAGCGAATTTGAGCTTAATAAATAGAAATAATTCTTAGCATGAAAGAGAAAGACAAGTTTTTGTGAAACTGATTTCACGTTCGTTTCATAAAAGAGTGTTGCTAATATATTTTTACTCCAAGCATAGATATTAATGACTGCACGATGATTGATCTTGGTGGGATCGTTATATTGGTCATAGTTGAATCGGCTTTTCTGGTGCAAAAGTGCCAACACAAGCTTGGGTCTCAGTTTCATTCAATTTCACAAGATAAGTACCGGAATTGAGTATTGAAGACCTGCGTTGATGAGGAAAGTATTTGATGATGATACTCCATCTACGACAACACTTATTGATCAATCTGCAAGAAATATAGGTAGCCAAATGCATAGTTGAGGTAGGCGATAGGAAGTTTAAATGTGAGAGTTGATGTACCTGTTTACTTCTGGTGGAAAAAATCATAATGCCTGGTCATTCAAGATATCTCACAAACTCGATATTTTATTTTTACTTTTTATGTGAGTACTTTCATACCACTCGAGTTAAAAAGTATAGTAACATGTTATACTCCATGACTATGAAAAATAAACTATATTACTTCTATGGATAAAAGCAAATAATTAGTACCATTATGGGATAACATGAGAAATATTTTTTATGACAAACTCACAACTGATACAGGAACATCATAGAATGATTAAATTGATCAATACTTAAAACCTAGCGACAAAATTACATTATTAATAGGAACCTGAGTGTGCTATTCATAAATTCAAAATTTGATGCATCAGAAAATGGAGTCATGATGCCCTAACAAACACGGATCATAAAGCATCCCTATCTGATTAAAGTATTTTTGAATACATCTCTCTCCACGAAGTATTGACAAATCCAATTTGAAGATCTTTGCACACAGAATTTTATGTGGGTTACCCTATATATGAAAAAATAATTTTACATCAGAATGTGCAAAACATTCATGGAATCAGACATGATCTTTTGTGCGTATTTCATGCAACAATGGTTTGAATACAAAAATCGTGGTGTGTTTAGGGTATTATAAACAATTGTTCAGCATCTCAGGGTCCTAAAAGTATACTTCGTAGACAAGGTTTCATGAAATCTTATACAATTATTATTCAATTTTTGTATTCGTTTATTAATATTGATAAGATTTTAAAAAAATGATAGATTCAAACTTAAGATTTCTCCTCAGGATTTCCTCCTGTAGCTGGAGTACTTTCAGAACTTGCTTCATACATAGACTTATTTTTCATTAGGTATGTAGCTAATGCAGATATTGGTTCTGGAGGTCGTTCTTTGGCGAGAAATGAGAGAGCATTCATTAAAACCGGTACAACAGTTTGATCGAGGTATTGTCTAGTTGGTAGTGAAGATAAATCCACGCGGGTTTTTTTCATGATGTTCTCCTGGTTTTCCATGATTGGGACAATCTGAAAATAAATTCAATATGATAGGAACGAATCCATTGGTAACATTGCAAGATCCATTCAAAGGATCTCAAAGTAGCTGAATGAATAAAATTTGTGATTCTGAAGCCCCAGGACAAAATATTATAATGAATACATTTTACGTATTTTACGTTCTTTTAAATTTTGATTATTACTTTTAAATCTTTCATTCTTAGTACTCGAAAATGTAGCAACATATGCCGAGAAATAATGAATAAAATGAGAAAAAAAAATGTGTTCACCAATTGTACATTTCTTGCAAAGAAAATGTAAAGGGAGTTTGAGTTTATTCAGCGAGATAAATTCATTGTATAGGATTTTTAACACAGTTTTTTATAAATCCACTTCCGTATCTGCGTTTTAAATGTGGATATCCTATATATATATATATATGGCATTTCAGACAAATTTTCAAATTATAGAAAAAACTATCTTCGAGCAGTATTCGAACCTGCGCCTTCTAGATCTCTAGTCATACGCTCTACCAACTGAGCTATTGAAGACACAAGGCTCCGTCTACGATTGGAGATACCGCTATTTCCTAGAATATAATGTTAGATGTTGGGGTGCATTACGAAGGTGGAATGGATATCAAGAACTTAGGGGCCGTTCAAGTATTACGTAAACAGAATTTTTGTCTTTTTTAACCCCCCCCCCCCTTGTCAGCGAAAGTAACAAAGCCCCACTCTCTTAAGCTTAGGTAAGCATTGGTAAATAAGCAAAGCAAAGACCCCCCCCCTCTTTGGTGCTTACGTAATATTTGAACGGCCCCTTATCAATGGATATCAAGAACTTATCAATGGCCATCAAGACCAATTTTACTTTTCAATAATTAAAAAATGTGTCTGAAACGCCACAATTTTCCTTCTTTCATATTTTTCAGACGCAATTTTCATTCGTGATTATATATTTGGCAATAAAATCTTATTTAGTGGTCAGAGATCAGCACCTGACCCTTGACTGAAGCCGTAAATCCACGGCGACGTTAGGAAAAGCGGTATCTTGAAGCGCAGACGGAGCCTTGGGTCTTCGATAGCTCAGTTGGTCGAGCGTATGACTAGAGATCTAGAAGATGCAGGTTCGAATCCTGATCGAAGATGGTTTTAAATATATATATATATATATATATATATATATATATATATATATATATATAATATATATATATATAATATATATATATAATATATATATATAATATATATATAATATATATATATATATATAATATATATATATATAATATATATATATATATATAGTTGTACACGGTAGCTTGTGAAGCCCACCAAATAAACGGGTCGCTCTTGAACCCGCACTTTTCAGAATGGGCGAAGAGTATATTCCAGTGCAATGACATCATTCCATCATTTTCCGTCGAAGCACACTTAGAGGGGTAACAATTCTCAATATTTAAAAATTTGTATACTCCTTTGAAACGTTGTAGAGCCAATTATTCTTTCACTACGCTATGAATCTCAAACGTATATTGCCTATATTGAAACGGCCTCTGTGTGTCCCGGCGGCGTTGCCTCTACTGCCTCGCGCGTTTTTCAGTTCAAAATATTTATTAGTGATTTCAAATCAGTGAGCGTGCGGTGACTTGCAGAAATGTCCAGCAGAGGAAAACAGATTGTGGCGATGACCCTCCAAAATTATAACTTGAGAAAAGGCAAAAAGGTGAGCACATAATTCTTATTCAGTATAATGTTTATGTTCAATAATAAGCAACTCGCTTTGAAGTTGATGAATATATTTTTTTTATATTATCAGGTGGATTATCGTATGAGAAAACCTGATAGCTCCAAAAATGTGGATTTTTCGTCAGGTTCAGGTGACGAAGATGAATTTTCCAATCTGAGTAGCTGCGAGACGAATTATACCGAAAATGAAAATGATCCCGGTTATTGGAAATATCTGTAGATAAACTGAGAAATATTAAAAAGTCGATTAGTAGTCGCTCAAACCATGGAACATCGAGTGAGATATCGACATATCCTGCTCTAGAAGAATATAATACTGAATCAGGAGAAACTGGATATGTGAGAATTATGAAGTTTTTCATATTAACCTCTGCGTATTCTTAGAGGGGGGGGGGAGAAAAGCTGTGAAAGTTTTGAAGTAAAGTCGAGAAAATTGGTATTTGGGCTCATCTTTTGAGATAAGAATAACAAATTTCAGGATTTTTTTAAATTCAACACTAAAGGGTTGAAAGTTTGTATAGGAGTACCGTTAGTTTTTTCAAGTGGAGTTCATGAAAATTAGAATTATAGGTCTTTGTTACAAAAACATAAACACGTGTTTCAGTGTTTTCCGAAATTCAACCCCTAAAGGGTTGATATAGGGGGTTGGAAATTTATATGGGTGTTTCGTTACTTTTCAAGTTATGATCATAAAAATTGGAATTTGAGTATTCGTTACAAATGAAGACATACATATTTCAGTGTTCAGTGTATGGGTGGATAAACACTCCCAAGTATGCAATAAAAATGAATGAATAGCACAGCAGTTCTTTGAGAAAATATATTTTTATTCACGAAACTAAAAATAGCTGAATGAATTAATTGTTGGAAAGATAGATTGACCAAAGATAACTATGGAATGGCCACATTAGTCAAGGGTCAAGGCATTTAGAAACGGACACACGATTCCTTCAAGATTGGAACGAGATGAATTGTTGTAATTTTCCACGTTGAAAATTCAAAATAACATGAATCTGATAACTTTATCCAGTTTCAAATGTTGTTTGGGAAATATTCTCATCAAATATCATTCGTGCTAGAGGATTTATCGTAAAATCTCTGAAATTTTCCCTCAAGCATTTTGCCTCTAGGAAATTTAACTCGTGCAATTTACGGCCAGATAATAAGACCGCAAATCGAAGTCAGTAAAATTTCCAATCAAAATGCAAAATGCAAAAAAAAAATTGCGATAAAACCCATATGATATTACCCTCGATAAAACGTAAATTAATTGAACATTGATCAGACTAGGCAAACAGCATGTTCAACAAGGGTACACTCCTATATGCCTATCCTTCACTCCTTTACATGAGTCTGCATATTGCTCAGATAATTCGGATAATATATCATCAGCTCTTGCACTACTAAACGATTGAAGATAGTGACTGAAGTTTATTTTTCAGTCGCAGATGATTTCACATGATTTTATGAACATCCTGTTCATATTTTCAAGCAAATCAATCTTCATACCCTATGACAGGTTTAAATGTGAGATTGCTTCTAAAAAATGTGTTTCCCATTTCTTCCGGTCTTCCTGATGATCGTGGAAGCGTGAAATAAATTTATTTGAGTTAGAGTCTTTTCAGAATATCTATCAGATGTAGTTCAATGTCCAGCGTGGCTTTAGCCGGGGAAGTAGTTGTTTTCTGTAAGACATTCACAAAAAGTAACTTCATTTTTATCGTGGATTTATCAATTCACAGAAAAATATATCCATTCAATATTCATTTGAGAGTGTTTCTTTTTTCAACATGAGTACCCCACAAGAGGTTATCTTGAACGATGGAAGATAGTGACTAAAGTTTATATTTCAGTCGCAGATGATTCCATATCTAATTTTATGAACATCCTGTTCATATTTTCAAACAAATCAATCTATCATACCCCATGACAGGTTTTAATGTCAAAAAACACTGATTTCAAAGTGCCTCTCCGAAAGAAATGTTCCTAACTTTCCATCTTTGCAAAGTGAGATTGCTTCTAAAAATGTGTTTCCCATTTCTTCCGGTCCTCCTGATGCTCGTGGAAGCGTGAAATAGATTTTCGTCGACAAAAATGTATTGAAGATCTAGTGAATGATATGCCTCTCTTGCGTCAATGTTACAAATGATTTCTGGTGAGTACTCTATTTTGGAAAACATTCTTCTCGCCTCATTCATCTCTATGAGTCCCTAATCAAGACTGGAATAGAAAATCAAATAAGCATCTCAATGAAAAGAGCAAATTTTCAATTTCAGATTTTTTCTTTTGAGTTAGGGTCTTTTCAGAATATCTATCAGATGTAGTTCAATGTCCAGTGTGGCTTTAGCCGGGGGAGCAGTTGTTTTCTGTTAGTCATTCACAAAACATAACTTAATTTTTATCGTGGATTTTTGATTCACAGAAAAATCTTTCTATTGAATATTCAATTAAAAATATTTCCCTTTTCAACATGAATTCCTCACAAGAGGTTATCTTGAACGATGAAGATGGTGACTTAAGTTTATTTTTCAGTCGCAGATGATTCAACATTTGATTTTATGAACATCCTGTTCATATTTTCAAACAAATCAATATTTAATTTCATTCTGAATTGTTTTTATAATGTTATATTCAATAAATGTGTTTTTATAATGAATGTGTTTTTTATTCAGATGACTCCCTCATTTTACGGGTTCAAAAATCATAACTATAAATAAGTTTTTCCACTGTGTGTACAATATTGAGAAAAACAATATTTATACAATTTAAATTTGCAAGAACAAAGTCCACCACCAAAACTTACCATTTCCATTAGTGTCTAATATATCGCATCAAACATTATTCTTGAAGAAGTATATGATAAAAAAATCATTTCATTTAACTCGAAAACTCATTTCATATGAGATTTTTGTTCGAAAATTATCTGTTCTATATACTCCAAGAATGAACCCATTCAGGGGAGTTAAAGTAAGAAAAAATATTAAGTGATCTAACAATAGAGTCAAATTCTAAAAGTCAATAAAGGAGTTTCTTCAAGCAACAGGCAATAGAATGATACATATTTATTTTTTTCAATAAGGATTCCATTATCATTCGGCAAATGATTCCGAGGAAAAAATATTGAACTAAAACTGTTTTTTCGATAATTTTAAGTTTAACTCCCAAACGAATATTTATAGATAAAAAATTCTCTGAAAGATTTGAGAATTAAAAAAAAATATGTATCTTCATCAGAAACTGGAATATTCAACTGTTTTTCTCCTCTACGAAGAAACATACCTATTACTGTTTCAGGTCCGAGTTTTCGGACGTATTTCTGAATGATTGAATCCTATTCGGCATAATATTTTTATGAATAATTCATGACATAGCACCGATCAGAACTTTATGAGAACATAACGTTACTTCCATTCAGGGTCAAATATGGAGTAAAAATAAGATGACCAATCTCTCATCCAATTGTTTGTTCAAGCTTTTTGTATAGTCGATCGCTTCCTTAGCGGGAAGAGAAGGAACAACAAATTCAATATCTCATATATTCATTTAATTGATATTTCATTCTGAAATTTCGGAGTTATAAATATTAATTCAAAAGTAAGATAGGAAAAAAGTGGATAATAGATTTTGTTCAATATTTCATTAATATCAATACTCAGAAGATAATAAAAACTTTCCGATAGAAGAAAAAAATATCACTCTACGAACTGCTGCTCACATAAAATTTGCCGTTGATTGATCAAGACAGTTTTTCATGGAAATAATAATTGTGAAAATATAGATTTTTTTGTATTTATGCCAAGTAAATTAATGGTTTCATGTGATTGGAATACCCCAAAAAAATATTGAGTACTCATCAGCGAATAATTCAGTTTTTGTTTGGTTCTGATTCGTTCCCCATATCTAAAGATATCTATGGTCGAAAAACATGCACAAAACAATCAATTGCCTACCTTCCTGAGAAGCTCAATTTCATTTTCTCTAGTTGTTCCTGAAACTATCTTTTCTGAGATATTTTTTTCCATCATATATTTCTGCATATTTTAATTCAATTGGACGAAATATATACTACTTGTATTTTAATTCTTTGTCATTTATTCACAATCGATCTCTAAGCACCCTCTCGATATTAATATTTCATATTATCCAAATAAAACAGGGGATAATTAATCAAGCATTACAAAACCAGATTTTGTAGAGAACAAATAATTCTGAACCACTGAACATTCAACCAGATCTTTGAATTACCCACAAAAAGATGCGTATTATCGAGTTATTACTTCAATATTGTCGATGTTGCAGCTTTCTAAGATAGAAAAAAAAATTAATGAACCGGAACTTTATGTGTATGTATTTTTCCGCAATTAAAAACTATGAGAGTATTCCCTGTGTACAAAGCAAAATCTCTTTCCTCAACAGACTCATCTGCTTGAATTTAATGTGATGATTTCAGGTGGTTCAACCTATTTTGTATAGGTGAACTGTTCTTTCCTTCCCCCTTTTTTATCAATGAATGTAAGTAGATTTAATAAAAAAAATGAAAAGTTCTATGAATTTTAACTTCAAAGGACCGCAAGATTGCATTCCAAGAAAGTCAATAAAAAAGTGCCTTTGCCTCAAAAAATTGTTGAGAATTTCAATATCCAATCTCCACGATGGTTGAAATCATTATATCGCTCCTCAGTTGGAAATTATATTTGCCTAATATTCTTGGTAGACCGTCTTCCCTATATGGTCAACATCAGTGTGAATGTATTTTTATCGTTTGATGCACAGAAATTAATCTACGATGAAAACTGAAGAATAAGGCTTTTATAAGCCAATATTGGTTATTTTGTACTTTTTTCCAACCATCCTTTATGTACTTTATGTACTGATCGCACAAAATTCCCCTTAGAAAAAGAATTGGTAAATATATCTTCAAATATTGTAACTATTTCAAACTCACATTCTCTAATCTGAAAAATGAACGATAAATATTTTTTATATTGAATTATGAACTACTTGCGCTAGGATAGATCACGGATCCAGCAAATTCATATACAGTGCTTCTCCCGCTTCCCCCCTCTTATTTTTGGGACGATTATACATAAACAAGTGAAATTCGGAAACTGAATATTAAAGGTTGTAAACTTCCCTACTAGTGATGATAGATGACGAAATCGTCAAAGATGTCGTCACAAGGCCATTGTGACCAATAATTTTAAATGGAACCCTACGGCAAGCGACAGCTCTTTCAAAAGGTATCGAAAAAACCTATTCAATGATACTAATTTTGTTTGTGTTTATGGCAGTTCTGGCAACTCGCTCTTGAAAAACGCAAAGCTGTGATTAATTAAATCAGTTAATACTGGAATTCCAAATTCAAGCTCCGCCTCTGGATAGTTGTCAAATAAGCTAACGTTTTTGTAAGTCTCCCTAATTCGACGTTTTTTTAATTGTCCAAATTTTTGTACATTTAATAATTTGTGTATTGTTGATCGAACGTTTAACTGTTTTAGCAGCTTTTGGTACTTTTAATATTTTTGTTCATTTTAATAATTTGTTAAACTGTTGTGAGCCGAACGTTTAAGTGCTTCAAGGAACAAAATGGTGCTTCAGATGATAAAGTAGCAGCGATCCTAATTCTTGGTGAAACTGGACAAAATATTTATGCAGCAGAACGCATTTTTAATGAGAGGTTGCCCGATCGCCCCGTTTCGAGGACTTATTTAAGGGAGCTCCTTCGTAAGTTTGAAACAACGGGTAGTGTTAATGATGCGAAACGATCTGACAGACCACAAATTTCTGATGAGAAAAAAATTGATATACTGGCAGAAGTAATAGTTAATCCTACTTCTTCAACAACTCACGATGCATCTACCTGTGAAGTCAGTCGAAGTACAGTACACAGGGTGTTGAAAAAAAAACAAATTTCATCCATACAAATTGAAAATGGTTCATCAACTCTCAGACGACGACCCAGACCGAAAACTAGAATTTTGTGAAAATATGGAAACTAAAATCAACCAACAGACTATGTCAAAACAATTTGTTTTAGTGACGAAAGTACTTTCTATCTAAATAGAAATGTAAATACACATAATGTAAGGTATTGGAGTGACGCAAATCCTCACCTGTTTCGTGAAACACATACCCAATTTCCCCAGAAGGTGAATGTTTGGGCAGGTATCCTGGGAAACCACATCGTTGGGCCTCTTTTTTAAATACTAATTTAACTGGTGAGGTTTATCTGGAGCTGTTGCAAAACGCAAAAAAACCATTAATCCTCGAAATTTTGGAAGATAATCCAGATGAATTCGGCAATTTGGAGATAACATTCCAACAGGATGGTGCTCCTCCACACTATTACGGTGCAGTAAGACGGTATTTGGATGAGGAGTATCGTGGTAGATGGATTGGACGACGAGGTTCAACAGAATGGCCAGCTCGATCACCGGACCTCACACCTTTGGATTTTTTTCTGTGGGGGTACCTTGAATCGAAGGTTTACGCCACTGAACCTGACAATATTGACGTTTTAAAACAACGTATTGTTGCAGAATGTGAGGCTGTTTCCGCAGACACATTTGCAAGATTACGAGAAGAGTTTAAAAATAGGATATTTCACTGTCAGGAAGTAAATGGAGGTCACTTCGAGCAATTCATTTGAGTAGATGCTGATTTTTAAATCTGTAATTAATATCATACTGAATGGAATTTCAATTTTAATGTTTACTGATGATCCATTAAAACTGCCATAAACACAAACAAAATAAGTATCATTGAATAGGTTTTTTCGATACCTTTCAAAAGAGGTGTCGTTTGCCGTAGGATTCCATTTGAAATTATTGGTCCCAATGGCCTTGTGACGACATCTTTGACGATTTTGTCATCTATCATCACTAGTAGTTTACAACCTTTAATATTCAGTTTCCAAATTTCACTTGTTTATGTATAATCGTTCCAAAAATAAGAGGGGGGGAGGGTACTTTTGAGAAGCACTGTATCAAATCAAATCAAATCAAAGTATACTTTATTGTCGAAGATATATAAAATCTCATAGACAAAGCTTAATTGGTAGAATAAAAAGTACATAAACTATAATTAAAAATACAAAAAGTACAGTTGTATAACTAATAGAAAAATATAATAATAATGTAGATATAAAATGCTGCTAAGGTTGATAATACTACAGGGATATTAAAATGTTGCAATGTCTTCTCATAACAATTGATCCTCAAAATATTCCTGCATGTTGTAGTAGGCCTTCTCAAGGAGCATGAATTTAACTTCCTTCCGAAATGACGGTAAGGATTTGATAGTTTTTGCTTGTGAAGGTAAATGATTGAACATTTTTATGCCCTCATAAATAATTGAATTTTTTGTCAGGGATGACTTGGGGATTGGAACCGGAATGTTTCTATTTTGTCTTGTGTTATAACCGTGTTCAGGAATAACTGGGTTTCTGTTGGCTTTATGGATAAGACATACAGTCTCCAATATAAATAAGCTCGTCAATGTTAGAATTTTGTGCTTAATAAATAGGGGTTTGCAATGTTCCCTTGACTTAGTATAGCACATGTACCTAATAGCTCTTTTGAATAATAAAGACCGAATTGAAGAGCTGCTGACTAGCAAATCCCAAAAGCTATTCGCACGTAGATGAGACTCTATTAAAGAAAAATAGGCCGTTAGCTATCTCCAAGTTAAGTTCTCTTGCCACAGTTCTGATCACATAACAACCAGAGGCAAGTTTTTTTGTTAATGCAATTACATGCTCTTGAAACCTCAATTTATTGTCAATGTATAGTCCCAGGAACTTGCATGATGTTTTATTTCCGATGAGTTGTGTTTCAAGATACAATTCCTGAAAGTCAAATTTGAATGTGAGGAGGTTTGTTTTTGAAAGATTGAAACATAACGAGTTAGAGTCACACCATTCTTTCACTAGGCCTAAGTCGGGTATACCCGCTTCTTTAAAACTTCAGTATTTTTCCGCGCCAAAGGAGGGTAGTGTCGTCAGCAAATAGTGTAAAAGTTCCTTGAATGTCAATATTTGACAGATCATTCAAATATAGAAGGAACAGTAGAGGTCCAAGAATTGACCCCTGTGGCACCCGCTTGTGATCTCTAGAATGCTAGATGTCTGGTCATTAACTTTTACTACTTGATATCTTTCGAGAGGTAAGAGTCAAACCATTTCAGGGAGGCACCTTTGAATCCATATAGATTTAATTTCTGTAGCAGGGTTCATGATTCACACAATCGAAAGCCTTTGAGAAGTCACAGAACACCGCAGCAACAACTTCATCGGCATTTAGACTTGTGTAGACTTGTTCCAAGAAAGAAAAAATAGCGTCATTGGTGCTCTTTGATTTTTGGAATCCGAATTGGTATTTAGATAATAGACTGTGCCGATTTACAAATTCTTCTACTCGTGTTTTAACAAGCTTTTCTATAATCTTAGATAGAGTTGACAGCAGAGAGATGGGCCGGAAATTTGATGGATCCTCGATGTTTCCTCCTTTATGGAGAGGTATAACAACAGCTAGTTTCAGACATGCTGGAAAGATACCGGCGAGAAAGGATTCATTTATAGTTGTTGCAAGAATATCTAGGGCTTGATCAGGTAGGTTCTCAAAAATTTTTATGCTGATACCATCTATTCCGGAGGATTTTTTGTTTTTTATTTCCTTCATGACCTGTTTTAACTCTGCTGTATTTGTCGGTTCAAGATAGAAGTCCTCATTTATACTAATATTATATAAGTATTCTGTTGGGTTTCTCTTAGGTTTTAGATTTGATGTATATTACATTCTTGGAGGCAGCGATTGCGATGTTGCTAAATTTAGGGCTACACAACGGCTCTACAAAGAAGTATATAATTCTGGAGTGTATATCCCTATATACGGAAAGCGCCCCCTACAGTTCGAACCAAAGAACTATATCGCGTATGTTGATTATGGAAATGGTATATTGTGTGTCCCGATCTAAAACGTGGGGAAATGACCTGCATTCAATTCTGATCACCCAGTGAAGAGATACAGGGTGATACTTTGTAGAGCCCGATATCGGGACTAACAAGGTTACTCCGGGCTAAACTGCGTCTCGTTCATATGCTTCACGGAATTCACAATGACCGTGTACATCTCTATATATATATATAATATATAATGATTTTTTAGACGATTCACATCCACAAAAATTACCACATAGTCTCTATTATGACACTCAATGTACAATCCATACAAAATAAACTAGATGATCTGTATTTATTCCATGGGAGCCATAACTTTCCTCACGATATTTCAATTACTGAACATGAATTAAATATATATATATGGGTCTTCCTACAAAAATTGGGTAACTCGATGTCATCCGACTATAAATAATTGGTAATAATGCTTGAAAGTTATTTTTTGTTATAGAATAGAGGACAATTCTGGTCTCTTCTAGGTCACCACAATCAAATAATTATTTGACGAAATTATTTAATAACTACTCCAAAAGTCAGTACCCTGGCATGTTACAACCCCAAAACTGTGCAAATATTTGTTCATATTTTGAAAACCATTTTAATTACCACAAAATCATTCTCATAGATGTATTCTAGAATACTTGAGTCATAGTTTCAGGCTGAATCAATGGTTAAAAATAATTAATTACTTTACCTAATTCGTTATTAACACTGCGTACACGGAATCCCTCGTCATTCCCTTGGCTGTTATTGAAATTTGAAAAACGGGGAATCTCTTAACATTTCGAAGTCAATGCGGATTGATTAGTAAATATTAGAAGTCATGTCAGCTGTAAACATGGCTAGTTAGCTGGTGGCCATTTTGACATCAGTACGAGTGGGTTGTTTGTGGCATAAGCAAGTGTTGGGGCCAGTGAAATTATCAGTCCTTTGGTAAGTGATTTTTAATTATTTTGATAGAAACATTTACTCATTATTCAAAACTTTGATTGCTTCTGTTGCAAAGCGTGAGATGATAAACAATCAACCGGATTTCAGTTCATAGTCAAAAGAATAAAGTTAATTATCGATGGAATCGTCAGTCCCTTGCCGCCAGGCCCCTGGCAAAATCATCGGCATGGGACTGATGAGAAAATCAATGGACTGACTATTTTAAAACTATGATCTGTTTCATTTCAGAAAGCTAGGTTATAACAGATGTGTTCATGGTTGTTGTTTTTTGCAGATCTAACTGAGTAGGGAAAAAGGATTAAAAAAAAAGAGAAGACAAAAAAAGCAAGTCTGAACATGAAGAAAGAGAAAGGTTAAAGTACCTGAAAAAGAAAGAAAAAGGTCAAATAAAAAGCATAACGGAAATGACGAATCGTGAGCAGAGACTAACTTGAAGGAAATGGGAAACATTCATTCACTTATTGGAAAAAACAAGTTATGGCAAAAATAACTAACAATTTTATAACCGAGAATTCCGCTACGCTGCAATCTGTTCGATTTTGAAGAAGGAGAAGGCGACTTGAGAGTTACATTCCTGAAAATTTGTGCAACGATGCTAATCTTTTCAGATTAGATGAAAATTATATTTCATACATGTCGGTAGAGCAAGTAATGGAGAAACTTCCAGTTCCCAGCCTTTAAATAAAAGGAAAGATATTATAAAATAATTGATGTTTTTGAAAAGTGTCTTCTGATTCAAAGGAGAAACATTGATTTGTGTTAAGTAAGATTTTTGTTGAATTTTTTTAACTAGAGTTCAATATTTGAGTCAAGCTGGTTGACAGAAGGTACAACTGTTTTTGTTACTGTTAGGAAAGGCTGTTTTTTAAGTTTTTCAGTGAATGTCTCGTACCGTCGTCGTGTTTGGACGTATCTAAATTAGCTGTCGATAATGAATAACAATTTTAAGTGCTGTAAACTCAAACCCTTTGGGCATTATGTGTGTATAAGGTGTTTTAGGGTATTCCATAAAAGTTGCCTTCAGCAAAAATACAAAAATAAAGTGAAGTTTTTGAAGGAAAACAAAATAATTTGTTGTCAGGAGGACAGTGTCGCAAATGACCAAGAACGTGAAGATGAGACGAACTTACTAGAAAGAACAATAAGTGATCTCGAGGATGAAGGAGGAATGAAAGACCAATACATTCCAAAATTGAAAGATGAAAATCAAATTATAATGCAACAAGCGATAGAATCCGAAACCGAAATGAATTCATTATTAGAATCTCAGAAAAAACTGAATGAAGAAATGCAGGTCAAGATAAACGAGCTGAAAGAAAAAATCGCCGTAAAAACGGTTCCGGCAAAAAGTATGGATACCCAAACCCAAACCGATATGAATCACGCGTGTCATCAGTCCACGATGACTAAGGCTTCTACTTCCAGTGGCGTAGACATAAAAAATGCCCGGAGGGTATGCAATTCAAAAATCTTTCGAAAAAGCGATTAAAGCAGGAAGGAAAATGTGTAAGTGCTAAAAAAGTGTCTAAAGGTAACTCCAGAAGAATTCAAAACGGCAAGCACTGTGTACATAGGAGAAAGTGCAAGATTACAGCCACTTCAAAAAAGGAAGACATTGTTGATGAAGGAGGGTTCCTTGAAGAAATAGTTCTTCTCGAATCAACTCAACAAGAAACTTCCCTTCACGCTGAAATCAATGAATCGAAACGACACGAAGAAATGGAAAGACATGACATGACGGCTTCAGTTGATTTGGATGATGTTGAATACATTCCTATTCTTGCCGTAACTGAAAGGGTAGTAAGCAGCGAAGGCATCGACTCTTCAAAGAAAAAAAAAGTCCTCGTACGGGGAGACCAATACGCTAAAGGCTTTCCCAAGGTACTGAACGAAATGATTAACGGTTCCAACAACTATATCATTGACGTTTTCATCAAACCAAATGTAAAACTTTACGATATAGTGTCAGACATTTTCGATGATACATTGAAATATGGTCAAGATGACTTTGTGATAATAATGTTCAACAGCATTAATGTAAGTAATTCAAGAACATTGAAACTAGCTCTCAAGACTATTCTCCGAATCAGTAAAACCAATAACATTGTATTGATATCGCAAAAAAACACTGAGCCAGATCAGATTTTGAATATGATAAAAAAAGCAATTTCCACATTCACTAAGTATAATCAAAACTTCTCCCTTAAATTTCTGATCGATGAAAATCATCACCATAGCAAATTCCTAATTTGTAAGGAGATCAAAAATTATTTTCTGTTGCCATTTCGCAGGAATGTAGTCCTGAAAACTATTCAAACAGTTGACATTGTTAATGCTTCAGCACAGTTTTTTCAGATAAGCGAGACAGAGAGATAAACTGCCTCTGTCTCTCGAATCAGACTAAGTATATTTGTAACCGTAATCACAATTGTATAAAAATATCTAAGGCTTTAACCAATAATAGCAATGATATTACTATAATCTTAGATAAGAAATATTCAAACAAGAGTTATACGATAGAAAATAAAATTGATGCACACGCTCGTAAACAATTGAAGAAAACACACACTTCTCCACTTATACATGTAGATGTTCATTCTGACCAATTTCAGGTTTTATTGTTAAACATTCAATCAATACGTTACAAGGCCAATGCTCTGCCAATTTTTATGGAAGATTTGGAATACCCAGAAACAATACTTTTAACTGAACACTGGTTATCTAGTGAAGAACCGTTATACCTTCCTAACTATACTTTAGTTTCAAAATTTTGTCGTTCACACGCGCGTGGAGGTGGTACCTTGATTTTGATTAAGGATAAGTTCAAGAACCTGTTTGGCTTTGTAAATTATGACAAATTCGACTGTATGTTGGTGGAAAAAGAGTTTGAGTTCTCAATTGTCCAGTGTAAATATAAGTACATGTATATTATATGCATTTATAGACCCCCATCATCTGACTCTAATTTATTTCTACATAGGTTGGAGCTGCTTCTATCTCAGTTCCCATTAAATGCATATATCATAGTGTCTGGCGACTTCAAGATACATTTTTTGGATAAAACAGTACCCCATACACAAATCATTGACAATCTATTCGATTCATTCAATTTAACTATGCATGTTGAAGCACCCACACGAATCTCTTTTCACTCATCTACTACTTTAGACTATATTTGCACAAATATCAATAAGGATCTTATTGATTGCACTGTTATGAATGCTGGTCTGTCAGACCATGAAGCTGTTGTATGCAAACTTCCTGTAAAATCACAAATGCCTAGGGATCGATCCAAGAGACTGAGTAGAATATTCTCTGAAAGAAATTATAAATTCTCACAACTTTGTGAAAGTGCACGATATACTAAGCAGTAATGATCCACTCAATGAATTTCATAGCATTTTGACCACATTATTCAACCGTTCCTTCCCTATTGTGACGATCAAGTGTAAAAAGCAGAAGCCATGGATCACATTAGGTCTGAGAATCTCGGGAAAAAACATGCGTTCACTTCACACAATAAGTAAATTTGCAATGTTACTTATTTCAACAAATATAGAAATATTTATAGAAAAGTGATAAAAACTGCCAAATCTCTATACTACAACTCTAGAATTAATCGGTCAAGCAACAAACAAAAAGAATGCTGGAAAATTGTCAATGACTTGAGAGGTAAAAACAATTCAAATTCACTGAAACTGAAAGTGAATCCGGATGATTTAAATGAATTCTACTGCTCTGTAGCGGATAAGCTTGCTGAGAAATTATCACCCTCGGTTGACCCCAGTTCGTATCTAGACCATATTTCTGTACCTGAAAGTTTTTATTTTGCTCCCACAGATGCCACTGAACTCAGAGAAACCATTGTTGATATAAAAAATAAGAACTCTTCTGGATGGGATGATATTTCAGTGAACTTACTGCTCAAATTGCCACCCTCATTCCTACATGTTTTGGCAGAAGCAGTCAACCACTCATTTTCAGTTGGTGTTTTTCCTAGCTGTTTAAAAATAGCAAACATCATTCCATTATATAAAGGTGGTGACCACGATTCTCCTTCAAATTTCAGACCAATTGCTTTGCTGCCTGCGTTAGCGAAAGTAATCGAAAGATTAGTTAAAAAAAAGATGTTAACGTTTATAAGCATGGTATTCTCAGTACAGACCAATATGGCTTCCAAACCTCAAAAAATAACAATTATGCAATATTCGCATTTCTTGAGCGGCTGTTTCTTAGGTTGAACGATGGGGAGATAGCTGCAGCAGTGTTCTGTGATCTGTCAAAGGCCTTTGACTGTGTAAATCACAGGATACTGCTCCAAAAGCTGCACACATATGGCTTCAGAGGTGTAACTCTGCCCTGGTTTCAATCGTATCTGGCCGAACGTTTCCAAAGCGTCATCATTGCCAATGTGCACTCGGAGCATCTAGCTCTCAAACATGGAGTACCGCAAGGCTCTGTATTGGGCCCTCTGTTATTCTTATTATATGTGAATGATTTAACACATGTCGACATACATGGACAATTTACACTGTTTGCAGACGACACCATTTGTGCATGGTATTGATAACATATCTTTAGAAGACATCATCAATGAGGACCTGAGTAAAGTTAAAAAATGGTGCGACGCCAACTTATTATCTTTTAATACCTCTAAGACAGGTATAATAAACTTCAAGTGTGTTATCAACAATGTATTTCTCGAAAATGAGTCTCTCAGTAACAAAACTATGAATACTTTCTTGGGATTGAATATTGATGCCAAACTGAAATTTGAAGGGCATATATTAAATTTATCCAAAAAGCTAGCCTATGGCTGTTATGCCGTACGAGTTACATCCAATGAATTATGGTTAACCGCGGCAAAGAATGCATACTTTTCACTTATTGAATCTCACCTTCTTTATGGCATTTGCTTCTGGGGAATGTGTGCGAACTATTTATTCGAAAGAGTTTTTATTCTCCAAAAGAGAGCTCTGAGATATATGTGCAAAGCCAATTCGAGGGACTCATGTAGACCATTATTTTTGGTCCATGGAATTTTGCCCCTGGCCTGCATTTTCATTTTGGAAACTGTATGCTTGATCCAAAAAAAATTTAAGGAATTCAGATATTTGTCGCCGACGCATAATACCCGCAGCTCTTCTCTAAACATTAAACTGCCTATTCCCACATCAACTCTAACTAAGAACTCCATAATCTACGAAAGCAAGAAGTTATTCAATCACCTGCATTTGCACCTAAAAAAAATCGAAAATGAACAAAAGTTTAGGAAATCGGTAAAAAAGTTTCTTTCGGAGAAAGCTTGTTATAATCCCGGCAAATTCTACCAGATTACCTAATTTTATATTAATGCTACCGGTTTTCAAATTACACAGCAGCTCAACTGCCATTTCCAACAAATTCGTGAATGTTTATATATATATATATATATATATATATATATATATATATATATATATATATATATATATATATATATATATATATACATTTTTACATTTTAATATGTTTATATTTTTATTTTTATTATTTATATTGTTCCATTTTAGACTATACTTTGTGTGGAAAAACTTTCTTTCGACTACTAAGTATATTTGACTCGACTGTCTTTGTGTGAATAGTCTTTGACACTAACAATAAGAATGTATGTTATTCAGTCAATAAAGTACATTTTGATTATTTGTTTCTCTAAAAATAACATAAGGTGCAAAAATTTTATATCTGTTGCTTTTGCTTATGTGAATGTATTTTATCTTATTTATAGTTATCTTTTAATTGTTGCGTGACATGTGTTTTTATATTATATATACATTTACTGTTATTTTTTCAAGACTTTGTCAATGAGATACTAATCTTCCGACAATAAAGTAAATTTTTATTTGATTTGATTCATTTATCATTATGTTCAATCATCAAACGTTCATTCATGTTATTAATCAAAGCAGAAAAGACTGGTTTATTGAATGAGTAATAAATTTTAAGTTTGATTTCTAGAATATCTGTAGTTTTCTGCCTAACAAGCTTCTTAATGATTACAGTTTTGGTCCTGATATTACATTTCTATATGTGAATGTTAAATAAAAACTGATTATTTAGCAGAATGACTCCTAGAGGTCAAAAGGTCAAATTTCTAAAAACCTGTATAACTTTCAAAATAATGAAAAACTTGACTGTTCCTTTAAACAGCATTCAACTATCATATATCCCACCAATCACATATTACTTACGATCATTTGAATTAAAAAAACTACCAAGGCATCATCATCCAAAAAGTTACCCAATTAATGTAGAACTACCCATATATATCCCAAACTACTATATCCCAAACTACTGTAGTCTCTATTTTTTGGAGAACTTAGTTCAAGTGCGGTGGGACTTCAATCCTGGTTCATAATGATTCATTAACCTCGCTACAATTTACTGATATTCAGAAATATAACAATATCATTGACGAAAAACAATTTGAATTTTCCTTGGCCTACTCTGGTAAAGCAAATCTTTTTGTGCTATGTATATACAGATCACCTAGTACTGATGGTTTTATATTTATAAAAAAACTGGAAACTCTTCTTTTTAAATTACCACCTAAGGTTACGGTTATTTTGGCAGGGGACTTCAACATTAACTATGATTATACTAACTCACTCCTGGCAACAACTTGAAACATTTAATTTATCCATGCATCCAACCCGAATCTCACAACTCTCAGAAAGCAAAATCGATTGCCTATGCACCAATTTGAGTGCAAAATGAGCAAAATGTATCTTGCCCGGTTATCTCAGCAAATATCTCCGATCATGAGGCCGTGCGCAGTAATGTGAGGATTTTCTAAGAAAATGTATATTTAAATTTGGTAGACAATTCAGCAAAACGAATTATGATAAATTTTACACCAAATGTCTGAATAAAGATTGGAATGCGGTGTTGTACTCTAACGATCTGTTTCTTTCCTTTTATACCCTACTTTCTGATTGTTTTAAATCCTCCTTTCCTATACACAAAATAAGAAATAAAAATAAAAACAACAAATTTTGGTTAACTAAAGGAATCCGAACATCTGCAAGTAATCTGAGATGCCTTCATTATATCAGAAAATTAACTAATGATTACCTTCCATATAACCATTACATCAAATATAAACAAATTTATAGAGGAATTAGTTCCAAAACAGAATATCAAACAGTAATAATACTATTAAAGAAACCTGGCAGGCTGTGAATGAGTTTAGATGAAAAAATAATATAAAATCAAATACAGCACCGGATACCAATACACTCACTCTATATCCGTGTGACTCTCTGAAAATATCGAAGCTGCTACAAATCCACTGCTTTATCTGAATGAATTTTACACTCCCGACACATTTTTTTACACGAGACAAATCTCAAGGAACTGATGGATTCAATAAAACATGTAAAAAAAACTTCCAGTGGTATTAACAATAAAAATCTTCCAAAATTTGCCAATCTTCATTCTCGAACTGCAGGTCCACCTTATTAATTGTTCTTTTACCAAAGGAATTTTCCCAGACTTCCTAAAAACCAGTATAGTGATCCCTCCCAGCCATTAAATTTTCGAGCTATCTCTTTATTTCCAACCCTGGGAAAAATAATCGAAAAATTGGTAAAAACTAGATTGATGGGCTTCTTGGCTTGCCACAAAATTCTACATTCTCAACAATTCGGTTTTCAACCTAACAAAAGTACTAGAGATGCAATTCTTCATTTTCTAAAAAAATTTATACTAAAATCTAAATTCGAAAGAAGAGAGCGCCACAATATTTTGTGATCTGTCAAAAGTATTTGACTGTGTTAATCATCAAATATTGCTGCGTAAGCTCAACCATTATCGGCTCAGAGACCAAAGCCATAACTGCTTCGAGTCTTACTTTAGCCAAAGAACTCAAATTGTAAAGACCAACAGCTTTTCCTATATCGGTTTTATTAAACATAGTGTACTGCAGGGCTCTGTGCTTGGACTTACCCTGTTCTTGTTATATTTTAATGGCATTGCGAATATCAAGACTGAAGGTGTATTCACTATTTTCGCAGACTACACAACGATCCTGTGGCATGATCAAAACCCTAACAAACTTTTTAGCAAAATTTCTAGGGATATTAATGCTGTGAGAGTGTGGTGTAACTCGAATCAGCCTTCATTAGACCCTAACAAAACGAATCTCTTATCATTTCAATGCGATATACCAGACATTTCCCTGGGGAATGATGTTATTTCAACTAATAATTTCAACACCTTTCTAGGGATTCACTTAGATTGTAAACTCAAATTTGAAAATCATGTTCGTGTTCTTAGTAAAAAGCTGTCCACAAGGTGCTTAGCTGTATGTGTTGTCTCAAAAGAATTGGGTGAGACAACTGCGAACCCGAAAGACAAAATTGACATGTTAGAGAGAGAGACAGAGAGAATATACTTTATTATCATAAGAAACCAAATTCTTGTTGACAAAGTTTGCTTACATCTAAGAAGTTTTAAGGTATGTCTAGTACATACTGGTCAATGATTAATATAAAGTAATAAGATAATATATGTCAGTTTCCTACTAGTTAATATGTAAAATACATGTATAAATAAAATGGACAGCAAATACAATATAATTACCCAAACCAACAAACAAACAGAAATTGTATAGACTAGCCGATAACAAATAAATAGGATATTGTAAAGTGTTAGAATGTGTCCGAATAAAATTCCTGTAAATTATAATAAGGTTTATTTAACAGCAAGTTTTTTACGGACTTTTTAAAAATGTTCAAATTGGCTGTGTTTCTGATATAGGTAGGTAGATGATTGTACATCTTGCAGCCATTGTAAATAATATAATTTTTTATTAGAGGCAGACTTACGTTTATAGCTTGTTGAGTGACATAATGTGAAGGAAGTTTGTTAAACGTGTTCAGATGTTTCCTAATCAAATAAACGTTTTCCAATATGAAGATTGCTATTACCATAAGTATTTTAAATTTAATGAATAAAGACTTACAGGAATCACGAATTTTAGCTTTGCACATAAACCTCGGCCTTTTTTTTGAAGAACAAGAATACTGTTCATGCAGTTATCATTACATGCACCCCAGAATGGGATGCCGTACCTGAGATCAGACTCAATTAGAGAATAATAAACGTCTCTAGCCGCACACGATCCCAACTCATTTGAGACAATCTTGACTGCGAAACACCCAGACGATATTTTTTTCCTCAAGGCCAGAATGTGATCCTCGAATCTCAACTTCGTATCAATAACCAATCCTGGGAATTTTGTGTTGAATTTATTTTCAATAACATTTGACCCGAGGGGTAAGTCATCAAGTAAGCATCGGAAGGTTATTAAGTTGGTTTTTGAAATATTGAGTACAAGACGATTAGAGTCACACCAAACTTTAATACTGTTGACATTATATATCACTTCTTTGGGTTTACTACTATTCTTGGCGCGCCAAATTATTGTGGTGTCATCAGCGAATAGTGTAAACTTTCCAGATATGCTGATATTCGACAAATAATTAATATACAACAAAAACAGAACTGGGTCCAATACTGATCCCTGGGGCACTTCACAATTTATAAAATATTTTGAAGATCTTGAGGAGGTTACTACTATCTTGCTGCGATTTGATAAGTACGATTTTACCCAATTCATTGTTACTCCTCTGAAGCCGTAACACCCAAGCTTCTGCAGCAGTATTTCATGATTTACGCAGTCGAAAGCTTTAGACAAATCACAAAATACTGCTGCCGCAACATCACCATTGTTCAGCTTATACTTCATAGAGGAAGGAAAAGTATATAAGTATATACTTCATAGAGGAAGGAAAAGATAGCATCATTTGTATTTTTACCGGATTGAAAGCCAAATTGTTGTTTGCTGATGATACCATTTTTAATCAAGAATTCCATTACTCTTTTTTTCACTAATTTCTCTATTATCTTGGCAATTGTGGGAATTATAGAAATTGGTCGAAAATTTGCCGGATTCTCGGTGTCTCCCCTTTTCTGGAGAGGAATTACAAGTGATGTTTTTAATAAGTCGGGGAAATAGCCATCATGAAACGAATCATTAATCAGACTTGCAAAAATACTGAGAACATTGTCTGGGAGATTTTCGAAGATTTTCGCCGAAATTTCATCGATTCCCGAGGATTTCTTGTTATGTATTGACTTCATAACTGTTTTTAGTCCCTGAAGATCTGTATCATAAAGTAGAATGCTATCCGCAATTCCTACGTTTGAGAGGTAATCAAGGTTTTTTTATTGGACGATAGTTAGACCGTTAACTTCTCAGCTACTGAGCAGTAATACTCGTTTAGAGTGTTAGGATCTAGGGAAATTTGAAGTGTGTTTGAAATTTTTCCTCTGAGCTCATTAATAATACACCAACTTTCCTTAGGTTTGTTTGCAGCTTGCTCAATTCTGTTTTTGTAGTATAGATCTTTGGCTAGCCTCAACATTTTCCTGTAAATCCTACGGTAATTGCAGAAGTAAGAGTGAAAGAGATGATTATCAGTAAATTTTCAGATATAATGCAACTACCGTAAGTTTTTTGCAGATGTTTTGATGCCTAGAGTTAACCATTCTTTATTCTGCTTAATTTTTATATTCTGTAATGGAAATGAGTTATTAAAAATGTGTACAATTTCATTATAGAATGCAAAGAAACTATCATTCTTATCCATTCTTTGCCCGAGCTCCACGTATGAGCACGTCTCTGTTCCGAGGAAGCTAAAGTTGGTGAAAATAAAGTTTTCATAGTTTAATAAATTCTAAAATTGACGTAAACCGTCGTTAGTATGGATGAGTGTTTGAATAAACTTTTAAAACGAAATTAGCCCATCCGATACAGAATTGACCTATCAAAAAACAATAAACATCGTTTATCGATTACTGATAAGAGCCCATTCACTTATTGTCCACCTAAGCAACGTTGCCGGGTTGTTTCCAATTGCAATAAATTGGTAATTTGCTGAATTTGACCAAACGAATAAAAATGAATGAATCAATCACTCTAGAAAGCATATACGCTGAAATATTGAGGAATAGAACTGACATCCAAAAATTCATTGAGGCGTCGGAAGCAAGGGTCCTCATGAACATAGTATCTGTTAAGAGTAGAGTTCAAGAACTAGAAAAAGAAAATCAAAGTTTGAAAGAAGAAGTGGAAAATCTGAAGCAAGAAAGCAAAAAAAACAGTATTATAATTTTCGGTTTAGACAACAAAAGAGACACTCTGACGCTTGAGAATATCTGTCAACAGCTTGGAGTTCTGCTAAAAGTGCAAGTTACGCCTAGGGATATTAACAATTTCTACACTCTTGGTAAAGATCCCACAAGTCCACTAAAAATTGAATTCGTGACATACTGGATGAAATCAAGTATTCTGAAGAACTGCAAAAATCTCAAAGGCAATAATATAACTATAATAGCTGATGAAACCCACCAGCAGAGGCAAGTTTCAAAAATCTTAAGGAGACACTTAACACTTGCAAAATTGGACACAGCAAACGATTGCTACATAAAAAATTACAAGCTATTCGTGAACGGAAAAGCATACGAGGCCGCTGATTTGATCCAGATAGACAGAGATCTGGAAATAAAAAGTACCACAAAACCCAACAGTTGTCCTGCAACACCAAAATCTACCCAAGGAGAAAATAAGGTGCAGCCATTTCCAACAAACCAAAAATCTTAAACAGACAAGACAATATCGAACAGCACATCTGAAGGTAACAATTCTAAGACTAAAAATAAACCAATAACTCGTCAACAAGTACTAAATGACCCTCCAAACCGAAGAAAGTTGAGTACAAAATCATAAACATTTATTCTCTTATGATAGTTCTAATAATTAGTGTATGTAGTTTTTATTCCTTCTTACTCCTTACTATTTTCTTAAAAAAAAACAAAAAACTATTTTTTATAATGGATCAATACATCCGGGATTTCGAACTTGACCATATCGAAACATATAGTATAAACACCACTGAAGAATGCAGCCAAATTCTTGACATAAATAAATAAATATCGACAGCTTCAGAGGAGCATTGAAGAAACACATCCTTTAAAGCCAAAGAACTGAGCTGCTACGACTATTCGAGTAAGTGATAAAAAAAAGGTCTTGATTCATAAATTCATAATTTTAAAATTTAAATCCAACTAGAAATGTGTGTTGTTTCAATTGCGTATCATTCGCATGCGTACCCTATCTTATATCTATTAGACATGTTATTGTACACTCTCATTGCTATTATCTTTTATTATTTTTTCGTACCTTTTGTATCATATTTCATGATGTTTATTGTTCATCTTTTCATTGTATTGCAATATTGTAATGTACATCGTTCATTGTTTGTATTATATTATCTACATTTTATTTATATTTTATATTCTTACATTCTACATTTTACATTTTATATTTTACATATTTACATTAACTTAATTAGATTTTTACATTTTATAACTAACACTTTATATCTTATAGTTCACTTTTTTCACATGTTATATTTTCTCCGCGAAACAAGTGCTTGCACTTATCGTGTAAGTTCCTTATTCACTTTCACCATGTACTCATCATTGTATTTAATTATTACAGTGAATAAAGTTATTATTATTATTATTATTATTAAGAACCAGTCATTATTTAGGCATAAGGATAAAAATCTTTCGTAATATTTTTTGTTATATACTCTGCCGGTTTTTTTTTCGGAATTGATTTGAAATGTGCAAATGATTGCTTCATGATCTGATAGACCTGATGGTATGATTACAGTAGACACAGTTTCATCATCAAAGTTACTGCACACATAATCTATAATAGTCGCAGAGTGCTGCGTTATATGGATAGGAGTGTCTATGTGCATGGTGATATTAAAGGAACTCATAATGTTTGAAAGAGACTGGGTAGCTTCCGAGTTTTCATCAATGAAATTTATGTTGAAGTCACCGGTTAGAATAATTTTGCTATTGGGAGGAAGTCTATAAAGCAGGGATTCTAATTTAAACAGGAATAGATTTATGTCAGATGTTGGGGATCTGTAGATACAGAGTATGTAAATATTAATTATTTTGCAGTGAATCATAGAACATTCAAATATTTTATCTTCCAGCAAGTCATTCAGAGTATCAATATGTTTGAAGTCATAATTTTCAAATGCAGAGTTATGTATCAGGATCATAGATCCGCCATGTATCGTGTTAGTCCTAGAATAAGCTGCTGAAGTTGTGTTTCATTAAAAATACTATCATCGTTAACACTATAGTTATCTACATAAGAAGGGCCACTTAATTTTATTGACTTTAACACTATGTCAGTATATTTTTTAGACTTGATATATTCTGTTATTTCACTAAAGACTTTGAATTTGCTTCCTTTTTGTTTTGAATCCACAATCAAGTTAACCGAGTAATTTCTATTTGAATGAGAAAATCGCTTGATGGATTTCCTAATGATCCTATTTATAACATTATCTGCTGGGACATAACATTCAGAGACTAATATCAAATTTGTTATCTAACTAATTCTAAGTAGATTCCTTAAAGCAATATTTAAAGTTTTTGTGTAGCTTATATTTCTAGATAAGTCGGGAATTTATGAAATTAGTTGTCAAAATTGTGACAAAGTCTATAACGTCAGACAAAACGTTCCAGTTCCAAAAGGTTCCACGAACATTTGGCCCATGCTACCGACCAAAGGAAGAATAAGTCAAGAGTAGTAGACTATATGATTGAATTAATATTCATAATTTGAAAATGATCAAATCGGTCAACGACACTAGAAAATTAGACTGCCTGGAGAGTATAGTTATGCCCAAAAACCATAATAAAAATGTACTTAATGAGGATAATGGGCCCACGTTTCCTACCTTGATACCCAAGATCCCATTAGCGACTGAGGAACAGTAATTAGTATAAATAACCCAATTACAAATACCAAGTAAATATTGTAAGAAAATGTTACCCTTTATTTAGGGTAGTTTACCTACTTAGTTATTGAAATGCGCATATAGTTGTGAAATGAGTAAGTGTGGGTTACTTGTGCAATTTTTTATTGACATTTAAAATAAAATATCGATGTCGTCATTTTTCTTTCTTGAGCTACCCTGTATATTTCGCTATCAAGTAAAAAAACTCTAAAATAAAAACAAAAATCGACGGGTCAGAGCGTTTTTTAAACTACATTCCAATTTTTATTGAATTTATCTACTACTTTACGAATGCACTGTATTAGTTTTTGATGTGATGCAGCTAATTCAAAAGTATATTACTCTGGAATATTATTTTCATTTTATGGAATTACACGGGCGGGTTTTTTTTTATATAATTAGCTAATTAAATTTCCGATCCTCTCAATTTTTTGGTTCATCAAATTCTTCTATTATTTCATTTTGATTTCAGTGTACCTGATACCCCTGAAAATGAAAACAATCCGGAACTATTTAAGGAACATTTCCCTCACTCGAATGTCATCGCCGGTTGCAGTCATCATCAGTCTGATAATGATGAAATCAATGCATCTTCGGAAAAAAAGACAACTTCTTTTGTATTAACTGGAAGGAGAATAGTCGACATCAGTTTCTTATCCAAACAATTCTTGCTGGCAAGAAGCATAAACTTTTAGGATGTGACATCACAGATATGCAAGTTATCCAAGAAGTGCGAAAGGGGTTTATGTCAACATTTACGTTGAAATGGAAAATGTGTGGTATAACTCAACAAATTTATTCGGAGGACCCGCGAAATAGTTCGGGAACAACTGAATCTATGGATATATATTCAGCCTTGACCGGCATTGGCTATTCAACATTGGCTGAAATTTCAGCTGCAATAAATATGCCATTCTCATTGTCATTTCTGATTTCATCTACTCAACAGCCAAAAAAGTCATGGAAGAGGCCGGAAGAGAGGAAGCAGAAACCTTATGGACCCCAAACAGCAATTACAAAAACCGAATATAGGAACCATTTATTGAGACATTTTTCTTCAAAATTGAGAGATGTAAGCAGTGAGTAAAATATCTTGTTGTCTTGATGTAACATACTTCTTTATTTTTCAGAAAGAAAAAGGAGCGCTTTAACGAATGCCTTGGTGCCAGTGTACCTGAGGAATGATGTCGAAAACAATGCCAAACGCTTACGATTTGCCATGAGTAAGGCAACAAAATATCGAGTTAAAGAAAAAACTGATTTCCAAATGAAAGTAGAATTAAAAAAAGATATTCTCAATGCTCCTCCCCATGTGTTTGGTGAACATGCCAAATATGGTGAAATCAGTTATTTCAATTGTTACAAGAAAGGCACCAACGTCGTATCCTTGATGAAAGAATGTGGTTTATAAAGAGACATCCAGGTTTGCACGAATCGGCTCATAAATATTGAGAGTTTGAAAAAATTCTCACCAAACTAGATGTGAAGCTGTGGTTATATCATTTAACTAAGAACCAGAATATTATGGAGTACTTCATAAAGCAATGACAAGCAACAATACATTTACCAAGAAGTGTATGGAAAAAATCAGAAAGAGAAACCTGACATATGCAAATTTGTCCAATGAAAGAAAGGTGCGTCGATAAGAGCTTCGAATGAAAAAAGGGTTTGCTTTTCCAGATAAAGACTACGGAAATATAGACGAATCCATCCTTGGTATGAATGATGATGAATATATATCAGAAGAAATGGAATTCCTGAATAAATTAACAAAATCGCAATAGGAAATCAATAACATTTAAAAAAAAAGGAAGACCAGAGCGCTTCCCTCTTGTGGATGGAAGAAAGACAAAAAAGGATGACTGCATCTAATTTGGAATTTTTTTAAAAATGAAATTGAACACCTGCAGAATCAATATGATCAAGGAATTATTACATAAGAAATTCAAAGGCAACAATGCGACAGAATATGGAAGAGTGAACGAACTGTTTGCAATCGAAGATTTTGAAACGAAAAATAATGTGAAAGTTAGGAAAAGTGGATTTTTCAGCAACATAGCATAAATATTCAGTGTATTGGATATTTTTTTCCAATTATGAAGTTTATAGAATTTTTACTTTCCAATAGATGAATGGAAATTAAGATGTATTTTGGATCCTTAACATTGGTGCCCCCCCAAAATAATTTTTCTGCAACAAAAGAACCAAAGTTTACTTCTAAATTGGAAAATAACCGTAGTCATATAGCATTTCATGTGTCCATGAAATGTTTTGTGTATTATTGTGTCTCTTAATACAAACTAACATATAACGCATTAAATTGCTCTTGAAAAGGGAAACATTCTCAATTGAATATTGATAGAAAGATTTTTCTGTGAATTGAAAAATCCACGATTGAAATGAAGTTATTTTTTTGTGAATGTCTAACAGAAAACAACTACTTCCCCGGCTAAAGCCACGCTGGACATTGAACTACATCTGATAGATATTCTGAAAAGGCCCTAACTCAAAAGAAAAAATCTGAAATTGAAAATTTGCATTTTCATTCAGATAGTTATTTGATTTTCTATTCCAGTCTTAATTAAGAACTCATAAAGATGAATGAGGCAAAGAAGAATGTTTTCCAAAAGAGAGCACTCACCAGAAATCATTCGTAACAGAACAGAAAAGAACAGAAAAGACGGGATCATAAGATGTTATCCAATCACACAATAATATATATTAAGTGGGCAAACAAACTGCCTAATTTGTCTGCTGTATTTTTTTGGGTTTGCTCTCCCCTGGAAGGAAAAATTATTAGTTTTCATCAATTCGGAAAGGACAAATTAGTATATTTACCCCTATATTTTACATAGTTTTGTAAACTTCGAATATGGGAATAAAGTAATTCTCAACTTGTCAGTTACATAAAAAAATGTTTTGCCTAAGTAATTCACAATAAAAAATATATCAAAAATCAATGAAAACTATACTTATCTTGGTAACAATTCGATACACACTTCTGTTCCCCACTACGGACCCCTTAAAATGATCTAATAGAGATTTTCGTATAAGAAATTGCTTGATGAGTTATTTGCCAAACAGTTGGCAAAATCTTATATATACATAAATTAGAAGATGATTTCAGATGTTTTATTTGGTATTGAATTTATTTTGCTATACTTCTTTTAAGTAGATTTCATAGAAATGGTACTTTACCACTTTACGACTCAGAAAATGTTGTTATATCTTCGCCAATCATAGCCCCCAAAACCCAAAAATACAATCAGTCCCAAAGTTTTTATATATATATATATATATATATATATATACAGTAAAAACCGGATATAACGACATTGAAGGGACCGTATACTTCGGACGTTATGTCCGATAGTTGTTATAAGCAATATACACAAGTATGTATGTATATATTATATCTGTTTATAGTATGGGGATAGGTTATGCATATGAACTTGTTTTCAAATAACTTTAACTTCAGATGTCCTCGATCGTTTAATTTTCAAAGAGTTGTTCTCGAAAAGAGCCTTTATTTTATCTCTATCCTTGTAAATCGTTGATATCGTAGAGTGTGGGACTCCACATTCCTTTGCAATTTCACTATTTGACTCGCCATTTTCTAATCTCCATTTAATATGTGATTTTTCTTCAATATTAAACACTTTCCTATTTCTTTTTTGCGACATAGTAACGCGTAAACACACGATCTAAACCAAAAGTTTTTAAATCAACCTGTAATTCACGCGGTCAACTATCGCACTGAATAAGTCGTAAAACATGCAAGGTCAAATGGCAAAGAGCGGAAAAGAGGTTCTATAGCAAAATATTCCTTCATATTATTAGTATAAAGGTGAAAATTGTTCGTAATGTATTGTTTTGCTGGAATAGGTAAACGGTTGGTCGTTATAGCCGATGAATAGCCGATGAATATCGATAAAGTTTCGTCGTTTTAAGCGATATGTCGCTGTATCCGATGTCGTTATAGGCGGTATGTGTACTTATTAGTTTATATAGATTCGGCCGGGACCTTGCCATTCGGTTGTTATAACCGATCTGTCGTTATAAACGATGTCGTTATATTCGGTTTTTACTGTATATATAATTTGTAGACAAACTAAAGTCCACATTCTTCTACCAGAATGTGGAATTTGGCACAAAAATACTTTTTATCAATACCTTAGCTAAGTTCAAAGATGGGCCAAATCGGTCAATTAGTTTTAAAATGGCAGCTGTTGAAACATTGAAAAAATTCTCAATATTGGCAAACTATAGGTCGTTTGTTAGATCTTTATGTGCTCCACAACTTTCATTCAAAAAGTTTTTCTCTAAGATGTACACACAAACAGAAAATTTCTGTAAGGGGCCAACCTAAAAATGTTAATCGAGAGAGTTAGCATAAATATAAACAAACATATTGCCACTGGGTTGCCTGGTCTAAGTGGGTCGGTGTCTAGAAAATATGTCACCTATGTGGGTTTTTGTGATTTTTTGCAAAACATTCCTAAAATACACATTTTTCTTTAAAAATGTTGGAGTACTTACTGGTAGATATAAATATTCTCCACAAAAAAGAATATTTTCATTTGCCTGAAAAATTTGTAATTCCAAAGAAAAAAATATAAATCGAAACCATATGAAAAATAATTCAGAAGAGTTCAAGGAATGAAATGACACTGATGTGTTCGACTTTTTATAGAAATGGGAAACAAGCTTGAGTTTCACGGAGTATTTGCATGGAAATGCAATATTTTTGCAAATATAACCTATAATTTATAACTTTCAGTTCCATTATATGACTATCAAGGACCGAACCAACATTTTTAGCACTTTAACTTTCACTCACAAAAATATAGATATTACCACCGGTTGAGCCGGTAGTAGGAAATTATAGGGTATGTGTCCGAAAAAAATAGACTTTTATGCAATATTGCGAGGAGATTCAATAGCAAATATTTTCAGAAAAAGTGGTACATATAAGTAGCGTTCTATTCCTCAAACTCTGTTATTTCTATTTTTGTTTATATCTTCGGATAAACTCATTTGTGAAAATGACATACTTTTTTGTAGGATTCTTTGATATCCACAAAAAAGAACTCCTGCACTTACTTTTCATTGCAAATGCGTATTTTGACAGTTATTCCGCAAAACTCGTAAAAACAAACGGAAATGACAAATATTCTTGGCAGAATGGCTGGCCTGAACCAGGCATCCCAGTGGCAATATGTTTGTCTATATTCATGAGAACTCCCTCAATAAACATTTTTGACGAAGGGTATCCTACACCACTCAACCTATATGCTCCTTTTTTGAGGTTTTTTCGTTGGTGTCAATCAGCTTCATATGTCAAGTCATAATATCATAGAATTTTTTTAAAAAATTAACTTAAAGTTGAACTATTTGAATAATTATGAGTTTTTTTTTAAGTTATATTGAGATTTAAACACAAGTACAATATCCTTGTGTGCTGTTTTTCAATAACTGGGTGAACTTTTGTATTTTCGGAAGTGTTATAAATCTGATTTTTCAACTTTTTGATATCTTACGATCTTTTGATCTAATTAGCTAAATTAAAAATTAGGAATTTGGTTAAAAATTAAATTTGAATTCTTAGTGTAAGGTTTATAGAAAAATAGAAATTGTGTTTGTATTTTCTAATGAAAATATGTCCCATTCGAATGATGGAACTTTCAGAATCAATAAATAAATTATAAAATCTACGTTTACAACTGGCCACAACATAGTGTTGTTTTTATAGGATTATCCATATTCGAGAACAGGTCGCTATGTTTTCATTTCATTCAACAGGATACAAGAAGCTTCTTTCAATTTCCTTCTCATTTCGATGGGTTCCCTCAATAAAATGTTAGCGTTTTTCTGCCACGTCTGCGCCATTAATTGTTAATATTGTTAATATATGTTCACCTAATTATGATTTTCCAACCATCAATTATTAATTTTATAGTTTGTGACCTATTCGTTTTTCTGATATACCACAAAATGATGGTCCCATAGTTTTTGCTATGAGTGTATGAGCTGTTGTTTTGTTTTTATTTTCAATATCTTGGAAAGTTCTATCGACAAAATTTATTGGATAGGCATCAACCTCAAGTTTATTTTCATAAGAGGAATCTCATTTTTGAATTCATGTTTTGTTGATGAAATAATGAAAGTGTTTCAATAATTGAGATATCTGTTGACAGTCTCTTTCCTAAAAATATTTGTTTCAAAATGATTTGGGAATTTCTTTATCAACACATTGGGGAAGAAAATGTGGTTATACAGTGAATTTTATTATTGATATGAAAAACTGTTTTAACTCATCCATGCGATGTTGCCAATTCAGTAAAATATCAAGATAGGTATCTCTACCAAGCTTTTGGTCATTTTGAATATGTGTCCATAAAATGTTCTTCGGTTTTCCTTGAAGATTTTATTACTGGTGATTATGGGCACCTAAAATCACTATCAAGGTTCTTTGCTGTCACCTTCAATTTATAATATATATTGTCAATATATATATATATATATATATATTATATATATATATATATATATATATATATATATATATATATATATATATATATATATATATATATATATATATATATATAAATATATCCACAATTTGGAAGATAAAAATGAAATCAATAATAGACTCTACATCCTTAAATATGCAGATGACACATCTCAGAACCGAAATTAGCACTCACCATAGAGAATTTACTTCATCAATAACACAATCCTTTATTTCAATAAATGGCAAATAGAACATAATCCCTCAAAATTTCAATTCATCATCTTTTACCAAATGTCCGAAAATTTTCCAAAAATATCTATCAACAACAAATTTAACCTGAACCACCTCACCTCATCGGCACAGAAAAACACTTCCTCAGCCTGACATTCAAAAACAAAGAAATCAGTATCAAATCTGCTGCTAAAATATTCAAAATGATATGAGGCCACTCCTGGAATATGCACATATAATTTATTCAAGTTTGCCGAGAACCTGCTTTAAAAAACCTTCAAGTAGTAGAAACATTAACCCTATGCAGCATTACCAAAATGTGACATCCCAAAAACATTCGCACAACCCTCCAAACAGACTCCTATTTTAAAAAACAAAAGTGAAACCATTCCATCTGAAGAAACGATATGTGACCAAAGAAAATAACATTGAGACCCTAAGACCGGAAGGACATCACATAAGATTCAGAAGTCCAGAATCAGTTACACAAATTGTAATTAAGCTTCTATTTTCCCTACCATAACACTTTTTTAAGACAGTTTCAACATATTCTATTCAAAATTGAGCTGACAATTACAATGTTTGTAATTAAATGAAATGGCGTCACATGAGAAATTGTTAATACAAGTTATATTTGATAATTTAGATAATCATTAATATTATAAGGTTATAATTCTATAACCATTTTTTTATTTCTTTTTTGAATTAATTCAGTGACTTCATGTTTTTGATATTGTTGGGTAAATGGTAGTAACACTTTATTGCCATATGTACAGGATATGTGAGGTCATTTCTGCGAGTTTGATATGTGTGTGTTGAACTGTATTCTTGCTGAATAAAGGTCTATTTTTGAATAGGAAAATCAAGCATTCGTAGATATATAGAGCAAAAATTGTCATTATGTTATTGTTTTTAAATACACTACCAATCAGTAATTAGTAGAGTAAACAACATTCGATCAAAACTGCCAGGACATGGTGAGATCAATGTGGTGGCACTGACATGATTTTCTTGAGTATCGCCGTGACTTTCGCAGGATACACGCTCTCACGTTGAATAGATAGAATGTGTTTTAGATCGGTCCAAGAAACTGGGTAAAGGTAGCGGGTTCGGAATTCAATACATATTTTTTGCTATTTGGCGATTCCACAATTATGGACTTTTCAAGATTAGAATCATTTATTATTCAGATAAATAAAACAATTATTCCTACATTTGAGAAATACGGTACCTTTATGACTATATAGAGTCAGATGAGAGGTAAGTATCAAAATAAAAATTAAAAAATTATCGATAAAATTTCTTCAATTTGCAAAAAAGGTTATGTATCAATATCATATTTTCTGCGCTGTATGCCAGGAAAAAAAACAAGGTATACAATAGGTTTTCAGGCATACTGAACATTTTTTCTGAGCCTCGAGTCTTCCTAGTTCTATTTTCAAATTTGCATAACATCCGGCAAATCTCGTTTTTTTGTGTTAATGTTTTTAGAACATAATCTGATTCTTTTTCATCGGAATCTAAATACGGGTCCTTGTTGGCGTTCGATTAATCGTAAAGCCAGTAATTCTTTGAATTTTGTAATAGATATTTTGTTCTGTGTTACCTCTTTATAGAGTATGAATGCATTTACTAGTGCTGATCCATAAATCAATTCGAAACCAATTTTCGATACCATTTGGTGCCCCCTCGTAAGCAATGTAAATAAGACTTCAGCTGATCTGATAAATCAATACACGCTTTAGAATCATTGTAATCAACTACTGCTTTGTGATTTTCTGATTCCTTACCATTAGTACGTCCCGCGGTCCGATAAACTGAATTGTACTCTTGGGACACCGTGTGGTAAATGTTGCGTCTCACATAAAAACTAAACAGTTTTGGTTGTTTTCATCGCCATACAGAATATTTGATCAAAAACTACCGAAATACATAAAAAAACATGCCGGTCCACAAGACTCCACTTTTTGTTAATACGTCTGTCATTAACGGCCTATTTCTGCTACCTAGGCTAATAAACGACGCCGGTGAGCACCCTTCCCCCAACCGGAAATGTTATGGAGCTGAACATCCATGAACTTAGGACAGCCATCTTAACATTCATCTATCATCATATCTCGTGCTCCTTGATATGATGCTTGCAGCTGCGAGTATGCTACTACGCTGCAGTTGTTTGGGGAATTTTTAACGTGCACCTTCCTTGGCAGGTGGTCACCCATCCAAGCACTAAACGTGTTCGGTTTTGCTTGGCTCAGATATCAATAAGACTCTTGTCAACCTGACCAGCTGCTGGTGCCCACTAACGGTTAGAGTTCAAACCTAATGAATAATATTCTTCCAAGAACACTTTATAAAAAAGAAAGAAAGAACACTTTATAAATATATAAAATATCTTCTGGCTCTTGTGCAAGTTTTTACATAGGTCAAACAGGCAGAACATTTAAAATACAATTATCAGAAATAGGAATTGTTTTGTCAATGGAACAACCTTTTGCTACTAACCTCTTACTTAAAAACATTGTTTTGTCAACGATTTCGAAATATTACATATAGAAGGACAGGTTTTAAACTCGACCTTCTAGAAAGTTTAGAAATTAATAAATGCAAAAAGTTGCAATATTTGCTAAATGACAGGATCAATTCAAATAATTCTCACTTGTTGAATTTGTTTTACTGAATATTAAACAGGTAATGGATATAATCCCCATTCTAATAACTATTGAATTATCCCTAATATCCTCAGTATTCTTAATATTCTTTTTATATTTAACAAGATTCATTGCGATTGTTGAGTTAGAATCTTCTTCACCTGAAGAAGCTATTGTATAGCGAAACAAGTGTCGTGGTTTTGTAAACCCAGTTTAGTGAAAGTCATTTAGTGAAGTGAGTGTTTTTGTTTGCTTTAATATGGATTATCATCAAATATATTTTTAACAATGATGGCCTAATACTGTGCTTTGTCAAGAAGAATGAAATTCTTTGGACAATCAAGCATATTTTCATTTGATTTATAATTGTATTTATGTACACTGGCTGAAATACTTCACTATCATTATTAATATTATGTATTATTATTAATATTATGTTGTTTCAAGAGATATTCAACATTGCCTGTATATCTGTAACATTTTATTTTGATTTATTATGTATGTTTTATAATTTTCTAATCAAGAGTTTTTTCAACTGGAACATTTGGCATTAAGCTCAATATTAATTTTTGAATTATGCAATCAAACTAATGGTGGATTTATGCAGCACCAATTAACAATTATCAAGTAACAATTATCAATTAACAATTAGCAATTATAAGTTCAACCATCATCCTACAATGGCCGTGTTTATGCAGACAAGTAACAATTATCAATTAACAAGTAGAAAGTTGGCCAACTTTTAACTTCTTAATTTAATTGAACCAAATTTTCTTCTAGTGCGCAACTAGTACGCAGATGACCGTGGATTGGTCCGTGCGATATCGAAAGCTAACCCAACTTTCTCTGAATAAAATATTCTGGTTTGTTTTTGTTGTGGGTTGTGGCGTCTTCTGGAATTTTATTTGTTTGTGAAAATATACTGTGAAAATGTAAATTGATGATGCCATTTTGATCGACCTCGTTCGGCAATTTCCCGTGTTGTATGACTTGTGCGCATGCTTACTTTTCTTGTTAATTGAATGTGCATAAATGCCATCATTTCCGTTACTTGTTAATTGCTAATTGTTAATTGATAATTGTTACTTGATAATTGTTAATTGGTGTTGCATAAATCCACCATAACAATTGGTTTGTGTACTCTTGGAAGATCAGTTAGGTAGGGAGTTAACTGTGTTAGATTTCCCTTCTCAAAATATGTTAGATGTTTTTGTCTGTCGATAAGACTTTCCTGATCTTCCTAAAGTTTGAAGACAAAATTAAAAAAAAAACTTTTTCACATTAATTTTGATCAGGCCTAGGTACATGGCCTTTTGCTCAGGCCTACATGGCCATTTGCAAGGCAAATTAAATTCTATATCTCATTGTTTATTTTCCCATTTTGGGGTACTAGAAAAAAAATTGTTTCCATTAATAATGTTTCTATGTGGTCAAAAATTTTGGGTGGAACTGCGTGGGCATTTGATGGACTTTTTTTTCTATCTAGTCTCATGAAATTTGAGGAACTACAAAGTGAATAACATTTTTTCTGAAAATTAACAATTGTTTCAAATTCCATGATGTTAATGCTATGATTTTTGTTGCAATTCTGGAAGATAGGTAATGAATAGGATTGACTCATGCTACAAGTGTCTGGAGATGGTCAATGTGATATGTTAATACATATTTTGAAAAAATCATCAATTAGTATTTCAAGGGAAAGAATTTTGAGTAGTAGGGCTCAGGACCACATGTTGAAGGCACCCTATTCTCAAACAATACAAAAACGGAAGTTCAATGGAGGCGAGAAAAAAACGAATCCTAGTAAAATAATTCAAAACTTCGACTTAGCAAACTTTTCCAAAGCCTTTATGTATCAAAAGTTGATACAGAAAAACGTTATAACTTCAAAAAAACTTACTTGTTGGTGTATTGAACTCCAGCGGCAATATATGTTGGTATCCTTACTCAAATATTCAACGTTCCTTTGGAACTTTAGACAATGGAGTTTCAAAGAAAATAATTAATAATCTTTTTTAATTTAACATTTCAACTTGTCATCAGGAGTTATATTTTCATATGCCATCAACGGTGGTTGCTGCCGACACCGAAATATTCACAGAATTCACAACACACCTACACCAGCCATTTAGCCACTAACACCAATGCCAATGCAGTGTTGGCAACCATGAAGAATGAAAATATGGTACCAACTGTACCAACCTAATAAGAATATGGTATCTCAGACAAAATTAAAGTACATTAAATTGTGACTTTTGTGCCGTCATCGTAGAGATACGTCTAATTTTGGCGAATGCGAATAAACGAATTGGGATCGTTTCCATTTCAAAATCTTCTCCCCGATTAGCCGCTAGAAGCGAGCGAGAATATTTTCGGTTACGCACACGTTGCCAACATAAAAAAAGCCTCCAAAAGTTCTGCCTCTCCAATGGCAATTGTTTGACTTTCGTTGTATAGAAAATCGCCAATTTGATATACAAATTCAATTACTTTTGGTCATGCAGCGCTTATAAATTTCTAGTATAAAATGTGTCATTCATAGATATTTTCTGTCTAAATATGTGAACAGTTGGTAGCACAAACAATATTCTGGGAAAAATATTGACAGATGACAGTCGATAATGCACGAAAACACAAATCAGATTGGGACGGGCACCAACACTCGAGATATAGAGACAAAATTCCCTATTGATATAACTAAAATAATAAACACTTTGGGACTAAAAATAAATGATCCAGCATATTCATTTTGTGATTCTCTACACAACCCTGATGAAATCATTACAATTGGACAGGCAGAAGTTTTTGAAGGTTTTTTTGAAGTTGGCAACTTGTACGGCACTCCCTTATTCCTGATTCCCCTATTCGCCAATGTCTTTACGTTGAGGCCGCAATGACGATAAAATCAAATCATTGGTGAGGATTGCGGTTTGAAATTAAAAATTAATGAAAGTAACAATCAAATATATTTCCGTTCCCCTAAAAGGATGTTCGCCAGAAAATGAGTAAACAATAACTTAGCGATTATAAAAATAAAAGAAAATAGAAAGCAAAAAATGTGTTTATATTAATATTCAAAGACCAACTTGTCTGACTTTTCACATGTCTGTGATCACACCAGTCACCATTGTCGCCACCCTAAAGTATACTCAACCAGTAACTTTCGTATACATTCGGTCAGTGTCGGTAATCCTCCGCATGGTGGTGACGCGCACAGTCGCATGTCATGTCAAGTTGATAATCTTATTTTAATCGAAATATGGTACACCGCAAAGAGTGTAAACGTTATCTGAGTAGGAGAGTCTATTCCCCATAAGACAATGGTGACACTAATAGAAAGATATGAAAGATCATTTGTGAGTCATAGTGACGTATATGGACATGTCATGGCCACCATTCTCTCTGGACTGGGCGGACTAGCGCACTCCGCACTTTAGAATAAGGGAGTTACAGGCTCTTGATGTATATTGGACCGCTCTGTATCTTACGTGGACCACTTGTACACATATCCATGTACGTCACTATGACGGGTTAATGCTAAAAGATTCTGATTGGCTAGAGCTTATTAGTGCCTCCTATTCAGATAACGTTTACTCTCTTTGGGTACACCGTACCTTGTCACATTGTTAAGGTACAATGATGCAATTAATGGTACGTGTACCTTAAATATGGTACGGTTGTCAACACTGCACCAATGGTTTGTTGGTTTTGTTCACAGACCTTATAAAAATTATTTTATGAGGTCTGTGGTTTTGTTCCATTCCATTCATTTATTGGCATTTGCTTCCAAATCGGCGTATTTGGCTAGTACTTTCCGAGGATTGCAATTTTGTCTGATCGTTGATCATATTGCAATCCACTTTTATATGTTTGCTTCGATGTTTCTATTCTTGTGCTTTTCCTTTCACTTATATCTTTTCTTCTTATAACCTCTGATTTGATCGGTGTGCTCAAAGGGTATTGTTAGCTTGGACAAATAGCACAAACAGAGTTTTTTGGGTTTTTGAATTATAGTAAGGAATCTATTTATTGGAGTTGTAGAGTAAAGAAATAGAGTATGTGTTGATATATTTTTTCAATATTCAACCGATTATCTGCTAGGAACTTCATAATGTCCTTTACTATTCCCATATTTAAATTTCTGAGAACTTCCTCCATATTTAGTGGAGCTGTTACTCCTCTTTTTGTGAATTGTTAATATATAGATCTGTTGTAGGGACAGCATTGATTGGGCACTCTAGAAAAATGTGATTAATAGACTCTATTTTTCCACACTCACAATAAGGTGTGTCACTTATTCATATTCTGAATAAATGTTCTTTGCACATGCAATGTCCTATTTTGAGTCGAATTATTGTTGTGATATGTCTTCGATCTATTTGGGGGTTTTTACTGTACCGCAATTCTTTTGGATATTCTACATGTATTTTGGCGTATTTTTGTCCCTTTAATAGAATATTTTGCTTCCATTAATTATTAAATTCAGTTTTAATTTTTTTGCTCATGACCGGTAAAAAATTATCCTTATTCTGTTTTATTTTCAGAGGAACGTTAAGTATCGCACCGACCTCAGCTAGTTTGTCTGCCTGTTCATTGCCATCAATGCCCCCATGGCCCGGTATCCATGCTATTCTGAATTCAATCTCATTTATAGTTGCTAAGTAGTCCATTTGTTTTATATTGAGTGAATTATGATCGCTTTTCGCTGTATGTTTTATTTTATGAATTTTATCCAAAGCACTTTTAGAATCAGAGAATATTGTTTTTTTTTGTTTTTTTTCCAGGCATGTTCTCATCCCCTCATGTATAGCTATGAGCTCCGCATCACATATACTTGTGTAGTAGTTAAGTCTGGATGAAAATTGGTAATTTAACTGAGGGATCACTACTGCAAATCCAACATTATTATTTATGTTATAGTCTTTATGTGCTTCCATATATTTTTGTTCAGTGTGTAATTTTTTTCCACTCCTAAATTGTCTACCTTCACCTCATGTATATATATTTCATAATCGAAGCTAAAACATGGATTATTTCTTGTGTATATATGTGATTTTCAAACGGTTCTATGATTTCCAAAGCTTTTACTAGATAAGGGGTGTCCCTCGTTTTCCAGTACCCTATTCTATATTCACATATTTCCTTGAGAACTTCTAAAATGTATATCAATGGTGGCTTGTACTAAATTTTTTTCAATACTAATTTGGTTGCTAATCATTGTCTCCTTGTCTCAAGATCCATTTCTCCGGTTTCTGCTAACAGCGCGTAATTATTCTAAGACTTTGATACATTTTTTATCCAATTTTTCTAATGCTTTTTTTGTTCATGGTTTATAAAATATCGATCCCCAGTCCAGATGTGATTTAACCAGGCCATTATATGCCATGATAATTGTTTTAGGGTCGGCCCCCCCACCATACACAACAAAAACATTTTATTATATCATTCCCTTTACTTGCTTTCATTAAACTATTTTCTATATTTTTGTCCCATTTCATATTGTGGGTTATGAAGATTCCTAAATATTTGACATCATTATTTACTTCAATTTTTTCTGTGCCCATAACTATGTTCGGGCATATGTTAGTATTTCTATTTGGTCTGAACCATATTGCCTTGCATTTTGTAATTTCAATCTTAAGATCATGATTTATCATCCATTGATTTATTATTTCTAATGTCTTAATAACTGTATCCTCCATATCCCCTATATGTTGTCCTTTAACTATCAAGACCAAATCATCTGTGTATGCTATAATTTTACTATGCAAAGGTACTGAGTCGAATAATGATTTCAAATATAAATTGAAAAGAATTGGACTCAAGGGTGACCCTTGTGCCAATCCCTTCGTTGACACCCCTGGTCCGTGAACATCCCCATTATTATTTAACATATATTCCCCTTTTATATAATATATTAAATATCAAATTTGCAATCTCTTTTTTTATACCATATTTAATTAAATAGACATAGAGTTTGGTTATTATATTTATTGGCCACGTTTATACCGTGTCTTGGTATGCTGACTAATGATTATATTCCAACCAAATTATATTAGTCAGTGTGGTATAAACTGTGCACTTGGTCAAGTATCTAGCTTGGTTTGGTACCGAAATTTGTTGTGTACCAGACTATAGTAATAAGTTGACTTTAGATGGTGTAAACAGTATGATAAGTTTTAACAACCGTGACTGTAAATTTTGGTTCGAAAGATTGCTAAGCGTTCTGTTGTGGTGTGGTTATCGCACTGGATAAAAAATAGAGCGAGGTCATTGAAATATATGTTTTTTGTGATTCCTAACCTTAGTTTCCGCATCATTACTTCGGAAATCATTTTATATATTGTTGTTAGTATTTTTTATATAAAATGAGTTGCTGCAGTTCAGAACCTCCCAAAAAAAAGTCCAAAGGTATTAATTGGACAGATGAAGAAACCAGTGCGTTTCTCCAAATATTTTTGGACAAGAAAATTATATCAATTTTGGATGGCAAAAAATATAAACACCTAGACATTTAGAAGAGCCTTGAAGAAGACATGTTGAGTAGAGCCTTTACAAAACCTGCTGAACAAATGAAATTAAAAATGACTGAGCCTGAGCTCACTGACATCCAGACATTGTCATTGACAGATGACACAATTCTGAATTAGCAGAGTTTCAAACCTTTCTCTTGCTTACATGACTAAATAAATACCAAACCAGAACCATGTTGGTTAATTAATCATTTGACAAAACACGATGAAAATAAACGATTACTAAAACATTTGGTTTGTATTTGGTCACAAACACTTGGTAAGGTTACCAAATCCACATACGGTATAAACGTGGCCATATTATCTTATGCCCCTTTAGTATCTGTAAAAATAGTTACCACTGTCTGGTTTAACCCAAATGACATCTGTACATATGTTATTAAGTATGCAACACTGTCTGTTGTACCCATGCCTTTTCTAAACCCTGTTTGAATTGCAGATAGGATATGGTTATGTTCTACATACTACATACCATTCTACTCTCAACTTTATCATTTTTTCTAATATTTTTAAACCACATGCTGCCATTGCAATGGGTGGAAAGTGTTCCGGATCTGTTCCATTTTTATCAGCTTTTAATATTCCTATAACTAAATATTCCTTCCATGCCTTTGGAAGTTATTCCCCCCTCAAAATTCTATTATAAATTTCCAATAATATACATTTAGCATTATCCGGTAAGAATAGGAACATACTGTATGTTATAGCATCTCTACCTGGAGAGGTATCTTTTTTATATTCCATACTTTTAAGTAATTCCGTCATATTAAATAATGTATAACTTTCTTCAACTGGGCATATTTCAAAAGTTGGTGATATATCACATATTGACAATTTTTCCACTATTTCCTCTGCTATATGACTTTGTGGCATTTTGTCATAACGGTTCCCATTATTATTATTTCCGAACTTTCTGATCATCCCCCATACATATGAAATGTTAGTTAGTTTGAAACCTATCTTTTTTATCTTTGAGAAACCTACGTGTTCTTGCAATATTTCTTTATCTAATTTCAACATCACATTAATCATCTCACCATGCCTTTCTAGGTTTTTTATTGTTGTTAATTTTCCTTTTGGGTGTTGATATATCAGCCGCATTATTCATTGTCTAATCAGTTCATCATATCAATATAGTTATTATATGTGTCCCAGTTTGCTTTGCGAAAAATCCTTTCTGTACTATATTTTTTCTTTCTTCCACAAATTCACTATCTTTATTTTCACTCATGGTGGGGTAATGTACGAAGGCGTAGAAGTGCCACACTTTTTTTTATTTCACAATTCCGACTTGTAAGTCAGAATTCCCTTGTATCTCGGAATTCCGACTTGTATCTCGGAATTCCGACTTGTAAGTCGGAATTCCAAGTTCTATCTCGGAATTACGACTTGTATCTCGGAATTCCGAGTTGTAAGTCGGAATTCCGACTAGTAAGTCGGAATTCAGACTTGTATCTCGGATTTCCGACTTATACCTACCAACGAAAATAACATATTCAACAAAAATAATCTGACCATAGATACATAATGTAATCATTACGACCAAAGTTCATCAGTTGATAAAACTACATTACATGAGTACAATATGTAGTCGTAGAAACGTTTCAAAAATCTATTCATCAGAACCACATATGTCCATTGTCATAATAACCTCACAGCAACTGCTCTTAAGTTCTACTTAATGACACATACAATTTATTTACATACAAACCACAGTACAACTTCATCTCGAGAATTATTTATTGTACTGTCGTTATATCTACTACACGACGTCATAGCAACGCCTAAAGGTTATAAAACGCACATTAACTTTTTGGTTCTAAAACATTACAAATACGTGGTCTTTGAGACGGTATAAGAAGTCATTGTTAATTTTATGACTCTGTGCTACTTGGGTGTATTCTTCTTCAAGATCCCAAGAGCCCGTCGTCTGTCTATATAGACTCACTCAATCCTAGATTAGTCTGCACCGTAGAGAAACTAAAAATAAAGAAACTAAAATTAAAGAGAGTTGTAAAACCTGCAGAAAAAGTTGGCACTATGTTTAGACACTGGCGACATATCTCGCAACTGGCCGAACTTAGTTAGTTCAGTTGGTAAAACAGATTTCTCTTCAGTTACCGATTGAGATAAGGCGTTTTTTTTTTAAATGCGTTACTTTTATATGGTTGATATGGTATATATTTTATAAGTGATCGATTTGCCATTCCTGTATTTCATATGAAATAGAGGAATGGAAAATCGATCACTAATGAAATATATACAGTAATCGATTCGTAGAATCTGTTAGTTCGTTCGTGGTCAAAATAAAGTTTCAAAATCAATCTTCGTTTCATGATATCAAGAACAAAATTAAAGTTCTTATAAAACAAGAATAATAAGTTAAACACTATAAAATACACATTTTATTTTATCTAGGACAAGGTACAACTACAGACAAAACAATAATATAACTCTGAAAAACAACAAAATTAAAAATATTCTTTAGTCTTATCATGAAATCAATCAAAATAAAAACAAATTACATTTACAACAAACCTTCAATAATGTTGTTAATTTATTAGCACAAGCATCAAGTTTGATGATATACTTCGTACTTCCTCAAATGGTGATAGGAAATGGAAACTGATGGATGGAAATAACTATCAGTTTGTGAAAAGCAGCTTATATTTTACCTTGTAAAAGAATATTTCCAGGAATTTCAGCATTTCAACTCGAATAACAAAACATTCTATTTTCGACGCTGGGTTCCTACTAATTCAAGTCCATAGTATGATTTCTATCATTAATTTTTCGATGACACTAACAGTAGAAGAATTATTCTGAAATTATTGCGTGGTTAGTCATAATAAAAAATAAACTTCTATTTTCTGACAAATGTCGAAATTGGAAAATTATCATGTCATGAATCGTCTGTCGATTGCGGGCAGCGCCTCCATGCGCGACTGGCCGTACCAAAAACTTGGTGGTCAAGATCGTCAATGTTTCAAACAGTCTCTTTATTTTTAATTTGTCTATGGTCTGCACTAGTATGTTACATTCATTTTCTCACGGAGAATGATAAAAACTTATTCCAGTACAACGGGATCGTTTTGTCCAAGAGTCACATTGAGGTACAAAACAATGATGATTTGAACTAGAATCACTCATTTTTTCACTCGAGAACGTACAATAGTCAACAGAATATTCACCAGGTAAACCAGAATTTCATTGAATGTCAACAATCACAAGACAAGTTTTAAGTGTACAGCGGCTAAAATAATATGAACATTAATGTTTCAAAAAGTAAACAATGTTACCTTATAACCTAGATCTACATATATAGTCACTCTTTTTCCATACTGTATGAATAATTTTCGGTATTATGAATAATATCTCTTTGTTCTCTTCTTAACTCTCTTTCCTCTCAACTCTCTTTGAAGGTTCTTTTTCACTTTTTTTCTTGGCTACAGACGATACAGGAATATTTTGGGAAGGGACTCTTCTTCAAGAGCCCATCGTCTGTCTATAGACTCGCTCAATCCTAGATTAGTCTGCACCAGAACGTTACGTTCATTTTCTCACGGAAAATGATGAAAACTTATTCCAATACAACGGTATCGTTTTGCCAAGAGTCACATTGAGGTACACAACAATTATGATTTGAACTTGAATCACTCATTTTTTCAGTCGAGGACGTACAATAGTTAACCAGTTAAAAAAGAATTTCATTATATGTCAACAATCACAAGAAATTCGAGGTATACAATGACTAAAATCATATAAACATTAATGTTTCAAAAAGTAAACAATGTACTCATGTATAGTTTCAAAAATCGACACCAGAGGGAGTATTCGTTATTTTGAATTCCCACTAAAGTGTTTCATTTCTCCACTGAGACTGCCTGGAGCAAGGGGCCTTCCCACTATAAACAGAAGGTGGCGCCCGAGGCAACCATAAAACCCTAATTGAGCGCCAAGATCAGATTGAACAAGTTGGTAACATGGCATGTCAATTCAACGAAAATATAAACATACAAAACCCAATCAACAATGTTTAATTTTTGACATCAATTGTGGAAAAATTAATTAAACGGAATTAGTGTTTTTCCTTGGAATTATCGAAAATTAAGTGAATAAAATATACTTACAAAGTTGAATGAGTATGCAGCACAGAACTTAAACACTCTATGTTTAAGTTCTGTGGTATGCAGTTAACTGTTTTGGTGTACGAAGTTATAGTTTATAATCTCACAATATCCTAGAGTGACGTTCCAAAACTTCCTTTTATGGACCTACGAGGGGCCAAATCTCCTAAAATTATCGTTTTTGCACAAATATATCGATTGCTGCAGTATTTTTTTCATGTTTTAAGCAGCTGTGAAAATTTGGTCTTGATTTGTCAACTATCATTTGATCTGTCGTCTTGTTTCTTCAGTTGTGTTTGGGGGAAGTTATTCGAAAGTTATTTGAGAATTAATTTTTAGAAAATGTAATTTTAAGTCCCGAATTGAGGGAGAAAATCAAAAAAATTCAATAATGCGTGTTGCGTGTTGTTGAGGAATTGAAAATGCAGAAGACGAATCTATGAATGAGATTAATTGAAGCACACCAGTCAGTCAGATGCTGTAACTGAAGTTTATTGTTCATTATAAATGTCCTCACCGTTACGCTGGAATCACTCACAATTCCTGCATCTTTTTACTAGCACAAACCATAGACAAGAGTTCTATACTGGCACAAACTCTAAACATTGCCGGTTCCATCAGAAAATGCGTCCTTCAATAGTTACAAATTACAAACAACCTGATCTTCAATAGCTGATAGACACACTTTAGTAAATTTTACTTTTGGCATGTTAAGGTGAATTCATATGCAAGCTTTCGCTTTCCGCGGGAAGCTTGAATATTAAGCGCTTTCTGTTCATATGAGATCTGTCATAAGTGACTTTTTAATTTGTAAATTTTTTCTTCAAATGAAGTTCAGGCTTATACTTTCGAAAGCGACATATAATTCAATCAGCAGTTTTATATTATTACCGTAAAATAATGAGTAATTTGAAACATAAGGAAGAAGCCAAAGTATTGCAGCAAACCTGATGGTAGAAAGGCAGTTGTACGATTACATCAATTTAAGTATCTCATGCAGTTGATAAGACCCTCACTAGAAATATTAGATATAGTACAAGAGCCAATATTACCTTCAACGAGACTAGCTCTCACTTTTAGGGGGGTACAAAGTACAATACAATAACAAATAACAGCTATTCATTTTGCTTTCTTGCTTGTTTTTTATGGTTTATCCAAAATACTGGATAATATAACAGTAAACGGGGGCTATAGCCACAAATTCGACCCGCTTTCAGTGGGCAAACGGGATTGTCTCACTCGAAATGATACCACGAATGCCCAAAACTTTCAAAACAATAATTAATAACTTTGCGATGCACGTGGAACGGCTGTACAAAAACTAACATTAACCTGACTTTCTGCCCGCGTGGTAGACGTCCATCTCCCACGACACCAAAAAGTCGAATCCAACTATTTATTTTCATTATTTCAGGTTATGTTTGTGATTACTGATTAGAACCGTATAAAATGGAAAAAAACAGAAAAGGGTTGCCACAAAACATTAAACTCGAGAAAATCGGCGCTTTTATTCAATAAAAGTTGAAAGTGTTTCGACTTTCGGATTACTGACTTTGAAAAGCGCTTTCTATTTCAACAGCCAATCAGACATCAATACGCGATAAGCAAAAATGCGGAAAGCTTGCATATTAATCCAACGTTTAGTCAGCACAAATAATCGCCAACTTTTCGAATTCAAACCTGAAAAGCGATTTCCCCTTCATTTATAAGCGTAATAAATTGTTGCTCAAGTTGAAATTCGAAAAGTTGGTGGTGATTTAATTGTTGTGACCAACATGCCAAAAGTTAAATTTACTAAAGATTATTAGATGTGAGAGGAGGATTTTTTTCGAAAGAACTGGCTGTTTTTTGTGCCAAAATGTGTTGAAATGAGTAATTGAAATTGTGTAGGTGAAAAGAAGGAGAATTTGTGAACGGTTTTTTCGTGATAACGGTGTTTGAAAATTGTTCCAATTCTGAACTTTGGAGTGCTATAATTTGGGAAGAGTATGAAGTGTCCAGTTTTTATTTCACTAGGGGTCACCTAACTATTCACTACTCGGGTGGACATCTTAGCATATACAGCGAGTTACATTCACCTTTTCCACGAACACTATGGGAATACCCAAGTCACCATTTTCGCAACTGGTCGATAATTTTCTAAGAAATTAATAACATCATTTTAATTTGTTAGACTTGATCATCTCTCATATTTGTATTCAGTCTAGATTTGATTCTTGAATGGTCCACATCTCAATATTTTTGTAAATTCATTTCGGCTTGAGTTATAAAATTAGCGCCACCTTTTGGTACCTATCTTTCCTCTATTGTCTGTGGGTCAAAATAGAAGAAGAAGTGCTTGACAGATGGATATTTATATTTGTCCAAGTTGAAAGTGGCCATGTTGTTGTCTACAAGGATGCCCTAGGATGTGATACGCCTTCCTTATTAAATTTTGTGATGTTATCGAAAAAGTATCAAGGACAACTGTGCGATATTTATTTTTATTGAATTTGTAATATTTTTCGGGCTATTGTGTTTACATTAATATAATAAACTTGTGATTGAACACACGTGTAGTTGATATCAGCAAGAGGTGAATGATCCAAATACATGTGGGACAGAATACAGCAATTTGAACAAGTACTTTCAAGACTGACATTATAGAACTTTCTTCAGTGTCTTCGGGGAAGGATACATTCGTTTTTTGTTATTGTGTTTGAGCTCCTTGCCTGATTCTGATAATGTGTACCTAGTCGCCTATCACGAAGTTCAGTCCATTTTGTTCGTGAGGGGAGTAAGCTGAAGTCTACTATTCTTGTGAATTCAATGTTTTTGTCAATTATGAGTGAATTATGTGGCCTAAAGGGAATACTCCAAATGTGTTGGACAGTTTCGAGAATATTTACAAGCTAATTTATCCACTCAAGATATGTTGTGTTTTGATTGACTGTTTGTTGTATCTCCATCTTTGTCTATCTTGGATACCAAGTTCCTGTGTCTCTGAGAGCACCATTCCATTTGGCCTTGGACGGTGGAAGGTTACTGGCCCCAAGCACGCGGGATTGTTTACCCCATGAGAATATGGAAGGTGGTTTTTAAGGTGGAACAGCCGATGCAAACCCCGGCTGGACTGTTGATTCGGCCGCGGGTGGAGAAAAACAAGGGGGATACCTGACTCTGAGGTATTCGTAGTCCATGGCGTGGCAAAAGCATAATAACACAATGCTTATGGATAAAAATAAGCCCAAAAGTAGGTATTTTTAGAAGATTTTAGTTATATAATATTGAATCTTAAAAACTCAAGTCATTAATTTATATTATTTCAAATTGTAAATGATATTTTTGTTAATGACATCTATAGAAATTTTTCCCCTTTTAGGAAATCCATGTCAATTACCTTTTGGAGAAATTAGATATATTACTGAGCATTATTACTGATAGACTAAGCATTAAAATTTTTAGTATTTTATTTCGGAAAAGGATTAAGTAATACAAAATTAAATGTGTTTCACCTATATTACAAAAATTGCTTAAACCTAGAGCTGTATTTGGAATATAACATGGGAAATGTATAGTTAGTCCACTCATGCTCCCTGAAAATAGCTGAAAGACTTCTTACATGTTTTTGCTTCCTGAACACGAATCTGGAAGAAAAATGCGGCGGTCTCATATCGTTTTGGAGTTAGAACCCCTTTTTTGTTCTGAAACGTAATTTTCAAGCACCAATTTCTCGCACAAAAATAACTCAAAATGCCTCCTTGTTTCAAACAGCATAAACTACAAACACTAAATCACTCATCAAAATTTGTCAAAAAATACAGCCGGTTTTATCGAAAAAATCCTCCTTCAACACGTACATCCTAACATCTCGAATCATCAACAAGCAACAACCTAACCGCAATCTGAGCCAGCTGTTAGAGGTTAGGATGTATGTGTTGAAGAAGGAGGTTTTTTTGATAGAACCGGCTGTATTTTGTGCCAAATTTTGCCGAAAATTAGTGATTTAGTGTTTGTAGTTCATGCTATTTGAAGGGGGCATTTTGAGTGATTTTTGCGCGAGAAAATGGTGCTTGATAATTACGCCCTAAAAAAAAAGGGGCTCTAGCTCCAAAAAGGTATGAGACCGCCACGTTTTTCTTCCCGATTCAGGAGGCAAAAACGCATAAGAAAAGTCTTTCAGCTATTTTCCGGGAGCATGAGAGGACTAACTATACATTTACCCTAACATGCATATGAAAAAAAAATCAACGTGTTATTTTATTCATATATATATTTCAGTTGCATAATACTTTTTATTTTTCAAATAATAATTTCATATAGTAGCTCTTCTCCTGGTTTCAAGAATTTTTTTCATAGTACAATCAAAACCGGATATAATGACATTGAAGGGACCATGTAACTAAGGACTCTATATCCGATAGTTGTTATAAGCAATATATTTTTTTTTATTTCAATGAACATTTAATTTATATATCTACCATATGATGTGAGATTTTTCTTCAATATTAAACACTTTTCCAAAATCCAAATCAAATCACAACAATATGCACCTATGACCTATCAACTGTCTTTATGCGCACTAAATCAAGCGTAAAATGTTTAGTTTTAGTGAAAAATAAGAAGGTTGGTCGTTATAGCCGATGAATTCCGATGACGGTTCGTCATTTTAACGGATATGTCGCTTTATCTGATGTTGATATAAGCGATGTTTACATAGATACTTAAATCAGGATTCAGCCGGGATCTTGCCATTTATTCGTTATAACCGATCCGTCGTTATAACCGATGTCATTATATCCGGTTTTGACTGTAATTTAAATCTATGCTATATAAAAAGCACTTGATGTATGTGTGTGTGAGTGAAAACATATTTTTTATTCCCAATACCCACAGAAAAGAGAATAAAATACATCTTCCCTGAAAATAGCTGTAAAACTTTTCTGAAATTTTGCCTCCTAAACACGAATCCGGAAGAAAAAACATGGCGGTCTCATACTATTTCCAAGTTATAATCATTTTTTCCTTCTTCATTAGGTGATTTTTAAGTTTTCTCACATAAAAATCACTCACAATGCCTCCTGCTTTGTACCAGCATAAACTACAAACACTAAATCACCCATTTTCGGCACAACTTTGCACAAAATATAGCCGGTTCTATAAAAAAAATCCTCCTTCAACACTTACATCCTAACCTCTAATGTCTGACTCAGATTGGAGTTAGGTCTCATACCATTTCCAAGTTATAATCATTTTTTCCTTCTTCATTAGGTGATTTTTAAGTTTTCTCACATAAAAATCACTCACAATGCCTCCTGCTTTTTACCAGCATAAACTACAAACACTAAATCACCCATTTTCGGCACAACTTTGCACAAAACCTAGCCGGTTCTTTAAAAAAAAATCCTCCTTCAACACTTACATCCTAACCTCTAATGTCTGACTCAGATTGGAGTTAGGTGGTTGTTGTTGATGATGCGAGGAGAGGTTAGAATGTATGTGTTGAAGGAGGACTTTTTTGATAGAACTGGCTACAATTGTGCCGAAAATGAGTGATTCAGTGTTTGTAGTTTATGCTGTTTGAAAGAAGGAAGCATTTTGAGTGACTTTTGTGCAAGAAAATGGTGCTTAACCTTTCAGTGCTAATGTGAATTATTTAAACATAAGTGCTAATGTCCTTCTCAGGGACCGTGTATTATACATGTTCTAGTATTGTGTATTTTACAAATATTCAAAATATAAATTAGTTACATTATATTCAAGGATGTTGATAAATATACTTTTATTAAAAAATTACATTTACATATTTTTTTTTATCAGAATAATACCATAAAAAAAACTCAAAAAATGACAAAAAACATAAAAAATTACCGCAAACAAAAAATCAGGTTAATTAACTCTATCAACTAAACATCAAGTTATCCACTAACAATAACCATCTATAATTAACGGGTGTGAAAACAGCCACGGTTTTCTCATCCGCGGTTTTCGATTTGGCAACACTGCGTGGCCCTATTGTATCCACACCTGAATTGCAGGCCTTCAGAGTTTTCAATCAGTTTGCTCATCTCTTCAGCGCTTATTCTTCAAACTAAGTAGGAAGTAGGTAAACAAATGATCGGGCAATAGAAAAATATATTGAATATATGAGGTGAAAATTATTTTTCTAAATTAGGGGATCATTCGTATTTTGAAAGGCATTCTGAATGGGAAGAGAATTACAATCATCTTTTTTAATTTCTGAGCGCACAATCGTTTGTAAGACAATAGGAAAAAAGTTGTGCATATTCGAAACAAATAAAAATCAGCACTCTGAGTGGGAAGGGAGAGTTTATAGAATTTCCCTTCTCCACTTTCGTTTGTTGGGCCAAAAAAGGTAGGAATTAGAATAAAATAAAAATTCATATTTTCCAAACGGAGCGGTGTATCATACTTTGAGTGGGTAGGAGGTTTATACAGCCTTTCTTTTCAGTTCTGGAACATAATCGTTTGTAGGGCCGTTGAAAAAAAAAAAAAATTTATGAAATAAATAAAAATTCTTATTTTCCAAACAGAGCGGTGTATCGCACTTCGAGTGGGTAGAGAATGTGTATACAACCTTTCTCGTTCAGCTTCTGGAGACGGAATCATTTGTAGGGCCATAGGAGAAAAGTTGGGAATTTTCCAAAAAAATTAAAATTTATATATTTTTAAAAAAAATCCAACTTTTTTCCTACGGCCCTACAAACGAATCTGCTTCTAGAAAGTGGGGAAGGGAGGTTCTATAAACACTATCTACCCACTCAAAGTTCAATACACCTCTCCGTTTGGAAAATATAAATTTAATTTTTTTTCGAAAATTCCCAACTTTCTTCCTACGGCCCTACAAATGATTCTGTCTCCAGAAGCTGAAGGAGAAAGGTTGTATAAACACTCTCTACTCACTCAAAGTGCCATACACCGCTCCAAAAAATTTTTTTAATTTCCAACTTTTTTCCTACGGCCCTACAAACGAATCTGCTTCCAGAAAGTGGAGAAGGGAGGTTCTATATACACTCTCTTTCCACTCAAAGTGCAATACACCGCTCCGTTTGAAAAATATAATTAATTTTTTTTCGAAAATTCCCAACTTTTTTCCTACGGCCCTACAAACGAATCTGCTTTCAGAAAGTGGAGAAGGGAGGTTTTAAAAACACTCTCTACCCACTCAGAGAGCGATACACACCTCTGTTTGGAAAATGTGAATTTTCATTTTATTTTTATTAAAAAGATGATTGTAATTCTCTTCTCACCAAGAATGCCTTTCAAAATACGAATAATCTCCTAATTTAGAAAATTAATTTTCACCTCATATATTCCATATCATTTTTCTATTGCGCGATCAATTTTGGCAACCAACACCACGATAATTGATAAACAAATGAATAAGTGAAAAAACCACTAGTGCATTTGTCGCTGTAAAAGTTGCAGCTAACTTTTGCCGCTGTCAAACTGACAATTGCACTGTGGCATATGCGATTTTTTATACATGAGTTGAATTGTCATTGGAAATTGAGAAGAGGAACCGAAAAATGAATTACCCAGTCTCATTCAGTAATATTTTCACATTCCGAGACAATTTCATATACCTGGGTTCATGTGCGTGGGAGTTATAAGTAAAAACTGCGGAATTCAATGCAAATTGGTTATTGTCACATTCACGATTTTTTCAATGGAAATTGAGGGGAGAGGAACCGAAAAATGAATTCCCCAGTCGCTTTCAGTAATATTTCTGCTCTCATTCTGAGAAAATTGCAATAATCTGGATTTGTGCGCGTGGGAGTTATAAAGAAAGAATTCGCATTTTTTTTTTCGAAAATTAGAAGAGGAACCTGACAATTAACTACTCATTCTCATTCAGTAATATTTCTGCTCACATTGGAAATTAGGGAGATAAACGAAAAATAAACTACCCAGTCTCATTCAGTGCGTGTGGGAGTTATGAAGAAAAAAATGTGGAATTCAATGCAAATTGACTTATTGTCGCATTTGCAATTTTTTTTTATCGGAAAATTGGGAGAGGAACCGGCAAATTAACTACCCAGTCTATTCAGTAATATTTCTGCTTACATTCTGAGAAAATTTCATATGCCTGAGTTCATGTGTTATGAAGAAAAATATAGTAGAAAACATTGTAAATTGACTTCGCATTCGGATTTTTTATTTCAATTAAGGAGATGACGAGCATAATGAACTACACAGTCTCATACATTGATGTTTCTGCTCACATTCTGGAAAAAAATAATTCTTTGTGTTGGTCTGATTTATTAGAAATAAATCAGTAGAAATCTCTCCAAATTGACTTATCGCTCCATTCGATATTTTTATGTAAAAATTAGAATAGGAACCGAAAATTGAAATATACAGACCCTTTCAACAATGTTTCAGCCTACTTTCTGGAAAATTTCATGAATATTTGTTTTTGCGTGTGAGAGTAATGAGAAAAACTTATATAAAATCCCGTGGAACTGAACACGTCGTTTGCTAGCCCTTCCTTGAACTTAAATTTATTTTTTCTGCATAAGAAATCGTGAAATAATATTGAATCTATTTATATATATCAATAATAATGAAACAAATAGATATATTATTTTTAAATGAGCGATTGATCCAAATGGATGTAATATTTGCCGGTCCGTATTGAGTCCTTCAAAGACTGCAGCTGTCGCCGACAAGTGTCCTGCAGGATTTGGTCTGCTAACTTCAGTGTCATAATGGAACTAATAGTTCCATACTTGAAACATTTCGCTATAGCACACGCAAAATTCAATCAAACTATAGGTTTTAAAAAAAAATAAAAAATAGCAATTTTTTTCCAACCTTGTTCTCATCCTTCCTATTATTTAGTTTCACCCTTACATTTTCTTCAAATTTCTTGTAATCAATTCGAGTTCTTTCTATTTTTACAGTATTTAATTTCTTAGCAGGATCATCCACTGTGATTTTCATCATTTCATAGTTTCAAAGACAAGTTTCCTCAAACGTTATCTTTTGATATATCTAAAACCTAAAACTTATATTAACCTTTAAATGCACATTGAATAATATTTTCATAGGTGACAATTTGGCAACCAAATTTCTGGTATAGTATTCTAATCCCAATTGGAACGGCAATAAAATAAAGAGCACTACGAGGAGTGTTCATATGCACTGCCCGGCAAATGGAAAATTTATATACTACCAGTGTTTTACTTTCAAAGCGTTCCTGGTAAATTCATAAAAAAGTTCTGTCGTGTGAAAGAGAATTCCTTCTCGAAACTTTTTATGTCGGTCCAATTGGGATTAGAAATACTATACCTGTTATGTATGATGATCTCTCCGTTAGTATTCGCATCTTCAATTTATGTAATAAATGTCAACAGGATGTTTTGAAGAAATTTTTATTTGAAACAAAATTAAATATGTTGGCAAACACGAACGCATATCTTGCCTTTGGAGGTGTGGAATATTTTTAGGGTAATGGTTCTCTTTCTCTAATAAATGATGATGAAGACTTAGAAACATTTTCAAGCCAAAACCCAGAAACCTTTCAAAATTCAGTCCAGAAATTGTTTCTCTTCCCATTAAAATACAAGGCTTAATAAATGAATGGTTGTTTTTTATTTCGATAACCAGGAGTATAAAAGCAAAAATTAGATTCTGTTATTCCAAAAAAATTTAAAACTGTTGATAAGTAACTAGATTTTTTTTATGTTTATCAACAAGACAAAATCTTTTATTTTCAGTGCCCGTTGCAACTGGTGGCGGTGGAGACTCAACTCTGAACCAGAGGCGACATGTACCTCTTTATGGTCGGCTGGTGTCCGATGACAGTTTGGGACTATCACCAATCACCAATTCCTCCTCCACAGATATTCAAGCAATGCAAGCTAGAATACCTCCTACTTTTAGAGATCCGTCATTGGCTCCTCTTAGGAAACTAAGCGTCGACCTAATCAAGACTTATAAACATATTAACGAGGTAAATATTAAACATTTCCATTTGAGAAATCAGAATTGATTCCACAGGTTATCACCAAATCATATCTTTAGCCAAGCTGCAATGTTTTCAGGATCACTTGTGAGGAATTTTTTCACAGTTTTACGAAAATAATAAGAATCTTTATGTGTTCATTTAACATATATTTGAGCCTTATTTTCACGTTTTGGCCCTTTTCGAACATTACCATTATTTTTTCAAATTTTAGCCACCTGAAATTTAAATATCGAATGGTAATTTACATTCATATCTCAAGTATGTTTAGGGGTGCTATCTCGCGTGCAACACATGTTGTTATATATATATATATATATATATATATATATATATATATATATATATATATATATATATATAGTGTCCGTCATAAAGTTGGCTACATATGGGTAAAAAAATTGTTATTGAAATTTCTGAAAAACTCCAATAACGGTTCGTTTCTGCATGTCTGACAACTAAAAAATCCGTTGTGTCTTATATCACGTGACCTCAGATTTGGCGGGAATTTAAAAAAAAATTGTCTGTGGTGCCGAAAAATGCGTCAAATTGACAAGATATGTAAAAAATTTATTGAGAAAATGTATTTGGAATCCAACAAGGACCCCATGTACCAATTTTGAACCATATTGAAAAAACAAAAATACCATTTTATTCCTCTACCCTTACTAAGAAACATTATACATTCTTGTTTTATCTGGAAACAGCTTTAATAACCTAAATCACATAAGTTTGGGTCAAAACTAATCAAATATTTGTGGAATAGACATTTTGCGGGAGATTAATTATGAAAACACTAGGTGTAGTCATGCCCTGTATATTGATGCACATGAGCTTATTCAATATTCTCAACCCGTAATTAAAATTTAAACCAACTAATATTTGTAATTAAAACTTAATAGGTACATTATTTATCCTTGCTAAATTTAATAATGGTTAGTAAATTTGAACTTCAATGACTTAGCTATACTTTTGAATTTTAAATGTCACAATAACTTGTTGACAATTTTGTTGGATTTGTCATTCTTTATCAGTTTTTGCGTTTTTCAATCTAACAATAGAAATGGCTCCAAAACTGAGTATACAAGAAAAAATAGAAATAGTATTGCTATTTGGCGAAAATTATCATAGCACAAGAGAAGTAGCTGAAATTTTCAATGTAAGGCATCCAGACCAAAATTTGCATTTTACTATGGTGGCAAAGATATTGCAAACATTTAAGGAAACTGGTTTGGTTGAGAACAAATATAAAAGTGTTCACGTTAAGCCTGTTGTAAATAATGAAAATAACATAAACAATGTTTTACTGACAGTCACTGAGACACCAAGAGTTTCGACGAAAATTATGACAGAAAAGGCAGAAATATCTCAAACTTCTGTTAGACGAATTTTAAAGCAAAATCACTTTCACCCATACAAACCAAAATTTGTGCAAGTACTGCGGGACGGGGATTATGACGCACGATTTTATTTTTGTGCATGGTTCCAGGGAATGTTGGAAGACAATCGTGATTTCTCAAAAAATGTGCTATTTTCTGACGAAGCAACTTTTACCTTAAATGGTGTCGTCAGTTCTCAAAATTGTAGATGGTGGGTAGATCATAATCCTAATTTTATTATTGAAGCCAAGGACCAATATAGTTTCAAAGTGAATGTATGGTGTGGAATTTTAAATGAGCAAATGGTAGGTCCCTTCTTTTTTAGACAAAGTTTAAATGGCGAATGGTATTTGAACTTTTTACGGACCGAGATATCTAGATTTACTACCATTACAAAAGCGGATTCGTTTATTCTTTCAACAAGATGGGGCTTCTATTCATTATACGAATGAAGTGCGGGAGTGGTTGAACAATGAGTTTGGTGAGCAGTGGATAGGTCGATATTCAGGTAATCCTTCGCCTGCCAGGTCTCCAGACCTAACGCCATGTGATTTTTTTTTATGGGGTTACCTGAAAAGCAATGTTTATAAACAATACCCATTTCGAAATGTAGAAAATTTAAAAATTTGTATAAGGAATTGTGCAGCACTGATCAACAGAACTATGTTGGAAAATGTTCGCCGCGAAATGTTTTCCAGAACAATTCTATGTATGGAGCCTGAAGGTGGTTACGTAGAATATTGAAAATTTGTACATTGTTTGTTTATTCAGTTTTTTTTATTTTTCCACATCCACCTAAACAATACTAAATTCAATTAGGATAAATAATGTATTATTAAGTTTTAATTACAAATATTAGTTGGTTTAAATTTTATTTATGGTTTGAGAATATTGAATAAGCTCATGTGCATCAATATACAGGGCATGAATACACCTAGTGACAAGGTTCTGAAACTGATTTCCTCCTGATTTCGCAGCAGATACGTTTTTATTGCTGAGAACTTCTTTTTGATGAATGAGATCTTCGTCGTGCCCCTGACACGTAATGACTTCATCGACTGTCGAATCAGGGTAAGACATTTGTAGCATATCATATCAAATGTATTCATTAAAAAGGCCACATTGGTATAAAAACACGTCAAAAACACAACACCTGATATAAATATCGAATACACAGTATACATCATAAAATTCACAATAAGTTTGTATGCTACATGTTAAAATATTCTTCCAAAGTATAGAATAAGCAGCCCCTATAAATAAGGCCCTTAAAATTTTATAGTATTTTTTTAATTTAAATTTTTTGATCTTTTATTTCCTTAGGAACAGGCAACTTCCAATATATAAAGACACGTGAGGGGTAATATCTGAAGTTGTTTGAATAAAGGTTTACTCGGTTCGGATTGAGTTTTGCATAGCAGAGCTCTAACACATTTTTTCTGGACTATAAAAAGTGTTTTTGCAGCTGTAGACTGTCCCCATAGTATTATACCATAAGTCAATCTTGATTGGATTTCTACATAATAAAAGTTTTTCAGTACTTGGATTGTCAGTACTCTATACATGCACCGTATTTGAAATATTTTGGTATTCACAACATTGAATATTTTCTTTATGTGACTCTCCCAGTCTAAGGTATTACTGATTATCATATCTAGAATTTTGATGCTGTTATTCTGATTGATGTTATTAATATTCATAGTTATACTTTCAACTTGTTTTTGTTTTGTATGGAAAATAAGAAACTCCGTTTTTGTTGTATTTATGTAAATCATATATTGGTTTTATGCAATTTTTGTCATTAGATCCTCACAAGCTGTTTGGTTCAAATCATGTGATTCCTTAGATACGAGAATTGATAAGTCATCAGCATATAAAACAATTTTAAAATCGGCCAAATAATATACTATATCTGCCACATAAAGAGAGAATAATGTAGGGGCTACAACACTTCCCTGGGATACTCCTATTTCTACAGGTGCAGTGCTTGAGGTGTGTTGACTGATCATTCCTCCATCATTATAGGATATAAGTGAATATTGTTTTCCGTTTACAAGAAAGGATTTGAACTAGTCATGTAATATGCCTCTGAAACCAAGTGACCAAAGTTTGTCCAATAGTCAATCGTGTGGTACATGTACACAATCAAAGGCTTTGCTCAAGTCACAGTATAATTCCTATGGGATAGTTCTTTTCATCAAGTTAATGATACATGTAATGGATTATGTGGTAGGAGTATTAGTTGATCTTGTTTTCCTAAACCCATGTTCACTAGGTATTAGGTTGAATTTTTCAATAAAATGATTGAGCCTATCCAGCATACTATATTAAAACACTGGATTCAAGGATACTGGTCTGTAGTTATCCAACTCTGTTCTGGATTTTTTATGAATTGTAATATCTTTGGAAATTTTTAGTTGATCTGGAAAAATGTCTGTTTTGAAAGAAAAATTCATAATATGAGTGATTGGTTCTATTATGAAAGAGCTAAATCCTTGATGATATTGCATGGGAGATCATCAGGTCCTGCTGATGGTTTATTTTTGAGTTTTGCAAATATGCGAATCATCTCGTCTTCTGTTAAAGGTAGAAAAACCATAGATTGTAAGTTACTCTTGGCTCCTCTCAGAATTGTCGATTATATTAGGGTTAATCATCATGAATAATTTGCATATTAAGTTGAATTGATTTGTTTTTGTTTTTAAGTATATTAATAATTGACCACGATTATTTATTTCCGAATGAAGTTACTAAAGTGTGATTTTTTGTATTTTCTACAAGATGTTTATGTTGAATGAGCCTCTGTTTGTATATGGGTTTCAAATCAGTTTTTTTTTGGAGAATATGCAAATCTCTCAACTGTGAGCTAGAAGTTTTTAATTCATCTGTGACCAATGATATATTGCATTTGTTTATGTTCTTACATATTGTTAGGGGAAATGCCATATTGGCCGAGGCCTGGCATTATTCCTCTCCAGTATTAGGGGCTTAATAACATTTTTGAACAAACTGCGCTTTGCTTCACACCTTGTTGCAATCTTTTGACGATGTCTTATTTACTACTCAAAATAAGAGCTTTACGTGTTTTGCTTTAAATTACGTCATTTGTTATTGTACGCCTTTAACACGTTGAATAACGAATAAACTAATGCCAGCTGAACTTTTTAAAAGCCATACGACTGGAGGAACTGCTCTAGTCGTTGAGACATCCTAAACGGCTGGGCAGCAGAAGGGGACACAATAGACCTTATAGGTCGCAGTGTATTGACACCCCTACAAAACAGTATATAATAGAACTAATGCCAGTGTGTATGTTGACTGGCAGCATGCCCCGGCGATCGCCCGTCCTCATGTAGATCGAAAGACTTCTGGGAATCCCCTACTTACTCGGTAAAATACCATTGTAAATTCGTTATAACTGATTTTTTTTGCAAATATACCAAAAACACCGGCACACAAAAAAAAAAAGTTGTCTGCACCGGGCGCCACCTATCTACGGGCATGTTTTTCGACCCGCTGAACACGAATTTAGGCCGTCCGGGCTTCAATTTCGAGTAAATTGCAAAAAACCCCAAAAAATAGCGAAAATTCGATGTTTTGGCAAGAAAAAAATTTTGAGATCTAATGCAAGCATAATTTTCATGTATTTTGATCTGTTAAATACTAATTTCGATCGTACTTCAATCATAAACCGTTTTAAATCTAAAAAAATTGTAAAAAATCATCAAAAATTACAAAAATCGAAGAAAATTGGGATTTTGTTTTAATCTATCTGAAAACGTTCTGCGGTTTTTTACCGGCTGAAACTCCCCACAAACGTAACAAAATTGATCAGGACTCTTATTGCATAGATGGGAATTGCTTCTTGTAATAGTATACTCTCCAGTAGCCAAGTTTTCCACTACTGAAGAGCTGCAGTCGCTGGATGCGACGCCTCGCGGCCTGCTTTCTCACCCTGACCAGACGCCGATACTGGGTTTCCGAATCCCTGCATCAGTAAAGTACTCATCACTTTTACCTGCCATGACGCACACGCGTTAACCCAGGGACTCTGCCAGATGGTTCTGTTGCCCACCGTCACCCGAGGAGGTGCCCTGGTTGCAAGTACAGCGATCATGCAATGAAATGAAGTCTGCACTTCGAAGAAGTTGAAATTCCAACACGATGACAAATTTTTACTAAATAAAGGAAAAGGTGGAAAAAGAGGTATCCACATCGTAGATCATTTGAGAATGAAACAGTACAATACCCTCGAAAAACCGTTAAAAATTCAATTTGTGTACATTCTTGGATCTTAATCTTGTATTTTTTATTTCTAAAATACAAGATTAAGAAATTTATTTAATTGTGTTTAAAAAAAATTTTTCCATTTTTTCAGCAGCAATTTTCTGCTATTTTATCGGTTTTTTGCAGTTTTATGAATGTTTGAGGGGACTATGGGCCAAATTTATTGCAGAATCAGAATTTTCGCTATTTTTGGGGTTTTTTGCAATTTACTCGAAATTGAAGCCCGGACGGCCTAAACTGACTTGAAATTCGTGTTCAGGTGGCGCCCGGTGCACAGACAACTTTTTTTTTTTTGTGTGCCGGTGAAATTAATGTTTGTTTTAGTTCGCTATATCTGAAAAAACTAACACATCTTTAATGATACTTTAGTTCGTACCCTATAGATTGGTTCCTTATAAGTGGACATTACTGTATATTGAAACTTTAAATTACAATCTCAACTCGTTTCAAAAACACTTGTAGCAGTTCAAGTTCAAAATGTATTCCCAATAACTAGCATTGAAGATTATATAAGTCATGGTTGCTTATGGTGACAATGTATCTATATAAGGAAGACAATGAATATGATTAGGATAATATTTGTTTCGGACTAGGCAACTGGAGTTAGGAACATATCTGTATTGACTGATTCAAATAGTCGCCGAAGAATATTATCCGATTTTTTTTATGTCAAGTTATGAATTTATCATACTAATTGTGGGAATGGACCCTCTAGCGCATTCACACTAAAACAACCAAGGGATTATCCATGTTCACTTCCGACGGGCAAGAATCTTTTGTGTGCACCCCAATAGATCAACCTTTTACCATCCTCAGCCTTTTCAGTAGACAGCTTTACGAGTCGTCCTGCGTAAAAACAGTGCAGGCGGCGCATCCGAAGTGGATTTATCAAAGAACGGAATACAAATAGAATTGGCCTAAGTGTTGGTCATAAAATTGTTTCGTGCGAAATTCGCACGGTGGAGGCGATCAAATTATTTTATATTTCCGCCCGAAATTTGCCTGAATTGTCAGTAGTTGATGCAAAATAGTGTCTCAACAGGGTGCAACCACAACGTAAAAAGTTAACTTACAATGTTGAGTTTATTGAGTTGTTAATAGTGGCTGTTAGGAAGGCCAATTTACCATAATCGACTGTTGGTGGATAGAAAATGAACTCAAATTGCCAAAGAACTAGGGGAAACAAGTAAGATTAACAAATTAACTACATTTTTATATGTATTTAAAACTCTTTATAAAGTATAAAAAGTATCATGTTTAGGACAAAGTGCATATTATTGTTTTAACTATACACGTTGTATTGGTCATAGTGTGAAGAACCTGCAAGTTTTTTCTTATGAAAGTAGCTTTTTTCTTAGAGGCGTTTTTTTAAGCTTTCTAATGTGCCAAGGATCAATCTTAGCATTTCTAAATTGTTTGATGTCAAATTCTGATATTCCTTCAAAGTCAATGATAATGTTATGCAACAATGTGATGGCCTTTACAATCCTTATGGCATTTTCTACTTTAGTTTCTATAACTTTTCCCAAAATCCGGAATTTAGAAACTATGCTGCCAAATGAACATTCCACAACTATTCTCGCCCTTGATAGTCGATAATTAAAAGTATCATTTTCTTCATCCTCTTGCAATTGCCTTCGAGGGAATGGCCTCATAGAATAGAATAGTTTATTTAACTACTTTATATACATTAGTACATTTGTAGCATGTCAGACAAGTGCTCAATAAAACATATTTTAAAAGTAATTGCAATGTTGTATCAAGATAAAATAAATTTAAATATAATAAAATAGTATTAACACAACCTATGGCGTTAAGACAGCATATAACATTAAACAAGATAGAACATCTAGTGAGGACAGTGGGCCGTTAAAGTGTAAATAAATAGTGTTGTTGATTAAAATTTGATGAAGATTATGGGGGAGAGCAAGTCACTGAGCTATGATCAACACCCAAGTAACTCAGCTATGGAATACTAGCTTTATGTTAAAATATATTTTTTGTTTTTTTTTTAAGATGCTGAAACTGAAATTTTTTATTTCATTTGGTAAAATGTTATAAATGTATATTATAGTTGACGGAGGTATTTTTTGATATATTCAGTCGGTAGGCAGGGTTTCTAATGAAAGTTAGATTTCTTTTATTGTAATGATGAATGTGACCCTGAGTGGTAGTAAAATCACTCTGTGTATTTCTTGAAGTAAATTATATATAAATAGAGTGGGCAGTGATATATGATGCCTAATTTGGTAAACCATGGCCGGCAGTGATCTCTATATCCTACCTTAGCTATGATTCTTATAGCTTTTTTTGTTGTTTGAAAATGTTGTTGGCTTCACTTGAGTTACCCCAAAGGATAACACCATAACTCATTTGGGAATGAAACAATGCGATGTAAACTGTTCTCAGCATGATTGTGCTGCTGATAGGTTGCAGTTGTCGTAACATGAAAATTGTACTGGATAGTTTTTTCCTAGCATGTCAACGTGATATGTCCAGCTTAGCTTCTCATCAAGTATTATACCTCGTACTTTGACCAGTTTGTGTTCCATGGTTGGTAGAAAAAGTAATATTTTGTGTTTTTTCGATATTCATAATAAGGTTATTGGGATAAGAACCATTTCTCCGAAAAAAATTTTATGTTTTTGATTTTGTCAGTTAAATTCCTTATCTCAGTTTTTGTCTTACACTATGAGGAAGGTATCGTCCACGAACAATATACATTTATCTGATGTAAATGATGAACAACAGTGGACCCAAGACAGAGCCTTGAGGGACAGCATGTCGAATCGATTGGTAGGAAGATGAAGGTTATCATTTTCTACTTTCTGGTGCCGATTTGAGAGATATGACTCTATGAGTTCCAAGGCTATTCCACGGATTCCATAGTACCACAATTTCTCCAAAAGTATTTTGTGGGAGACACAGTCAAAGTTTTTAGTCAAATCACACATTGTTACAGAAGTATGAAAGCCCTCGACTATCTCATTAATAATTTTTGAGACAGCGTTGATGAAATACCTTCAAACTACATTGTCACAGACCTTACCATTTGCACTGTGGGCTTATTTCACAAGTGTGGGACTAGTCCTTTAGTACCTTCATGCCACCACATCCAAGGGGCTTGCCATGTTCTCAACGGGATTATTTTTGTGTGAATCCCTAATAGTAACCTGTTACTATAGATAAAGTTATAATTGTTTGTATAGAAAGGAGTTCATGTTTATTTCAAGAAATAACATTGGGGAAAGGTAAACATACTTAGTTCCACCACTTTACAGTTGTTTCTGGACTCAGGAAGATTTTTTATCAAACATTACTACATATAGCTATGACTGTGAAGTATACAAATATGGAGCATATAAACAACAATAGAAGAAATCCAGTGCAATAGCAATTATAGCAGAAATATAATTAAAAAACACAAACAATAATAACCAACAAGTCCAAAGTGAACATCAACACTTCTCATTATTTCTACAAAACATACAGTACTTAACTAATAAAACTGAGTTGAAATATTTTTAAAGCAATCAATCTTGCAATGCTGCGATCAAAACCAAAAATATTATTTTGAACAGAGCATCGGCTCAGGGAATCTCAAATAAAGTACACTCACATCAATATCTACAGACTGAGGTCATCATATAATAATGCAGCATAGGGGGGCCAGCATCTACACCACAAATGACGGGGATGCAGAAAGTATAGAAAATTCTTAAAAGTTTCTTTGGGAAAATAACCTTCCACAATCTGAAAACAAAATTAATTGGATTAGAGAAACTATACAAGTGTAGAAGGGAAAAAGAAAATATTAAGAACAGTGTTGAAAGGCATCTGGAGTAAGCTAGTGTTGTAATATGGAAAACAATAATTGTAATTGTATGTATTTACCAAACAGGTTTGGGGTTTTTTGATATTTTTATGGAACACAAATCATTCTTAACTTTCAAGGTTATGTGTGGAGACTTTAATATCAATTTGTTAGAAGACCGTGAACAAAGTAAAGTATTTCTAGACTTGCTGTTCACACACAACATAATACAAACTATTTTTGAACCAAAAAAGTTACAACTATTTCTTCCAGCTTATTAGATAATATTTTTGTAAACTTTGTTGATCATGAAAAAAGCTCAGTTGTCAGCAATATCTGATACAATGGTCAAATAATAACTCTCATCACAAATAAAATTAAAAAAAGTATTTTGGATTAAAAAAAAGGTAAACTGGAACAGTGTAATGAAATGCTCAGATGTGAACATAGCTTATAGCAGTTTTATGAGCATTTTTAGCATGGTTATGAATGAAAGGAATGAAAATATCATGTGCTCAAACCATTCAGTGTATAGGAAAAAAAGCTACAACAAATTAGAACACATTAACTACGGAACAATTAAAGGATATTTGTCTTCTAACCTAGCACTCTACAAGAAATAACAGGATGTAGTAAATTCTATTGGTGAAGATCAAATCTTTTGAAAGAAACAGCTGAGATAACACCTTATCCTTTATGTTATATAGTCAATCTAAGTTTTACACAAGGAATTATTCCAGATGCACTAAAAATCGCAAATCTAAAAGTTATAAAAAAGGAAATATAGATGAAGAAAAAAATTACAATTATTGTCAACAACCATCAAATTTTTTGAAATATTAAAAAAAAGGTTAATGAAATACTTATATAATATATTGCTGCGAAAAGAACAAAATGGATTTTGAAAAGGCAAATCCTCTATTCAAGCAACATATAGAGAGCAATCGGGAAAATACTATACCACTTGAATAAGAATTATTGTACCCTAACTATGTGCATTTATTTGTCACTGTGATTTGACAGTGTTAACCATAATATGAAATTATGTATGCATATTAGGGTATCCTATTTAAATAAATATCTATCTATCTATCAACGGTAAGAACATTGGAGCTGGAGGAAGCAATTTTACGTGAAGTTGAGCGTAGCCCCGATACAAGTACGTGCAAAATTGCACAATTAAACATTTCTCACTTTACTGCATGGAAGATTTTAAGGGACTATCAACTGTATCCTTACCACATACAGCGTGTGCAAGCGTTATTACCTGCGGATTTTCCAAAGCTAGTTGTTTATTCTACTTGGCTTTTGCAACAACAGGCAGCATCTCCGACATTTCTATCCAGTATATTGTTTACCGATAAAGCGTGTTTTTCCAGAAATTCAATTATGAACTTTCATAACAATCATATCTGGGCTGAAGAAAATCCCCATGCGGTTATAGAACATCATTATCAACAACAGTTTTCCGTGAATGTTTGGGTTGGTATTGTGATTATCTCATTGGACCTCATTGGAATTTGTGTTACCTGTACTATTAGAAAATGTCCCACTCGCAGTAAGAGGAGCAATGTGATTCATGCACAATGGGGCCCCTCCTCACTTTTGCATTGTAGCACATCAATTTCTGGATGCAACTTATGGAGAAAACTGGATGGGTCGCACAGGTCCACAGTCATGGCTACCCAGGTCACCGGATTTAAATCCCTTAGATTTCTTCCTTTGGGGACATTCAAAGTCCCTCGTTTATAAAACTCCGGTCAACACTGAAGAAGAATTAATCCAACGGATACGGGATTCATGTGATCATATAAGACATACGCCGGAAATATTTCAACGTGTTCAGCAATTGATGTTAAGACGAGGTAATGCTTGCATTGAAGTTGAAGGAGGACTTGAGCAACTATTGTTAAATGTTTTCTTACTGAAAAAAATTGCGTACCATTTGTTCAAGTGTGGTTTTAATAAAGGGTTCTTTTTGTTTCATGTTTTTTTTAATTTCCGGCGTTACCACATAACAATAAAGTTATTTTTATTTATTTTCTCAAACAAAGCAAGATACGAAAAAATGCTAAAAATAAAAAAGTTGTAGTTTTAGTACCTTAATGCGAAAACAATACAAAAATTGCAAAAAAATCAGTGGCGCACATTTTTTTGTCAAAAATATTGGTTAAGGTGCCTTCCGGGACGCCACTGGACATGAAATTTTTAATCTAGTTAGGGCTAAATTAGCCCCTTGCTGCCCCAAATAACACTGCCAAATTTTAACAAAATCGGCTAAAGGATTATTAAGATATTTAGGAAAAAACTATTTCTTTTAAAAATGTTGAAACCCTGTATCTTGAAAACGAAGCATTACCGGACCTGTGTTTATATGAACTTTTCGTCTTAGAATTACTCAAAGAATCACCCTCTTCAAGTTTGGCCACGTACTTACATAACACCCTGTATGGAAGAATAAAATTAAATCAGGACCAATTGTTATAAAAAATCTAGTTTTGATATATGAGATACAACAAATTCTGAGAAACACATATTCTGTATAAACCGTTGAATATATCCCAAGAACCTAGAAAGCAATTCCAAATGTCAAATGAATTAGAGGAAACCCTGGGAAGCTGTAATTGAGTTTCATTATCATCCCCATCAATACAGGCTTCCTAGTTTGTATAATTGTATAAATGCTCCAAAATCAATTGTAATACCCTATTGCTAAGCTATATTAAGTAAGCTATATATGCTGGAAATAGTGCCAAAATGATTCACTAGTTCTAACTAAGATAGTGCTTTGAAATTCTGCCTACTTAAATAAGTTCAGTGACAATGCAATATAATATAGCTAATATCGTTCTAAATCCAATATGGCGGATTACCTTTTCCTTCACAGCTGAGTATTTGAGGCTTTGCATTAATCAACTTGGGGGAAGTTGATGCATTGAAACCTGTGAATCCCATTGCGTACAAGTTAGGAAACACTCTTTGCCCCCTTTCATGTTGTGGGTAAGGAGATATGGATAAATTAAATTGAGCTCAGTGAGTGTTGATGGGACGGATTTTTCAATGGAATAAGGAAGTTGTGTTTTTGCTACAGTTCAACACGATGAGTTTTCAAAGAGTACAGTAAAAGATACTTTTGTAATGTGTCGAGACTTTTCTTTCTCGACTTGGAGGCGTTGTGTTTTGGAAAAGACTTTAAATAATCCCTTGATTATTTGGTCATCGCTTTTATTTATTCTAGGTAGGTGGAGATATTCACAAAGTATGTTTTTATACTCTTTTGGTATTTTTTCCTGGGGTACTTTATATATATATATATGATCAATTATAATTTATTCTTGGTCGAATTTGCGAGCGAACATCTGTAACACTAAGCATTTGAAGGTCCGACGGACTTTTAATCCTGAAACCAGGCTTTCAATTCTAATAATCTATATTTTTTTCTTCTTAGTAACGGGTTCAAATCGTGTTCAGATAAAAAACTTACATATTAATAAAAGTAACATGTTGAAAAGGAAGAATTAAAGATACCTTTGAAACCACTAGATACTCTGATTTGATTTTTTCTTTTTATAAGCTCTCTCTCTTAAGAAAACTATGTACAATTTTGAATCAATAAAATACTCCGTGCACAATTATCTGTTTCCAAAAGTTTTATCACAAAAATGTTACTTTTAAAAAACAATCTTTGGCCCAAATGCCTACAAAAATTTTGTATAATTCAAACAAGGCCTCTAATACATGGGGATGGTCAAACAAATGTGACATTCTCTTTGAGTATTTTGTTTTTGTTTTGTAGAGTGATTGTAACCTTGAATATAACTTTTTTCTCTTGGTACATGTTCAAATTCCGGGTAAAATGATGGTGAATCTCACGTTGGAAATCAACATAGTCAGGAAAATAAGAAGGTGCTTCATTGTGTACTATTTTGTAAATGAATATGACCTTTAGGAAGAAAAGTCGTCAGCCATTGTAATGATCCTCAAGCTTCTATTTTGTAGTTTTTGTAGCTGTGCCATTTTATTTACATTGAATTGGTATAATAATGTTGCACAATAATCAAAATGAGGTAGTAAAATCAACCTGTACACTGTGATTCTTGTATCAATAGATAAATGCTTAGAAATTCTTCAAAAAAAGGATATTTTTTTTGAAATTTTCTTAGTATTATACAAGAAGTGTGCATCTAAAGTAAGGAGATTATCCAACTGGAAACCAAGATACTTGACAGTTGTTACGATTTCAATTCGCTCGTTAAAATATCTATGTCATTTGCATTCATCTGCCTATATTTGTATTTAGTTGACATAATCATTGCCTTAATTTTGATGACATTCAGTTTCAGCTTGTTTATTTTTAAATATTCACTTACACTTACCAGAACATCATTTATCTTTTGTATAGCAGTGTCCAGGCATGAATCACTACATGATATTAATGTGTCGTCAGCAAACAGATTTATGAATTCACAATTCACGAAAAGATCAATATCGTTCAGATACAATATGAATAGAAGCGGACCTAAGACACTTCCCTGAGACACACCAAGATTATTGCATTTTTCACATGATTTTGAATTACTAACCCTGACTCTGCTTTCTACCCTGCAAGTAATTTTCAAAACATTTGTCTGCTTTTCCTCGAATTTCATATTGATATAATTTAGTTAATAGTATATTTTGGTCGATAGTCCATATAGCTTAATTGTGTTAAAGCTTTCAAAATAACATTAGCCTTTTCTTCTCCTGGTAATTAAAAAAATGTAGGATTGCAACTACCATTAATACCAATACTTCCATTGCTTGTTCCTATTCATTGGAACGGTCAATTTCGGCATCAATATCCTTATACCGCCAAAGTTTTTGAGTATTTCTTTCAGTCACAATTTTTTTTATACTGATTTCACCAAGCATGAGAGCGCATAACAATGGCTTGTTAAACCTCTTCTTGAGACTCCTTCAGACTTTAATTTTCAAACATTCAACTAGGCTGTGTGAAACTAGGTGAGCAATCAATTTCTGTCAGCCATTTGCTGATAATGGCTAGTGCAGGTATGCAAAGTATTTTTTTTTCTATTTATAGATAGATCTATTAACGTTACAATTTTTTACAAGTGTTTGTAGCAAGTCAGATAAATGTCAAAATCTATATTTGTTACATCTCATCACCATGTTCCACAAGGGGGCACCCTACAAGACAATGCAATGCATTACCCCGCATAATACCTTTCTTTTCCTGCTCTTGGGGTCTCCTATGTTAGACATCAGTGTTGCCAGGGTCACCATTGCATTATCAGCCTTGATGGTAGCTCTCTTGATATTCTCTCGAAAAATTATTTGTGTGTGAATACCCAAATAAATAATGGTATTTGTGGGCGTCATTTGTATTCCCAGTGTCTCGAAATTATCCCTTCTCTTTTGCAGTAGTACCGGGTTATTCGCTATAAATTACCCACCCCTTATCCTTGTTATTATGGCCTATAGAAAAAAAATTTGAATGTAAAAGTTGTGTGGTTATGACTGAAAAAAATTTAAATGGAATACCCTGTATATTATTTAATTTTTGGAATTATCTTTTTTTCCTGATTTCAAAAATATACCATATGTTACCCCTATGTTATACCGTTTTTGAGTTATTAAAAGTCGAATAACTTTGACTAGTTGTTACTGTAAATACCTAGCCTATGAAAGTCAACATTTTTAAAGTAAGCTATGAAAATGACAACTGTGTTTGTTTAGTGACATTTCTTTAATGGAATAATCAAAATGGTTTACAGTAAGGAAGAAAAAGTTCAAATATTTATCCAAAAAATCATTAATAAAAAAATCTTTTTAAAAACAAGCTTTTATTCAAATACCCTAAAAAGTACAAAATAATTGCTTTGGATGTGTGGCGTAGGTTATTCCGTGAGTTATAGATTCAAGAGCTTGTCACGCAAAGTTTTCATTTCGAATACAGATGCGAAAGCTTTTGAATCTATAACTCACGGAATAACCTACGCACACATCCAAAGCAATTATATTGTACTTTTAGGTATCAATAAAAGCTTGTTTTTAAAAATGTTTTTTTTATTAATTATTTTATTTTGTGCTTTTTAGTAAGTACGCCTTAATCTATGCATTTTTGTTAAAGTCGTTTTTATGAGGCCTTTTTCCTGTATGTTCTGAGCTATCTAGTTCTCCAACGAGGAGACCAACTAAAGATTAACTCGTCCGTCATCCTGGAGCTGCCATCTTCAATTTATGAATTTTGACAAAAAATCAATAATCTTTAACTAAATTCATAATCTCCGACCCCAAAAACTCCTAACACCCACATACCAATTTTGAATCGAATCGGACCATAATTACAAAACTCTTTCGCCATTTAGGAGCCGCCATCTTAAATTTGTGAATTTTGACAAAAAATTCATAATCTCCGACCCCAAAAACCCCCCATATACCAATTTTGAATAGAATCGGAACATAATCACAGAAATCGTCGGACATCTTGAAGCCGCCATTTTGATTTTATGAATTTTGTCAGAAAATGCATAATCTTCGACCCTGAAAACCCCCACATACCAATTTTGAATCGAATCTGACCATAAAAACAAATCTCGTCCGCCATCTTGGAGCCGCCATCTAACAAATGCATAATGCATTGTCACGAGAACTATGAACACATGCCAAATTTCACGTTAATCGAACAACTAGAAGTGGGTCAAATTTAACTTGCAAGATTTGATGACAAACATCGGGACAGGTGAAACTAAATAAAAGCTTGTAAAAATAGATTTATGTAGGAAATTTTACATGATAACTCATTAAAAATTTCAATGTGTCCACCATTATTGTCAGTGCATAATTGATAATGCCTTATATTTATAAGTGCATTGGAAATTGCTTCATTATTGACTTTCAGATTCTCTATTTCAAGTCGAATCGAGTCCATAATGAATTGAATATTATTATTATGAACAATGTCTTTTAGAAATCCCCAGAAAAATGAATCCTAGGGGTCAAGTCCGGACTGTTAGGTGGCCATTTAATACTTCCATTATTTCCAATCCATTTTGGGAATACATATTCAAATGTTCTTGAACGGGTAGGACACTATGAATATTCTCTACTTCTGGGATGAGTATTTCTTGATAGGTAACTCCTGTTAATATTTAATCATAAAATATAGGGCCAACAATTTTATTTCTAAAAATTCCGCACCAAACGCTAACAGTTTTTCTTCCTGTTTTCTTTATTTATTTTCCCAATCTTTTTCTGTTGTCTTTTTTTTCCACCATCGATATTTCCTATTGAAAACTCCTGCCGTAGAAAAGGATGACTCATCAGTCCATAATATTTTAGTTAAATAATCGGGATCTTCATCCAAATTTTGAATCATCTGTTGGCAAAATTCCAGTTCTTATGAGTCTGTTAAAACTTGTACGGGTAAAATTTTATATGGTTTGTAGTTGTTCTTTTTCAAAATACGTTGGATTTTGGAAAAACTGAAACTAAAATGAAGCAGAATATCTAGCTGTTCTTCCTGGTTTTCTTGAACTACACGTTTTTTTCTACTGAAACTGAAGGTATGATTCACCTTTTGGTAAATATTTTTGAATGTATTTTCTGACGTGTTGAACGATTTGGATACAATGCACTTTTTGCTGCACGTTTATTTTTGTTGTTTTGTATATAACAAGTATATTTTTGAACTTTTTCTTCCTCACTATAATAATAAACCATTTTGATTATTCCATTAAAGAAATGTCACTAAACAAACATAATATAGTTGTCATTTTCATAGCTTACTTTAAAAATGTTAACTTTCTAGGATAGATATTTACAGTAACAACTAGTCTCAAGTTATTCGACGTATAAGATAGGGGTAAAATATGGTATATCTTTGAAATAAAAAAAAACATTCAAAATATTCAATAATATACAGATAGCATTTTATCAATATTCAGTCATAACCACACAACTTTTACATTTAACTTTTTTTTCTATAGGCAATAATAACGATTATAAGGGGTGGGTACTTTATAGTGAATAACCCGTTACAATTACCCCTGTTTTCTGGGGGGGGGGGGACAATTTGCTGCTCATCCACTCATTTGTCTTTCTGTTCAGCTCCTCTTTGTCTTTTGCGCGGTTATCACTACAGCAAGGTTGTCAGTAATTGTCGCTTTCTGACATCCATTTGAAATTTCTATGTCTAAGAGAACATTTCACGATGTCGGCCCTAGGACTGCTTTTGAGACTCCACCTGTTATGGTTACACTTTGGTCTTTGTCTGTTGCAACATCTATGTCATTTACATACTCCCTGATTACTTTTATTAGATAGCCACTTTTGTTCATTAAGCCTCTTGCGTTACATTGTACCGTCCCACTCATCGTCATCTATACATATTACCTCTTTCTGTTCCCTTAGTATTTATGAATCCGTGTGGGGTTTTATACAATAACTTCTTCTGGTGGAGATAATACACAATATTAGAGCTATTGTATAGTGAAAAACATGTAGTGAAGATCATTTGGGGAAGTGAGTGTCTTTTGTTTTCTTGAACATGGATTTTCATCAACCTCATCAATTCAAAATAAATAAAAAAATTGCAATATAGTCAAAAGTTTTTACTACTCCAACCTCTACTCCCATGCTCGCTATGCGCTATGTATTATTCTCTGGGGAGGATGTAGTGAAGTGGGCAGATTATTTAAAATTAAAAAAAGGGCTATCCATATCATGAAAGATCTCAGGTACTTCGATTCATGTAGAAACCACTTCAAGCCACTGCCTTACTATCCCAGCCTTATATATATATATATATATATATATATGCGCAACCATTATGGTCCTAAATAGGTTACTAACCGTTTATTATATGAATGGAATTAATGTTGAACACTTTTACTTCATTTGTAAATAAACGTTAATATATATATAGTGTGTCTCACTTCTCATGGAAACACCCGCATATCTTCCGTAATTATTGGAGTAGAATTCTGCAATTTTCACGATCGTTAGATATACTGGGGGTGAGTCTAAATTCTCTCATGGGGTTGACCTGAGTGACACACTTCGCGCCAGAAGCGATTGTTATTTAGATTTTTGCGAAAAATAATATTAGTGGAAAAGATAGGCTCAAAATTCTTACGGATTCGTGATCAGGACATCAACTTTAGTACCAATCCATATTTTTAGCTGAAAAATTTTCAGTTCTCAAAAATCCGAATTTGTCTCACTTTTCATGGAAACGCCCCCATCTTCCGTAATTATAGTAGTATAATTCTGTAATTTCCACGATCGTTAGATATACTGAGAATAAGTCTTAATCTTTTCTGGGGTTAATTTGAGTGACATACACTGCGTGCCAGGGGCGATGCATATAATGATTTTTGCGAAAAATAATATAAGGGGGCAAGATAGGCTCAAAATTCTTACGGATTCGTGATCAGGAAATCAATTTTAGTACCAATCCATATTTTCGCTGAAAAATTTTCAATTCTGAAAAATTCAAACGCCCCCGTAACTTCTGTAATTATTGGAGTAGAATTCCGTAATTTTCATTATCGTTAAAAATACCGAGGGTCAGTCCGAATCTCTTCTGAGGTTAATCTGAGTAACATACACTGCACGCCAGGGGCGATGTATATATTGATTTTTGCTAAAAATAGTATAAGGGGGCAAGATGGGCTAAAAATTCTTACAGGTTCGTGATCAGGAGATCAATTTTAGTAGGGTGAAGGGGGGTAACTGTGGCAAAAAATGGTTAATTAACTTTACTTAGTCGTAGTAATTAAATTTATTAATCAATGCCGTTTAAATTTCGTACATGTATCCATTAGTGATGTTAAAAATGATCCATACATTGTATGATACATATTGGAATTCGGTCGTTATGAATTGATTTTTTTTTCAATCCCATGTTGGCGCCACAGTTACCCCCACAAATTGGGGCAAGTGTGTTTTCGAACGGGGGAAATGTGGCATACAGAATATTCTCTGTGTTGAACTTATTGTAGCTTAACGGGGTTAGTGTGGAGAACAAAAATATTCATTTTATGATTTTCTGTGCATAAAAAAAAATTATTTCCATATAATAATGAAATACATAGAATGTCAAACATGAGGATCAGTCTAAAAAAACATAATTATAAGAAAAAATGTACCTAATTCAAAGTCAAAATATACTTTATTCCTAAAATATAAAAAACAGGTAATCCAGACTAATTGACAATAAGTAATTCTATTACTCTAGATTCTCAAATTTTGAAAAATTGATTTCGAAGGAATGCTTTCCTCTTTTGATGGTACAAGGACGAGGTAAAATCCTTTCAATTTGTTTAAATAATGAAAGATATATCATCTTTTGGCGGATATATGAAATCGTATGACATTCCCACTCTTTTTAAGAATTTAACTCTGATTTCTTCATTACTAGAGTGATCAACAATTGCTACGAAATGTTTTCTGGTTTTTTTGCCTGACAATCGTACAATTATATGATTCCCAACATCTGGATAAAATTTACTTCCTTCATTTCCTTGAGCTCTATCATTTTCATAAATTTCATAGCTCTCTTCTTCCTCTTGTCTTTCTAGTTCCCCCAGATCACAGGACGAATTATCAGACTCTGCATAATGTATTTCTATGTCATTCTCTTCAGATGAATCAGATATTAAGGGGGGTTTCTGTTTCGGTTGTTTTAGTGTTTGTTGTTTAGTTTTTTTGTTTTTGTATTCTTTTTCGTTTTGAGTGTTTCCTCCTTCTGCTTTATGACCTTTTCTAAATAATCTTCTTTTGTTATTATTTCAGCTGTATCAACCCGTTTTCGTTTTTGTTCTGACTTTTGTGTTCTTACAGTTTTTAATAGAAGTTCTTCGAAAGTTGGTGTTGCAGAAATACTGGGCTCATTATTAGTCGAATCTAAAAAAATTTAAAAATTGCACAAAGGCCAATTTGAAAAATATATAAATCATACCTTTACTTGCTTCTTCAGTTTGGGGAGTTGTATTTTCCTTATTCTGAAACCATTATCTGATTTTTCTTGATTTACAATATTCTGTTTCTATATGTTCCTAAGTTTCCTTTCAAAAATTGTTTTGGGTATATTTCAGATCTGTATCAAGGATACGTATCAGTTTTTTCGGAATCCATTTATGATGCAGTGTCTTTTATAGAATAACATTTCTCAAGAATATTGGCAAATACAGATTTAGAAATCTTTCACAAATGGTCTCTTTTGCCAATCAAGCAAAGAATTCAAGTAGATTTCACCCCTTTGAATACTGATACATCATGTAGGTTGTAAAAGTGCAGAGGTGTGAGGAGGAAGTTTTAGAATTATTATATTTTCTAACATGGCCAACTCAATTAATGCTTGAGATACATGCGATAAATGTCCATCATATATTAAGATAGCCGGGCTAAAAAAACTTGTTCGAACCACTTGAAAAATACCTGTTCCGTCATCCATCCGTTATCGCTAACATAATATGATGTTCCTGGGTAGGCCTGATCTCCTAACATATTGTCCCCTAACCTCTTACCCTTGTGCAGGACTAAGGGAGGCATTTTTGCTCCAGCCGCATTTACACAAGCTAGTACAGTGGTCATGTTGCGACCCGACCCCGCACTTTGCCTTTGTGCCACCTCTCCAACTCCAGCAACAACCCTAATTCCTTTTGGATCATGACTGAATCCAGTTTCATCTGCGTTCCAGATGCAATTGGGCTTGGTCATCACATGATTTTCGATTTGAATACTTTCCAGCTTATCAAAAAAGTCATAGATTATGAATGGATCTTGATGTTGTTTAGCACGAGAAGCTTCTAACAATTCAGCTTTCTTCAATGACAGCCTGTGCCGCTTGGAGAAACTTAGATACCAATCCTCGCCGGTCTACCATCTTTGAAAGGTGTTTTTAGTTGGTTTGATTGTACATACTGTTGCACTGTATCCAACAGTTCTTTTCTTGTCAGACCAAAACCCCATCTATTCATTGTTTCAATATTTTCTGCTAACTTGATCTCAACGTCTATTGGAAAAACTCGTGGTTTACCAGAAGGACTTTTACCTCCAGGTTGTCTGTTTGTCCAACCTCTGACTCGAAGCTGGATAGTAGAACGTGGCACAAGAAACAATTCTGCAGCCCTAGAACATGTCATTTGGCCATTTTTCACTGCATCAATTGCACCATTCAAATTTTCCAAAGAATATTTTTGGCCTACGCCACGGTTACATTTCCTTTTATAATTGCGGACCATACTTTTTATCATCAAAACAATACACCACTGACACTCAGCTAACCTCAATTGTCAAAAAAGCCATGCCACATTTGCCCCTAGGCGGGATTCCACACTAGCCCCATCTATTGAATTTACTGGGGTTATTGTGGTAGTGGATCTAATTATCTACATTTTGTGAATATTTATTGACACCTCTCGCTGATAGATGGCGCATACCTATTAATCACGGCAAAGCACAATCGACTGACAGAAATACCGGAATATGATTTTATATTGTAAATTGCATGTCTCCGTGCGGAATTGGACATCGTTAAAGACTTATAGTGCTGCTTTTTGAATTACTAAAATATGTATATACTTCGATGGTTTCTATTCACATTTGAATAGGGAGTTAGTAAATGATATAACTACACCGGACTAGGAATATTCTACAAATTCGAACTTTTTAGAAAAATTTAGACTGTTGCCACAATAACCCCAAATCACACTTATCCCACACCACCCTACCAATCCTTATTTTCACTGAAAAATTTTCAATTCTGAAAAATCCGAATTTGTCTCACATTCCAAGGATTCTGTAATTCTCACGATCGTTAAATATACCGAGGATGAGTCTAAATCTCTTCTGATGTTGATCTGAGGGACATACACTGCGCGCCAGGGACAATGGATAGAACGATTTTTGCAACGTTAATAACTGTAGAATGTGATATCGAGTGATAATTATCACTGATAATGCAGTATTATTGAGAAATATTTCTACATTGAGTTTCTGTAACTGTTATTCCTTTTATAAATATTAATGAACAGAAAAAGAAAGTTTTTTTTTAAATGTGCTTCAATAACATAGTCTGACTTGTTTTTTCATTTTGAACAATTTTGTCGATTTTGTCATGTTTTCGGAAATAACGTTCAATACTTCCTTTAGAAAATCCATATTTTTGTACTCGCCTCTGGAAGCTCAGCAAATTTGACTCTAGATATTATTAGGACTCATCTCCTGAATATTTACCTATCGTGGAAATTTCAGAGCTCTACTCAACTAATTACAATAGATACGGAGGTGTTTCCATGAGAGGTGGGAAAATTCGAATTTTTCTGAACTGAAATATTCTTCAGCAAAAATGCCTATCGGTTATAAATTTGATGACCTAATCACGAATCAGCAAAATTCCTGTTATCTCGCCTCCTAATATTATTTTTCGCAAAAATTATCACTTCAATCGCCCTTGGCGCGCATTATATATCACTCAGGTCAATCCCAGAAAATATTCGTGGAAATTTCAGAACTCTACTTCAAGCATTATGGAAGATACGGGGGTATTTTCATGAGAAGTGGGCAAATTCGGATTTTTGAGAACTGAAAATTTTTCAGCGAAAATATGGATTGGTACTAAAGTTGATGTCCTGATCACGAATCCGTAAGAATTTTGAGCCTATCTTGCCCCTTAATAAAAATATTCGCTAAAATCGGTATATCCATCGCTCCTGGCGCGCAGTGTATGTCACTCAGGTCAACCCCAGGAGAGATTTAGACTCATCCTCGGTATATCTATCGATCGTGGAAATTACAGAATTCTACTACAACAATAACGGAAGATACGGGGGTGTTTCCATGGGAAGTGAGACAAATTCGGATTTTTCAGAACTGAACATTTTTTCAGCGAAAATATGGAATGGTACTAAAATTGATGGCCTGATCACGAATCCGTAAGAATTTTGAACCTATCTTGCCCCCTAATATTATTTTTCGCAAAAATCGATATATCCATCGCTTCTGGCGGCAGTGTATGTCACTCAGGTCAACCCCATGAGAGAATTTAGACTCACCCCAGTATATTTACCGATCGTGAAAATTACATAATTCTACTCCAATAATTACGGAAGATACGGGGGTGTTTTCATGAGAAGTGAGACACACTGTATATATAAATGTATCAAATTTGTATTTCAAAATAGGCAATATTTCAGAATACAGCATTCCCATAATATGAGACATTACACAAACTACAGTGTCCGAGCTCATAGACTGTCCTGTATTAAAAGAGGTGCACTATACTCGTGCATACAATTTTTCAGTCATTTATCCCCCATCTCTGAAAAAGGCACCTGACTTCAACTCAGTAAAGAAACCACTCCTAAATATTACTATGAAAATAATTTCATTGTCACCTATAAATTTTCCTCATTTAGCGTTTACATATTCCGTAGTTTTATTGTCCTTCAAATAATTCTAATGAAAATTACATTTTTTTTTCTGTTTTAGTTTATTTTGCATTTTATTTTAGAATTTCATTATTGTTGCAGGTGTATTATGCAAAGAAGAAAAGAAGAGCTGCCCAGATTCAAGGTGAAGATACTTCACACAAAAAAGAAAGAAAAATTTACAATGATGGTTATGATGATGACAACCATGATTATATCGTCAAAAATGGTGAAAAGTTCCTGGAGAGATATGAGATTGACTCACTCATTGGCAAAGGTTCATTTGGCCAAGTAGTTAAAGCTTTTGATCATGCTGAACAATGTCACGTTGCTATAAAAATCATCAAGAATAAAAAACCATTTCTCAATCAGGCTCAAATCGAAGTAAAGCTATTAGAAATGATGAATAGAGCTGATATGGAAAATAAATATTATATAGGTAAGTTAATCGAAGATTGAGATAATTCTTTGTGAAAAAAGCTTTTCTAAAAATTTTTTTTTTTTCATGCGAGATTCATAACATTTTCTGGTTGTAAATATTTTTTAGAATATCACCATTATGATAATTGTAGCAGTAACCAAAGACTACAACTATTAATATTTCTGATATGGTTCCTATTTATATAGCAATTCAACAGAATGTAAAGGTGCTCTTTTTATGATGCAATTAAAAACACTTAAAATTTGTCAGGTTTATACCTAAGAAAAATTGAATTGGTAATTAATCAGAGGAAATACGAAAGTCTTAAAATATAGGTTGTTTCCATTAAAACAGTAGCTCCAAAATAAACCATAATTTACTTCATTGAATTCAGATTTGTAGCTATTATACAATTTGGGAAAAATTGAGCCGTAAGAGGTTCTTGAAAGAACATAATACAGGGTGATTTACCTCAACATGCGGAAAATTACCCAGTAGGCTGTCCCCACTAAAAGGAAAGGAGTAAGAAAAAGAAAATGATGAAAACCTGACGAAAAAAAAATCTTTATTTTTGGAAAAAACGAATCTAATGTATTGCGAAGGACCTTTTTGAAAGCATTAATGTATTGCGAAAATAATCAAAAGTATACTTTAATTCACTGCACTATTTGTGATAAACATGTCAGAGTGCTGCGATGTGAACACTTTTAAATACGTATCAATCATGACATTATTTTACATATGAAAACAAGAGCACACGAATCTATTCACCCACTTACCTGGATATAAAACACATGCTGGCTGCACCAAGCAGTGGAAGTGAGTGACAGATTTGAGCTTCATTCATTCAGTAGAGTATCGTTGGAAGAAATATTTGCTATTACTTTAAAATTTTGCAGAGGCTTTTTCTCATTTTCCTTCAGCATTTTATATTTGCTCAAATAATAAAATCAGTTCAAAGATCTTCAGCCATTTTTTCTGATCACACTTTGAAATATTGTATTTATCTTTGGTGCAGTCAGTTATTGAATTGAGAGGACTCAAAATACAGTTTTAGGTTCATGTGCATTAATTGGAAAAAATATGAATTATTTTGAAATTCTAATCTAAACACCTGAAATTTATTGAGACAGTTTGTCTATGTCATCATTTAAAAGATTTGTAATAGTTTTTATTTTGTTTCAGTTAAATTAAAAAGACATTTTATGTGGAGGAACCATTTGTGTCTAGTGTTCGAATTATTATCCTACAACCTGTACGACCTGCTTCGAAATACTAACTTTCGGGGCGTGTCACTCAATCTCACTAGGAAATTTGCACAGCAGCTTAGTACAGCATTACTGTTTCTCTCAACGCCAGAGTTGAACATCATACACTGCGATCTGAAACCTGAAAATATACTTCTGTGCAATCCTAAAAGATCCGCCATTAAAATCGTTGATTTCGGAAGTTCTTGCCAACTGGGTCAGAGGGTAAGTTCTTCTTTTTTTATCATTATGCATATATAACATAGAATATCTTAATTATCACATGGGATATATACAGGGTGTAATCTAACCTCTTGCACACCCGTGAATGACGAGTGTATAATGCCATTTTATAACGAATTACAATGGTTAAAAATTAGAAGAAAAAAATATGAAAACATGTTTTGTTCTATGTCGAATTCGACAAAATTTTGGGAAGCGCCGCTCGCCTAACCTCAGCTGTCTTGATCAGTCCTGTAAGTTAACGCAATTGCTTGGAAACACTAGTTGGCAACAGTATACACATGTTATTTTCAATCACACTAGGTCACAATTATGTCCGATATTATTTTGAAAACAATTCAATATTGTGTCTTTTGTGTGTGCTTTTTTGATAATTGTGATTCGATAAGAGCATCAAAGCTGTAATGACCTCATCTACTAGTTCTGACTTTATCTTCCAGTTTGGATATAACGAGTTTATATCTCAAAGAGTATCGCTAAACGGTGAATGAATTATTGCACAAGGGTTATATTACAGGAGCATGTACGCACTGAGGAGGGATTTGCCAAAATTTGAATCCAAACTTTTTTAAAGGTTTGTAACTAAAAAGTTATGTATACATTATTTCAATGAAGATAAAATAAATTTGTTTCCAAAGAAGATAAAATAAAATGAGCTATAGATTATTAATTCTCCGAATTGAAAGATTTTCAGTTGACTAGAGACAATGAGATTTCATTGTCCCATAAAGTTATCTAACGACTAAGGCAAAAGATCCCTGCTAACAATGACATGTCTTTGGGTATTGTTTTGAAACTGGGGTTGTTTTTATTGCAATAAAAGATAATCCAATATCCATTTATTCCATTTTGAAACACAACAAAATAATACTCTGACAATACAATACTTGTTTGCAACTGAAATGCACTGCACTAAATAGACTTCAGCTCAAACTCGCTAATACTTTGTTTTTCCGTACAACAATATTCATAAACTGCTGGTTCCATGGTTCGTACGACTTATATTTCATCGATCTTATCTTCTCGAATCATCGGGAACATTCGGTGATGTCATCGGAATTTCCAGACGGTTTTTAGATCAACGGCCGCTTCATTGTGAACAACTTCTGTTTCGTTTATGACAAATGATGCAGTGGCATTACTGTAACAGTGTAATAAAATAATTCATATACGAATAGCCAAATAGCTTCCATAATAATGAGGTCTCAGCTACTTCTACAGAATAAAAATTGTAAATATTATTTGTTGAGCTATCCCTGAAATATAAAACTATAAAAAATACTAAAGAATAAGTATTCATTTCAAAATATGCTTTATTGTCATAAGTAGTATAACACTTGACAATAAAGCTTGTTAGACATAGAATAACAATAAATAAAAGAACAATACAATATTTTTAAAAAAATACTAAAACATTCAAACTTATATACATTCACTTGGATAATACATCCAAAAATACAATTGTTAGGACATGTATGAAAGATTTCCAATTTACAAATTAAAATTTCAGATAAATATCTGCTAATTAAAACTTATGTAAAAAATATCCTTCCAAGTTATAAAATAGTGTTTCCTGAGTATTGCCTTAACTTTTGCTCGGATTTTTTTTAAATTTTATTTGATAAATGATTATATATTTTTGTCCCAGTATATATTATCATGTCATTAATCATAGTGGTGCGGGTCTTATCAACTTAACATGCCCACTTTGTCTTGTGTTATATTGCGATGATACATGTAGCAGTGAATGTATGTTTTTATAAACAAGCTGTTTCTAGATTGTATAAACAAATTATAGTAAGGATACCACATTTCCTAAATAGATCCTAAGAGTCTCTTGGCTTTGCCTTACACATATATCATGGCTCGTTTTTGTGAAACGAAACTCCTCTGGAATAAATTATTACTGCATGACCCCCAAAAATCTATCCCATATCATAGGTGGGATTCAAGTAGAGCAAAATATGCTGTCCTGCCGGATGCATACCCTAACTCAGTGGTAATGGTTCTGACAACATAGCATCCAGATGCACATTTTGTATACATATTTATTACATTACATTAGCTTGTTATCGATGTTTAAACCTAAAAAAAACACTTTGATATCCTTCATTGGGTTCGAGTGTAACCTGGAATCATTATATTCTCTTCCTGCCATAGGAAGGTGGTGCCATCAGCAAACAATGTGATTGTGCCTTTTATATCAAGATAAACCATATCGTTCACATAAAGTAGGAATTGAAGAGAACCAAGGACTGATCCTTGTTGCACTCCATGTCTTATCTGTGCAGTATTAGTTTTAACTGCTTAAGATAGGTCTCAAGAAGCTTGTTTTCTGTGTGAAACCACAGGGGAACAGCTTCTGCAGCAATATTTTGTGATTCACACAGTTGGAGACATCACAAAATACTGCTGCAGCAGCCGCTCCCCCTCAAATTGTATCTGACTGACGAAATTTACTAATTTGATATATAGGGTGTTTTTCTGATCAGTTTATTAGCATTTTGCCATTTCTCACTTCTTCCCTATGTATAGGTAACCATGTGTGGTCCCTATCAACAGAATTTGTTGAGAAGCAGTTATTGTTTGATGAAAGAATACAGGCAGGTTCTTTCAATTTTCACCTCTCTTGATGTTGTTCTTTCATCAAGATTTTTGTTTTATTCCATTCAATCGTATGATCGCCATTGGATGTGAGGATGAGTTATGATATTTTTGATCCAGTTATTTGTCGATTTTTGATGTAATTCCCATGTTCATTCTGGCGCACTTCTAATGTTTTTGATGGTTTCACCCATATAATTAACACCACAACAAGGTATGCTGTAAACACAGTTTTTGGTACTTTCTTCAATGTTTATGGTTTCGTTTCTGTTAGTATTGATCTTACTGCGGTTATTGTTCTGATTGATTTTGTCACATCACACTTATATCCAATCCCTTTGATCTTCTCGGATAATCCGGGAACATAAGGTATTATGTTGGTTGTGAAATGTGTAGGTCATGGTAGTAATCATGTTGCTTGTATTAATTAATACAAGATCAATACAAATGAAACAAAAAACAGCAAAGAAAGTACCAAAAACTATTTATATAGGTGAAACATCAAGGCCATTAGAAGTGCGCCAGAATGAACATCGAAATTACATTAAAAATCGACAAATAACTGGATCAAAAATATCAGAACGCATCCTCACATCCAATGGCGATCATACGATTGAATGAAATAAGACGAAAATCTTGATGCACCACACCAAGAGAGGAGAAAATTGAAAGAAACTGCCTGTATTCTTTCATCAAACAACAACTGCTTCTCAACAAATTCTGTTGAAAGGGACCACACATGGTTACCTCTACATGGATCACATCCAAAAGTTTTGGGCACATCTCAATTGACTTCTGTCATTTGAAGTAGACGAAGACTCTGTGGGAATAATCCAATTGATTCAAACCATTCGAGGAGATTTTGAAAACGGGGACAAATATAGCCCCCGAACTGTCAGTCACAAATCATATAGAGAACTATCTTTTGAATTTTTTCCGATAGGCAAATTCAGAATTTGAAAGTTACTGACTAATTGAATCATTTTTCTTTAGGAAATATAGTTTGGTGAACGCAGTAACTTATCGGGGTGAACTGATTAGTTTGTCCTTCTACACTTGTATAGATTTTCCTGATTATATTTTTTTTTCATTTATATGATTTAATTTTTTTTGGTCATTTACGAACAATTTGTAATGCACAAATCCAAAATCACCAACAACAAATTTCAAATATATTAGGACCGTTAATCACAAAACTCGTTCCCCCTAATAAATTCTAGAATTTGGGTTTGTTATTTCTTCCCCAATAAGCCCTTATATTGGATAGAATCTCATTGCAATAATTGTTCACTATCTTAAATTTTTAAATTTTCAGAAAAAGAATTACCCATCCCAATTATATTTTTTTGGGAATTACACAGCTTAAATAAAAAATGTGTTAACCATCTTGAATTATTGAGTTTTGACGAAAACTTCACAATCTCAGACACGGAAAATCCCTAGATATAAATCGGACCATAAATCTCAAAACTCATTCGCCATCTTCAGTTTTTTCATTTTTATCAAAAAAATTATAATCTCCGACCCCAAAAACCCCTAGATACCAATTTTCAATAGAATCGGGCCATAAAACACAAAACTTGTCTACCATTTCTAAATTTGGACAAAAACGTCTCCGACTCCAAAAATCCTCACAGAACAATTTTGAATCACACCATAAATCACAATTCACGTCTGTTTTTTTTTTAATGTTATAATTTATTATCATCCGAGTGATGAACACCTTCCAAGTCAATTGGATGACTGGCAGTGGTTCAGAATTGTTTTGCAAGATTTCACCAAGACAGGCAAACAAACGAACAAAGTTAAATAAAAGCTTGAAGGACATAATCAATTTCGGCATGGCAGAAATAATCGTTATAATTTTTTATCAAGAAATCTTCACGATAAAATATTTCTGCCTGACTGACAGATCATATAACAATTTCTCCCATGACCTCCCGATCTAATGTTCAAGTTATTATTTGTTTAAAAAATTATATAAATTCAGTCTGTTTCCCAGAACACATTTTGTACGCTCATTTTCCAATATAACTTTTTCGTCCGCAAATATTTCTCTTTCGCAAATGGATCCAATACTTTTTCCTCCCAATTTTTCAACGGACCTGCTTCTTTTCTGAGATATAGGTTAGATATCGAACTGAAAATGTTTTTTCAATATGTCAGAAACTACTCAATACCATCAGTTGATATCTTTGTTGAATATTATGATTAGTTGTGTTGATAATTTGGTGCTACCTATCAACTCATAGTTAGAAAAGTAACAAGTGCCATTTTTTCGAAATTGAATGAGCTTTCAGAATGTTTCCAAATTTCATGTTTTTTTTTATTGATTGATTGAAGAAGTTTCGAGCCCATGTTTATGGGAACTTTTTTCTATAAAATATCACAAGAAATCACTCACTGAATTTTCTCCATGTACTTAGGAAACACCCTGTATAATAAAGTTTAATTTCCCATGTGGTTACCCTGAACACTTCACAGTTCTTTCAATCAATGTACTTAGTATGTTTCATTTTATAATGGATATTATAATCACTCAAGTCTAATTTCTCTTATTTGCCTCACTACAACACAATTCCCAATTCTCTTATTACATATAACTTTGATTCGCCACGCTCCGAATGGACACCTCGAATGTATAAATAAAAAACTTTTCCGGCAACCTTGTATTAACGAGTCTGTTTAATCTACACGAAATCGATCGTTAATGACCCCTATTTACCTACAATTGATCTTTTAATGTATAATTGTGATATATGCAACTAAACATACACCGAAATCGATCGTTAATAACCTGTAAATGGTCGATTTGGTCCATTAATGTTTAATTGTGGTATAGGCAACTAAACATACAAAATATTGTAAGTTTCCTCCTAGTTGAAGGAAATGGATATCGAAAATTTCACGTTGACGCCAGGAACAAGGTCGACGGATTTTTTTTGTAATCAACTCGTATATTAAATTGGCGATTAATGATCTCGAACATTAACGCTCTCGCGTTAAAATATCTCGATCATTAATCGCCACCATTAATATACTAGTTGATTAAATAACTATTTTGAAACTAGCTATCATTCTGAAGCACTGAAAAGGTCCCGAGTTCATAGATGTTGAGCTCGTTAAAGAACCCTACCTCTGAAACAATAGAGAATTCGGCAAAATTTCCGGTTGGGAGGAGTGTGCTCACCGGTGTCGGTGTTTAGCCTTGGTAGCAAAAATAGGCCGACGTTAAATAAAGCAGGAAAAAAAAACAACAGCTTGCTGCTTACATATTTTGAATTCAATTGAAAACATTGCGCGGCAAGCTTTAGAGTCTGTTACTCTCAGAACAAACTATGTCTCACACATCTAAAGAAATTATTTTTCCTTGGTGCATTTGAATAAAAGCTTGATTCTAAAGAGTTTTATGTTTATATTTATTTTATATAACTCTTTTTAGTCATTTATGAAATATTTGTAATCCGCGCCTACAAAACCACCCAGCCACCAATTTCCAATATATTCGAACCATAAATCATAAAACCCAGTCATCCTTAGGAATTCGGGAATTATAACTAAACTAGAGCCGCCATTTTGAATTCATCAATTTCTACAATAAAAATCATTGTCTACTTTGAAAACCCAATACCAATTTTGAATACAGTAGGACCATAAATCAAAACTCGTCGCCAATCTTGGAGCCGCCAGATTGAATTTTCGAATTTTGACAAAAAATCATGTTTTTTGTCCCCAAAAACTCCGATCCAATTTTGAATGGATCATACCATAAATCACAAAACTCGCCAACCATTTTGGATCCGTCACATTGAGTTTTTAAATTTTAACAAAAATCCTACTTACCAATTTGAAATCGTCCGCTATTTTGGATTAGCTATCAAAATTCACAAATTTAAGATGGCGGACGAGTTTTGTAATTATGATCCGATTCGATCCAAATTTGGTATGTGGGGGTTTTTGGGGTCGAAGATTATGAATTTTGCCAAAAAATTCATAATGGCGGACGATCTCTGTGATTATGGTCCGATTCTATTCAAAATTGGTATGTGGAGGTTTTAGGGGTCGGAGATTATGCATTTTTTTTTCAAAATTCATAAATTCAAGATGGCAGACGAGTTTTGTAATTATTGTTCGATTCTATTCAAATTTGGTATATGGAGGTTTTTGGGGTCGGAGATTATGAATTTATTGTCAAAATTCATAAATTTAAAATGGCGGCTCCAATGTGGTGGACAAGTTTTGTGATAATGGGTTTTTGGGGTCGGAGATTATGAATTTAGTCGAAGATTATTGATTTTCTGACGAATTCATAAATTGAAGATGGCAGCTCCAGGATGGCGAACGAGTTAATCTTTAGATGGTCTCCTCATTGAAGAACTAGATAGCTCAGAACTTACAGGAAAAAGGCCTCATAATGACGATGCATTAACAAAAATGCATAGATTAAGGAGTACTTACTAAAAAGCACAAAATAAAATAACAAACCCCTTTTTAAAAACAAGCTTTTATTCAAATGCGCAAAAAAGTAAAAAAATCATTGTTTTGGATGTGCGACGTAGGTTATTCCATGAGTTATAGATTCAAAAGCTTGTCACTTTTGTATTCGAACTGAAAACTTTGCGCGACGCAAGCTCTTGAATCTATAACTCACGGAATAACCTACTTCGCACATCCAAAGCAATTCTTTTTTAAGTTTTAGCGCATTTGAATAAAAGCTTGTCTTTGAAAAGGTTTTTTTTATTAATTTTATATTTTTACATAAAAATGCCATAATGCAAATTCCAAAGCTTCATCCCAATTAGAACTAATCAAAAAGATGTATTGCAAGATTTGTGGGAGACAGAGATTGGGACAGACAACAAAGCAAGTTAAATAAAAGCTTCTGAAAATGTTTTAGTCATAATACATTTTCACAACTTATGAATTTCAGTATATAATGAATAATAACACATCTCACTTCTTTTGGAAAGTTCAACATTGGTTCAATGACTGTCAGTCATTTCCCATGGAACAGTTTGTTGAAAACAATCGTAACCATCCAAATCGTCATGGCAACACTGCTGGACGATAAAGGTATGCTATTTGTCCAAAAATAATAACTTCGGATGCAGAAAACAATATAATGTAGAGTATATAGGGGACGCTGAAATAGTGGTATAATGAAAGGACGCCAAAAACCAGCAGAATATACTTTTGCAAGTTGTTAGTGAATCATTAATGATAGGTCGATATACTTCGTATTTCTGTAATCAGTAAAATCAGTGCTGCCTACTGGCTGGAAAAAAATCTAATATACTTTTGTGGACGCTAAAAGGATAAAGAGATGTCCTTATATATATACAGTGTCCGTCATAAAGTTGGCTACATATGGGAAAAATATTTGTTATTGAAATTTCTGAAAAACTCTAATGGCGTTACGTTACTGCATGTCTGACAACTAAAAAATCTGTTGCGACTTATATCACGTGACCTCTGATTTGGCGGAAATTTTAAAAAAAGCTGTCTGTGGTGCCGAAAAATGGGTCAAATTGACAAGATATCGAAAAAAAAATATTGAGAAAATGTACCCCATGTACCAATTTTGGGCCAGATTGAAAAATAAAAATACCATTTTATTCCTCTACCCTTACTAAGAAACATTATACATTCTTGTTTTATCTGGAAACAGCTTTAATAACCTAAATCACATAAGTTTGGGTCAAAACTAATCAAATATTTGTGGAATAGACATTTTGCAGGAGGTTAATTATAAAAACACGATTTAGTCTTGTCACTAGGTGTAGTCATGCCCTGTATATTGATGCACATGGGCTTATTCAATATTTTCAACCCGTAAATAAAATTTAAACCAACTAATATTTGTTATTAAAACTTAATAATACATTATTTATCCTTGCTAAATTTAGTATTGGTTACCTGAAAAGCAATGTTTATAAACAACACCCATTTCGAAAGGTAGAACATTTAGAAATTTGTATAAGGAATTGTGCAGCACTGATCAACAGAACTATCTTCAAAAAACTATTTTTAATTTTTGTGTGACAATTAGATATTACTAAAACATTTAAAATATAAATACTTGTAGAGCATTACGTTAATACATGAATACCGGAGAAAATTCAAAAAAAATCTGGGGCTTTTTACAAAAAAGTTAAAATTGAAAAAAAATATAAAAAGCCAAAGCAATTTGCATAAACATCAACAAAAAATAAGAAGAATAGTCCTTTCATTCCTTCTAAAAGCAAAACACCTGTTTACAAACAAGAAACAATCCAGAACTCAGTGGGTCATTCCCTTAAACAGGGTGATCCAAGTTGTAGGGCTACCACCCCACAAGTATTCAATATTCAGAGTGAGGCAGAAATAACTAGCAAACTGATTTCTGCAAATCTTGAAATTCTAACCAAACATAAGTTCAGTGAAATTAGTGACCTAGAAAGTCACGAGCTAAATGGGGAGAATAGCTTTACTAAAGTAATTAAGACAGGAAGAGATTCACGGAAGGAAGTGGAAATGGGGATAATTACTTCCATGGAAGGCGGAATGATGACAAAAAAATATGGCTGTTTGTAACCAGAATTCCAGACACAGTAAACGAATAAAAAATAAATGGGGGGAGGGGACTCCAATTTGATCTTCACGAAAACAATATATATATAGTTTACTTTATTTCCAAAGTGTATACATTTCGGAAGTTCATACTTCCATCATCAGTACGAATTCAAAGAGTCTACACTTTATATATTTGTTATTATTATATTATATCATATTAATTTGTGTATGCCCAAACTACTGTTGCATTCAATGCCTGGGAATTTTCCACCAAAGCTGTATGGAAAGGAAAAAGACTGCTCAAATAATAAAGGGACATAAAATTCTGTGCTCCAAAGAATGTGCCTCAATAAATAACAAAACTGAAAGTGTTGAAAGAGGGAAACTTGGGGCCAGAACCGAAACATTAAATAAAGCACTAAGCCAAAAGGAACTTGAGCTAGTAGCATCGGAGAGAGAACGAGAAGACCAGACCAAAGAACTGCTGGAAGAAATTGAAGCTCTCAAGAAAGATAACAAGGACAGAGAAGATTTCATCCTAAAATTAAGAAGAACATCAAATGACTTTGAAGATGAAGTTACTGTAGCTGAAACAAATTTCAACAGAAAACTGGATGAACAGAAGGGAGTTATAGTAGATCAAAGAAACGACATAAAAAATCTCATTAAGGAAGGAAAAAAAAAAAAAAAAAACGTAACAAATACCAGAAGGATCTCAACGAACTTACTACCATAAAAAAGAACATGCTGACTTCAATCGAAACATTAACTGTGGAGAAAGAATGCTATGTTGAACAGCTAAAGACACTTGAATATAAATACTTCTGCCTAAAAAAAGAGAGTTATAACAAAGGGACCAACAATCCAAACTACGCCCCAATATCTGTCACTGAGAAAGTGACCATCAGAGATCTAGAAAACTCCGGAGAATCAACAACCCGCGTTAATATAACGAAGAAACCATCCCCTTTCGACACTCCCGCGAATAACAAAATACTGTTAGTATCGGGAATCCATGGGAGAGGACTAATGCAACAACTAACACTGCGCTCAACCTACTCAGTCCAGTCAATCAGGAAACCTGGGGCTAGCTGCGAAGAATTGGTTCACACAGCAATTGCAAACTCCAAAAACTTCTCAAAAATGGATGTCATTGTGATATGGCTGGACAAAATAAACTCAACTTTACTGGAAACATTTCTAAATGAAATACAACACACCAAATCAATTATCATCTCTGAGCCATACAGATACGATATCAGAGTAAACCAAACCATATATAAACAAAACTTGGACGTCCAAAAAAAGCTTCATCATATGGGGTTGAAAAATACCGTATTCATGGAATGCAACAACATATTATGAAAATCCAACTACTCAAGAAACTGATATGAGCTGAAACCTGAGGCAGCACGCTTTCTGTGTAATGAAATATTCAATAGAATCAAGATGTTCACAACAAATAGAAGAGATCAAGAAGGGATCAAGCTGGGGACAAATCAAAAACAACATAAACAAAACAAGAGAGGACCTAAAAACAAATAGTAGCATTAAGACTTCGTCTTTTTTAGAAGTAGGACCAAATCAAACCAGCAAATAGAGATGAGCCCCACTTGCCAAAAAAAAAAAAAAGATTAAAAACTCTATAACCTCAGCATCACAAAATTCTTACAAATCTAAAAAATGACAAAAAGGACAAATGGGGTTTATTGTTATTGCTTAATATTCAATCTTCCGGAATAAGCAAAATGAACTCACTATTTTTCTTGAACACCTAGATTGGCCAAATTTTGTTATGTTAACCGAACACTCGTTGAAACCAGAAGAACCTTTCGACTGTCCAAATTATATTATAGCTGTAAGATATTGTAGAACTCAATCTACTCATGGGGGTACTATGATACTAGTAAAAGAAAACCTACGAAATGAATTAAATCTTAGATATGTTGACAAATTTGAATCACTCATAATAGAAAAATAATTTGAATTCTCACCTGTGTTGTGTTTTAGTGAAATTTGCTATAGGCATTATACCTTGGTGAACTTTTACTGCAGTAAAAAATTCACTATTTTTGTAAAGAAAAATTTATCTTAAGAAGTCAAGGTTGATTATTTCTGCACTGAAATAGATGCCGAATTCACTGCTATAAATATAGAAAATAGTGTAAATCAACAAATTGCGAAAACATGCAAACATTGTCCTGTTAGGGGATTTCAATGTTAATTTCCTCACAAACAATAAAGAAAAACAAACATATTTTTCAAAACACTTCATTTCTAATGATTATAAGTGAACCAACCATTCTGCCACATGCATTGATAATATCTGTGTAAGTTTGGTATCATACATGAAGATATATCTGACCCCTTAAACATAGTAGAAGTGAATTAAAAATCAGACGAACATGTGCCTAAGCATTTAAGACATATTACTCAAATAGGCCCAGAAGAATTTAAGCAATATATAAGTAAAATCGTCTGGATAAACTACTATATAATGATCCTAATTTCCTATCAACATTTATGTCTGAAAATATTACATACGCTACAGAGTTAGCTTTTCCTTTCAAATGTATCAAACAGAACTTTCGGAAACCACAGTGGTTTACTGAAGATTTGAAAATTATGAAACAAAAAATACTACCGAATAACAGGACACTCTAGAATTGAATGTATATACCACAAAACACAAAAAGTCTATAGAGAAAATGTAAAGAAAGCAAAAAGCACCCCCCTCAAACACTATTGACATATGCTTAGAGAAGGGGTAATTTCCATCACATTAAACTATGTAATGCAATACCAATTTTAAAAAAAGGTAACAGCAATGTCTGATATCTATAGATTCATTGCCATACTCTAAAAAATATTGAAATCACTACTAGAGGCAGTTTAACCAGTTTTATAGAGATGAACAAATATGGTTTCAGATTCCTCAGATCAAATACAAAAGCGGTAACTGGAATGCTTCACCAAATCGCCAAAAACAAGTGCTTTGCTATGCGATTTGTCAAAAGCCCTTCAATAGTGTTCCCATGAAATTCTGATAGAAAAGCTATTCAGTGCGGCTTTTAATATTTCCCCCCTCCCCTGTTAACTTTTGAACGGTGAAATATATTTTCAACAATGTGCCACCTGACCTGACCCTCTATGCAATTTGAAACTTTTAAGTTAATATGCCCCACTGCACCATCTATCGAGCAATCACAATGTCTTCTATTACAAAGAGTAGTATCGGTGATATAATTCAAAATAGTTTTGGTCCCTTTCTATGTCGAAGCGTTTAAAAGTTAATAGTGAGGGGTGAAGAGGGGAGGTTATACAAAGCCACACTCGCACTTCACCTTTTGATAGTGTTTCATCCGAGTACCTACATGAAAACATCTGAGGTATCAATACAGAATCACAACTATAGAACAACCATAGTTGAAAGAAAAATTTAATTACCTTTTCAACGATTTGCAAATTGACCTCTATGACTTGCAAATTGACCTCTATGAAGTTGATGTGCCTCCAGCGCCCTCTGTCGAGTAATTGTAATGTATCTTCTCTCAAAAAGTAGGACCGGTAATACCATTCAATAAATTTGATGTCTCATTGTTTCACATCAAACCATTCAAAAGTTATTCAGGTAAAGGTACAATTCAGATGCGCACTTATATTTGACATTTCAAATGTATATTGTAAAAAAACGTTTGAACGAAATTCAAAAAAATAGGATGGTTGAAAATAGAATTGAATAATTTTTTCAACAATGTGCCACTTGACCCCCCCTTCTATTTGAAATTTTCAAGTTGATGTGCCCCCCACCATTTCAACAAGTAGTATATCATTCCATACTTTTTTTTCTTTGTTCTACGTCGAACCGTTCAAAAGTTAACAGGGGGGGGGCTATTAAAAGCCGCACTGTATAAATACGGAAACCGAGTCACAGCTCTCAGTTTGAAACATATCTCAAAGACAGATACCAATAAGTAACAATGAGGTCTGCGGCACAACACAAGTCAAACATGGAGTAGTCCAGATATCAGTGATGTGGTCTCTACTGCTCATAATATATATATATATATATATATATATATATATATATATATATATATATGTATGATGTACCAAAATATATTGATACCTCAGATGTTTTCATGTAGCTACTCGGATGAAACACTATCAAAAGGTGAAGTGCATTTCAACTCAAATGCTATCTCCTTGAATAAAAAACAAGACAAACAGTATTACATTTACAAATAATAAGGATTATGGTAATGATGAAACAGTAGTGAAAGGTCTTGGATTCTTCATAGAAACTCAAATGGAAAACACTGATAAATAAACTGAATAAAATAACTAATAAAAAAACTTTTTAAAGGCAAGCTTTAAGCCGTGATTTAATTATTTTTTGTTCAATTATTTGGTTTCAAAAACCTTGTCGCGTGAATTGTTCATAAAAGTAGGTACTAATTAATTTGATTGGGCAGTAATTGGTTGGTAAGTAAGAACTTGTCAAAGTATTTAATTTTTACAAAGTATTCATAAAAGTAACTACCAATTAATTTCATTGGACAATTATTGGTTGGTAAGTAACAACTTGTCGAAGTATTAATTTTATTACAATTCGCGCAACAAGCTTTTTGAAACCAAATAATTTAACAAAATATAATTAAATCATTGTCAGCGATGACTTAAACCTATTTTATATGTTTTAATACACGGCTTAAATGAAAGCTTGTCTTTAAGAAGTTTTTTTATTAGTTATTTTATTTTTTGCATTTCAGTTAGTTTGCCTTAGTCTAATCGTTTTACAAGGTCTCTTCCCTGTAAGTTTTGAGCTTAAAGAAATCATGACCCCAAAAACTCCCACACACCAATTTTGAATAGAATCTGACCATAATCACAAAACTCGTCCGCCATCATAAAGTCTCTATCTTGAATTTATAGATTTTTGACAAAAAAAATCATAATCTCCGAACCTGAAAACCCCCACATACCAATTTTGAATGAAATATGATCATAATCAGAAAACTTGTCCTCCATCTTGGGGCCGCCATCTTGTATTTATGAATTTTGACAAATAATTGGAACATAGTCACAAAACTCGTCCTCTATCTTGGGGTCGCCATCTTGAATTTATGAATTTCGACAAAAAATTCATAATCTCCGCCCGAAAAGCACGGCATACCAATTTTGAATCAAATCGGACCATAACCATCGTGGAGCCGTATTTGTTTTTTTTTTCTCTAACAAAAATTCCATAATGCATTGTCACCGGAATTATGAACACCTGCCAAATTTCAAATTAATCGGACGACTAGAAGTTGGTCAAAATTCACTTGCAAACTAACTAACGAACTAACAAGTGAAACTAAATAAAAGCTTGTAAAAAGACGTTATCTAACAGTTACTTTGTACTGAGAAATCTGAGGGAGATACTATCTCTTGAAGTACTGAAGACAGTTGCTATGGGAACAAGCTCGACGTACACTGAGTTATTGGTGAGCCAAAAAATAAATACAAATTTTGAAGTTGAATAAATATCTTCAGTTATCTTAATTTGGAAAGTAAATGAATCGAAATTCCGAAACTCAGAACAGAAACAAACACAGGTGATGAGACCTTGAGAATTCATATACATACTATTAATACAAAAATGTATACATGATATTTTTCGTTTTTGTATACTTCCGAATTATTTTACTTCATCAATCAGCATTGCGAGCTGGAAGAGGAAATATTATAAATTGAAATTCATTGAGAATAATTTGAGGTGTACCAAGAACGTTTATATGTGGACTAGCTATGATCTCTATAAGTTGAATGAAAATGAGAGATACCTTTCTTCAATAGGTTGATGTTTCAGGAACAATATCTTTCTCCTTTTTTTGAAAACCTAAGAAAATATTAGTGAGGGAAGTTTCTTTCAGTTCAATTGAAGTGACAAATTGGATCATTTCTCGGTTCTTCTTTCGATATGGGTAACTACGTAGAGTTTAAGTATGTAAGCAGATTTTTTTAGTTTTATTTTTTCTTGACATTCTTTTACTATGATTTTCGTCCTGTTCCATTCTATCGTTGATCATCATTGGATTTCAAAATATGTTTTGGTAGTCTAGAACCTGTAATCTGTCAGTTTCCACCTAATACCAATGTTCAGTTTTTCCGAATTTTTAATGTTCTAGAGGTCTCACCAAATCAAATTTGGCCGCATGAACAAACAGGGTAGATAATTTTTTTGTAATTGTTCAATATTATAATAAAACTTCATTAACGTTTATATTATTTTGTGCTAAATATTATTCAGATATTTTTGGAATGGTTGAAAATTATTGTCACATTTAACCTTTTCGCGACGGGAAACGCATACGTGCGATAATCTCTGATTGCTCTGATACACGGGAGCCGCATATTTTCAGTTGACCGGAAAAGTGTTCGAACAACGGGAACCGCACGATTTTGTCTCATCCCCACCATTTGCATTGTCTTCAGATGTTTTTGGGAGGTGCAACATGTACTGCTGGCGTCGCATATTTTCAGATAGTAAAACGTATTATAACGACGGGAAGCGCGTGAAAGCGCCTCCACCAGAGGCATTGTGTACTAATATTATTATTATTTCGTGTTTAGTTTCATTCCATATTTTCGGTCGTAGAGTTGGAATTTTGATATAATGAGCTGGAAACGATCTGGTTTAAATGAGAAAGAGTTGGTGTATTATCTGAAAATTGCCTCGCGTAATGGGAGCCGCATATATGCGAACGCGCTGCCGAAGCTCGTTATTGTTGCTCACGTGGATCAAACGAAGCCCGTTGCGTTGCGAAAGGGTTAATAGGGAGAACACTGTAAAGAATTATTTTAAAGATATTGTTTCTGGAATGAAAAAAATATCTATACATTTTACTGTTATTAATTTTATTATTCCCAGACTGGTAAACTTATATATATATATATATATATATATATATATATATATATATATATATATATATATATATACATATATATAAAAAGAATTTACTCGTCTCAGGATAGTATCTCTCAATCTATTATTCAATGTTATAATTTGAATTCTTATTCTCTTTGATACTTTTTCTACATTATATATCCAAATTTATTATATGAAACAAATTTATAATATCTGTTAATACTGTCCCTAGTTCGTCCTGTATGTAATGTAGTCCTTTTTGTGAAATAAATAAAAAAAAGTATATATCATTCGTTAAAATTTACTTTAAAAAAATGTTCTCTACTGGTTACATTCTTTACACCCAGAACAGTAAAATTCAATGTGAATTGTTTACAGTTAGAAAACCAATTTTAATATTGTTATCCTTTAAACTCTGGGTGAAGTGCAAGAAACTGCTTTTTGTGATTCCTCAGATAGAATGAGAACATATTTTTGACCCACACTTCCAGCACCTTTAGGAAACATCCTGTAGGTATTAAACATTTTTATTTTTTTTCAGATATACCAGTACATTCAGTCTAGATTTTATAGATCTCCTGAAGTGCTTTTCGGAATTCCATATGATTTAGCGATAGATATGTGGTCATTAGGTTGCATATTAGTTGAAATGCATACAGGAGAACCTTTATTCAGCGGTGCCAATGAAATCGACCAGATGAATAAAATTGTCGAAGTTCTGGGCATGCCCCCTAAGCAGCTTTTGGATCAAGCCAACAAAACGCGAAAATTTTTCGAAAAAATACCCGGGGAGAGAAGGTAAGTTAATTTTACTAATATGCTATTTTTTATATAAATAACAATTTTTTCAAGGTACATACTAAAGAAAACAAAAGACGGTAAAAAATACAAATCACCAGGAACAAGAAGACTGCACGATATATTGGGTGTTGATACTGGCGGCCCCGGGGGTAGAAGAGCGGGAGAGCTTGGACATTCCATGTCTGACTACCTCAAGTTCAAAGATCTTATCTTACGCATGTTGGATTATGATCCGAAAACGAGAATCACCCCGTATTATGCTTTGCAGCATAACTTTTTCAAGCGTACGTCGGATGAAAGTACGAACACCGCAAATAGTTCCAGTTCGAGCCCGGCAGTTGCATCTCTGGATATGTCGATAACAAACATTTCCAATAGCCAGCACGGTAAGTCTGAGAGAACATGTTATATCAGTCTATTTTTTGAAAATTCATATTTGCCCCAGTTGTAGGTATATTACATTGCAAAAAATCCAAACTGGACATTTTTTTTAACCTTCCAGCGGGCGCACTGTGTAATTTCCCTTGAGCAGGCGCTTGTCATAAATTTTACTTCATCAAGTTTTCTCCATGTAAATGGTGTTTTCTTTATATAAATGTTAGGGAATTGATGTAAGGTTATGATAAATGACAGTACTTTTGACTTTTTTTAACAAAAAATTTATATTATATATGTTAATATTTCAAAATAAAATATTTCATCGACCTATTAGTCAGAATCAATATTTAATCCTTACAATTGTTGCAAACCACCTCAACTGCAGAGTGTTTCTTGCATGTAAAGGACGTCAACCGCAACACTTCATTGATCTTTTCTTCTCCAGTGCACATGACCGACAAACACCGCATTGTGTAAATTCATTTTTTCCATTGTTTCCTCCTCTCCTTCAGATTCGTGTTTTGTTGTTCGGTAGCACTTTCTCCAGCTTGTTGCTCGATTTCTTCCGAAAACTCGCTGTCACTCGAGGGAAAGTAAGTCTCATCATCTTGCTCTGGCTCTTCAAATAAATCTTGAGCAATTTCTTCTAGCTCATTTTGTATAAGCTACGAGCCATAATGTAAAACGTCTAAAACAAAAAAATACATTGAGCTATAAAAGGAACAATATAAATGAGAAAAAAAATAGAAAAAAGACAATATACTTACACTATGAGACGCGTGTCGTAAAATTTATGCTCAACGGAAATTCCCAAATATCAATGAATAACAAAAACACCCGGTACGTCTGTAGTTTAGAGAGACACTGACCTTCGAATAGCTCGGAGCTTGATGCTTGCCACTAAGTGGTAAAAGTGGGGGAAGCGATAAGGCGCATTTGTTGTAAATTTTGCGATAGCGCGCCCGCTAGAAATTTAATAAATTTAGGTTGTCCCCAAAATAGGTGATTGAATGCCCAGAAAAGTGAGTTGTTGTCTTGTTTCAATAAGAACTGGGTTCCGTAATACATCTTGATTTAGAAAAACTTGAAAATATTCCAAACCTTGGTTTTAATAAAACAAAGAGTGGGCAAAAATTATAAAGCTGCAATAATCAAATACGTGAATTTTCAAATGGAAAGTTTTTTGTATAATAATATATGGCATACACAAAACAGAATAGTTGCTCTTCAAGAATTCTCTAGCCGATTCGTTTTACTTTTTTGTTAAATTCAGAATTTATGGAATGTCTGTTAAAAAGTTCCAAACTCTGTTCATTTTAGAAACACCTAAATAAATAACAAGGACCTAAACCCCTTGTTCGTTATTGGCCATAAAATCTACATTGATTGCGGTATTTTATTTGTTTGGGTATTTGTAGAATGAACATTATATAGATTGAATTTTCAAAACTTACAAAACTGGTAATTGATTTTGAAAAATCCCAAAATAAGTTTTTTTATAGAATTGTAAATCCAACAAAAGTGGACTGACAGTTTTTGGCAATCAACCAACAGTGTCCTCACCCAAGAGTTTCATCTACACTAGTTTTCTTTATTTTTTATTTAACCATGGGATAATAACCCAATTCACGAAAAATAACACATTTCATAAAATATATACATATAAATTATATATTATATACTTACTCTAGAATGCAATTTCAAGATTGTTGTAAAAAGATCAGACTGATTGTCAATGCGCATGTGCTTCATCATTTTTTTTTTCAACAGGGCCGGTTTCAATAAAATATGTTTTTGTTAAAGGTTCTCTCTCTCTCTCAAAGTTTAATGGTCCTTGCTTGCTATCTCTCTGGGAGTCTGCATTTGACCAGCACTCCCTGTTATGTAATTTCTTACGTAACAGACTTTGTCCTTGGCCCCCTGGGTTGTCTCACTCTAAGTGATACCAGGAATGCCCAAATATACCCTTTCACTATCTTTAAATAATTTTGTAATGACGTCGAACAGCTAATATAATGCCGTTCTCTACGACAGGACTTCACAAACACTTATTTATTGTTAGGAATGCATGTGTTTTATGGCGGACAACACTTTCATTCATTCACATTAACCTGACCACATGGTCGACTTGCGCCTTCCAAGCTGGCCGGAAGTTGAATGCTGTCAAAGGTTAATCAAAGATACATTATCCAAATTAGTTTAATACTGCTACTGTCATTTATCATATTGATCCTACATACTCAGGGAAGGTTCTTAGTTTATTCTTGTAACATTATAGAAGGGGAATGAAAATAAGTCTGAACAACTTCATGTGCTTACCCTATTTAACTGATTTGAATCCAACTATATACAGGGTTAAAGTTTATTTACTACAACTATAGAATACATAAACTAATAATTATAATTTTATTGCACTATGTAATAAATTATCACAAGCCAGTCTAACACAATTTAAATCTTCCATAAACAATGTTCACTTTTGATCAATACTGTTTTCTAGTTGTTCAAGTCTTTTTTCTCTTTTATAAATTTTCACTTTTTTTTTGTCTCTCTCCCTTTTGCTAGTAGGAGCTATGTTTTTTTATATTTTGATATGTATTATAAATGTAGACCTTATTCATAATGTATTGTAACGTAAATAAACTTAACTTGGTTTAACTAATTTATTTAACACTTAATCTACAACTTAATTTATATTACTACGCCACTGAATAGCTCGATCGTATGGGCTCGTTCAGACTGTTCACTCCCTCTTGAGGGCTGTCTATTTATCTCCGATACAGCATTCTCGATGTTTCGAATTCTTCCAGTTGGCGACGGCATGTTCCAATTGTTTCCAATATTGACCGTTGCATTACGCGGAAGAGGGACTGGATGGTTCTCGAATATCTCCGGGGATGATCTCATCGCTGTCGATGGCGACGCGGAGGCGACAGGTCCGCCTAGGTTCGCTTACATTGCCCCTTCTTAAAGACATTTCGTCCCGAAATTTCATCCTTGAGTGTGACGATATCTGCATGACTCCCCATATCTGCACCGGAAGTTCGATGGAAGTAACACTCCACGGTCTTCATGATCGGTCGTGGAAGAGGGTTACCGCAAACCAAAATCTTGACGCCGCTGGATCTGAATATCGCCTCCAGCATACTTCTTATGACTCTCCAGTCCAACCCATCAATACCACAGGATAATTTTGGAATTGCTAGATCCACCAGATTCTGGTCCACCATAGTACCTCTTAGTTTGGTGAGACTCTTCCAGACATCTTCATAAGACGGTTTATCTTGGGAATGCCTCTTGGTGCCTAGGTAGTAGATGTTTCTCTGGCCTTTCTTCTACTGTAGCACCCCACCAACTTCTGGATTCTGCTCCCGCAGTGTTTGGAGTTGACCAAATTTCTTGTAGAACACTACGGCGATGCCCCTGGACATTCGAAGATCTTCTGCCACACAGTGCGCTAGTGCGTAGTCAGCAGGCACCTCGAAAAGGTCTCGTGACTCTCTAGTAACCCCATGTAGAACTTTCTGCCCGCTTGAATACAAGGACATAAACTTCTGAACGCCATATCATCCTCCGTGGCTTGAGGGTGCAACTTGGTCATGGTTTCCAGCGTAAGGGGCCAACCTGTTGAAATGGAGCACTTGGTTTCCTCGGGTGGCTTATGGATTCGGTACACAAGGTCGTTTATCCTTTTCACGATCTTATACGGCCTTCCACGAGTTCCGCAACTTTGGTGATAGTCCACGACGACGTTTGGGGTTGTACAGCCAAACCAGGTCATCAACCTTAAATCCTCCAGCGTCGGCCTTGATGTCATAGGTCTTCTTCATTTTATCGCTGGCACTCTGGATGTTCAACCGACTCGTTTCGTGGATGTCGCCCATTCTCTGCCGAGTTTGCTGACGTAGTCCTCTCCCGCAGTGTCTTGTCCTGGCGGTATCCCAAACTTCAGGTCACAAGGCAGTCGCAGTTCTCGCCCATTATAATACTAGCAGGAGTTTGACCGGTTGACTCGGTACTGCGGATCGATAGGCCATCAGGAACAAATGAAGATACTGGTCCCAGTCTCTTTGATGGTCAGAGACAACCTTGGACAAGTGGCGGTTGATCGTCCCTGTTCATCCGCTCCACCATTCCATCGGACTGCGGATGTAGGGCCGTGGTTCTTGTCTTCGGGATGTTCAGCAGTAGACATATTTCTTGGAAAAGGTTGATTCGAAATTTCTGCCTTGATCCGAGTGCAGCTCCATTGGAATACCGAATCGACATATCCACTCTTTCACCAAGACGTCGGCGACGGTGATGGCTTCCTGGTTGGCAGGGCATAGGCTTCCGCCCACTTACTGAAGTAGTCCATTGCCACAAGGATGTATTTATTCCCGTGGTCGGATACGGGAAACGGGCCGGCGATGTCAATGGCGATTCTCTCGAACGGGCTGCCTACGCTTGTACTGACGCATCGGGCCTTGGGTCGTATTCGAGGTCCATTGCTAGCAGCGCATACAGCGCACTTCCTGCACCAGTCCTGGACGTCAGCTTGACAATTGGCCCAGTAAAACCGTTGCCTCACTTTCTGCAGGGTCTTCCACTCCCAGATGTCCTCCGCGACTCCATCATGGATTTCCGCAGCACTTCCTCTCTTCTGTTCCTGGGAACAATTATTTGGCGTCTGTCTTCCCACCAATATCGGCCTCCAACACACGTTTCAGGATCCCATTGTCCAGAATAAGAGAGTTCCATTGTGCCCAATAGGACTTAACAGCCGGCGAGTAACCTGCGACTTCCTGCCATGATGGTCTTCGATTGCCCTTCTTCCAGCTGACGACTAAGCCAAGGTCGGGTCTCTCTTGGTCTTTCTGGATCTTGCTGTCATTCCAGTTGTCATCCATTGCCGCGTTCTACAAAGTGTTGCTTCTTCTCTTCTGCTCGCGGCAATGTGAGCAATCATCTGGACATGGTCTTCGACAAGGCATCTGCATTCTTATGGCTAGTTCCGCTCGATGTTCGATCTCGAAATCGAATTCTTGAGTCTCTCGATCCAACGTGCTACTTGACCCTCAGGATTTTTGAACTGTAAGAGCCATTTGAGAGCTGCATGGTCAGTTCTCAACAGGAATCTTCTTCCATACACGTACTTGTAGAAGTGTTCCACTCCCTTTACAACAGCTAACAGCTCTCGCCTGGTGACACAGTAATTGCGCTCTGGTTTGCTAAGCGTCTTGCTGAAATAACCAATGACCTTCTCCTGTCCCTCCTGGATCTGAGATAGGACAGCTCCAAGTCCCACGTTGCTGGCGTCCGTATCCAAAATGAATTTCCCTTGGTGTTTTTCCGTCAAATTGAGGCGGCTTCATGGAAAGCTTCCCTATTTCTGAAATGACCTTGACATCTTTTATACCCTCTTGAACTTTATCCACGTTCAAACTCAAGTCCAGCATTGCATTTTCGTTAACCATCTCTGTGGAGGACGCACTATTAATTTGTTTTTCCAGCTTACTGATCGTTTCCTTTATTTTGTCCATTTCTGTCTCAACGGTTCCCATTCTTTCTTCTAGAAAATTAGCCACACCACACAATTCTTTTTTTAGGCCTTCTGTGTTTTCCAGGAACTTTTCCAGGCTTCTTGTTTTCCATTTCTAGAATTTTCTTGAAGCTTCTCTTCCAGATTTCTAGAATTTTCTTCAAGCTTCTCTTCCAGATTTCTAGCATTTTCTTCCAGGCTTCTTGAATTTTCTAGAAGCTTCTCTTCCAGATTTCTAGAATTTTCTTGAAGCTTCTCTTCCAGATTTCTAGAAAGCTTCTCTTCCAGATTTATAGAATTTTCCTGAAGTTTCTCTTCCAGATTTCTAGAATTTTCCTGAAGTTTCTCTTCCAGATTTCTAGAATTTTCCTGAAGTTTCTCTTCCAGATTTCTAGAATTTTGTTGCAGTTCTTCTTTCACGGATTTAGTAGTTTCTTCGAGTTTATTCATTACCAAACTTAAATCACCTCCGGAACTTCGAATAAAAATGTTTCGGGTCCTCACCTTCTTGTATAAGTCCTTCTGCAAGTCTTTCCTGGAGTACTTGCTTTTTACCTGTTGTTTCCAGTTCCCTTCCTCCAATTCCTGTTTTAATTCCGCTACCTTCAAATCCCAAGGCACTTTTCTTGAACACATTTTGTCTTTGACGAGGTATCAGTCTGTTTTACACGAAAAGTTATCAGTTTGTTAAAAATTCACTTCGCAATTCTTTTCCACGGGCCACCAGTCTATTGTCTGTTTCAGCAAGAGTGTATCAGTTTATATTCCACGCACAATTGTCCACTCCGAAAACCGGGCCACTGTCTATTTTCTGTTTCACGCAACAGCGTATCAGTTTATATTCCCACGCACAATTGTCCACTTCACAAAACCGGCCACTGTCTATTTTGGGCGTACAGAAAGGTCTATCAATTTATTTTTCTGACTATCCACTCCACGATCACTTGTTTATTTTCAAAATCTCACTTCCGACACCAATTGCAACGTAAATAAACTTAACTTGGTTTAACTAATTTATTTAACACTTAATCTACAACTTAATTTATATTACTACGCCACTGAATAGCTCGATCGTATGGGCTCGTTCAGACTGTTCACTCCCTCTTGAGGGCTGTCTATTTATCTCCGATACAGCATTCTCGATGTTTCGAATTCTTCCAGTTGGCGACGGCATGTTCCAATTGTTTCCAATATTGACCGTTGCATTACGCGGAAGAGGGACTGGATGGTTCTCGAATATCTCCGGGGATGATCTCATCGCTGTCGATGGCGACGCGGGAGGCGACAGGTCCGGCCTAGGTTCGTTACAGTATATAGGGTGTCCCTGGACTTCCCCTTTTCCTCTCGGGAATGTATAGATGGGGTCAAAATATCACCAGTACTTCATATAACTTTTGTTCCTAAAAGCCTTCGTTACCAAGTTACGGGCCCTCAAAGTTACAAAATGAAAATTTTTTTCTTTGATAACTTTTAAAGTGAATATTCAAAATCATCTTAATTTTGGTGATTGACTATACAAATGAATTCCTTTGATGAGCTTTCATGCAGGAGTCAGTTGTTTTGCTACAAAGTCAGGAACGGACTACCCCCGATGGTCCACACCCCAAAACTTTGAAATGACAGATAATGTTTCAATAGTTTTCAACAAAATAAGGTTACATAGACAATTTTCTGAATAAAAGTACTCGTGTGGGAAGTCGATCAGAGCAACGATTCTTAATAAAAATGCAGTTTTACTCGACATCAAACCCGATCGTCCACCATTATTTGAAATGAAAAATGTTCACAGTAGAAATACTAATGCTAACGTTAATTCAACAACATTTATAACAGGAATAATACAAAATAAGCAAAAATAAAGTCGTAAACAAAAAGTACAGTACCTAGTTGAAAGTTTCATTCACAATGTAGATATTTTTTCAAATGAAATATCAAGTTATGTAGATTCGTGGTGTTTTTGAACTAACAAGCTACTCCACTATGAAATATCGAATTCAGTCCATATTTTGTATATACGCGTGGAATAAGCCGTTTGTGTTGTGTTATCTGAATCTCATGAAACTCAACATTTGGATTTTGCAAATTCGTATTCATAGTTTAAATGTTTGTGGAGTTATTACTGATAAGTATAATTTCATGGGAGAACCTCTTTATCCTGAAGTTAAATTTAGCTGAAAAACGCACATCGAAGACATAACTAATAAAATCAAAACGAATAAACTACAAAAACGGCTGCACATGAATAGGTGAAAAATATTCGGTGAATAAATTTATGTTCCATTTCTTCCACAGATGTTGACAAAAACACCTTGTAGAAAAAAATAAAATTAGTGTGGATAAAAAATGACAACTGGAATGCGATTTTGTTTTGTTGAGTGATGCGTTGTCATTGTATTGTCAATATTTTAATAGGACAGTTTGAAGTGTTTTGATATGGCCGAGTTTTATTCACTGATGAAGCAGGTTTCAGTAGAGATGGAGTAATCAACTCTTATAATCTCCACATATGGGCCGAAGAAAATCCCCATGGGATATTGCAAACCAAACACCAACGGAAATTCAATGTTTGGGCTGGTATCATAGGAAACCATCTTATAGGACCATTCTTTCTACATGACCGATTGATTGGAGAACGTTATTTGGAGTTCATTCAGAACAATTTGAATGGACTTTTGGAACATGTTCCATTGCAAACCCGAAGAGATATGTGGTTTATGCATGATGGCGCTCCACCTCATTTTAGTTTGATTGTGCGGGACCATCTGAACCAGATTTTCCCCAATAGATGGATTGGTAGAGGTGGGCCATATTCATGGCCACCGCGGTCTCCGGCTTTAAATCCATTGGATTTCTTTTTGTGGGGGCATCTAAAAAGCCTCGTTTACGCTACACCTATTCACACCAGAGATGCCTTGTTGAATAGAATTACATTACATTGTGAAGCCATACGAAACGACCCTGGCATGATAAGATAAGATAAGATAATTTTAATTTCAAAGAATTATGAATTACAGTTACATGTACATTAACAATTAAATGAATCTGACGTCAAACAGGTTAAAAGAGTTGAAACAACTACAATATAATATAATACAATAACATCAATAATGACAAATTACAAGTGAAAGTAAAAAAGGCATATTTATATAAAACTATCGATACTCTGTAAATTCTCGAACAGTGTAAGGTTCTATCTTTAAAATATTATTAAAAACAAGTTTTTAAAAATTTTTAAAACAGGATTCTTGCTGTATTTTGGAAACTCAGTAAATTCACAATTAAAATTTAGACTCCTTGTGTTGATCTCATGTTTTATTTCGAATTGGTCGAATTTTTCTCTATTTTTAAACAGAAAAACCAAGCACTCATACACATATACCCCGGGTAGTGTTAATACATTCAATTTTCTGAAATTTCCTCTACAAGATTCATTATGTTTAAGGCCAAGTAATATTCTAATGGCTCTTTTCTGAATAATAAAACTTTTCAGCATCACTGCTTCGCCCAGAAAGCAATCCCAAAACGCATCACTGAGTATATGCTTGCGTAGTAAATAGCTCTTAAGCTACCATTATCTAAATATTTGGCAGTGATTCTGAATGAGTAGCAGGCTGAGTTGAGTTTTTTACACGTTTCTAAAATATGTGTTCCCCAATCTAAGTTTTGATCGATGTGGACCCCTAAGAATTTAGTGTTCTCAGCTAAAGTTACCTTTTTGGACTGTATAGTAATATCTTCAGCAATACTAGAATTTTTTATTCTTGTTCTAAAGCAAATGTGATTTGTTTTTACCGTTTTGAAAATTAATTGATTTATTGTGAACCATTCCTGTGCCTTGCTCAGTGTGTTGTTCAATATCTAGTAGTTCGTTAATGGAAGAACCCAGTATTAATATGTTTGTATCATCTGTAGTTAATAAGATGTGTTTTTTATCAATCATTTCAGATGCAAGATCATTAACATAAAACATAAAAGTAAGGGCCCTATCACACTCCCTCAGGAATGCCCACTGAAAGAGTTCCCATTTCAGAGAGGTGCTGTTCTTCATTTTTTCTATTACTGTAATTTGTTTTCTATTAGTCAAGTAAGAGTGTATCCAAGCAAGTGCTGGTCCTCTTATCCCATATCTCTCAACTTTTCCAACAATATTGTATGGTTTAGGCTGTCAAAAGCTTTGGATAAGTCCAAGAATATGCCCAATGATAAATCCTTGTCCTCATATCCTGTAATTATTTTTTCAATGAAACTGTATACCAGTTTCTATTGATTTTCTTTCAAATAACCATGTTGGGAGTGACTAAGCAAATTTTCTGAATAGAAAAAAAGAAAGAAGTCTTGTGCACATTGCTATTTCAAAACCTTTGAGAAAGATGGTAAAATGCTGATGGGACGGTGGTTTTCTATCAAGGATGGGTCCCCTTTCTTAAAAAGTGGTTTGACCATTGCAAGTTTGAGATCTTCAGGAAATATGCCATATTGAAATGAGTTATTGATTATGTGAAAAAGTGGAATGGCTAGCTCGTAAGCACAACGTTTATGACTTTATTTGATATTTGTCCAAATCCTGCACTCGTCTTGTTTTTAAGTTTGGTAATTATATTTATAGTTTCATCAAGGGTCAAGGGAATTAAGAAGAAAGATTTTTCATTGTATGGTATTTTGCAAGAAAATTCTAAAGTAGGCAAGTCTTTCAAGAGATTTGGAGCTGCATTTAATATAAAGTTATTGAAATTATTACTCACGGTGTTTGGGTCTCCGGTATTTTTAGTTCCTTTTTCTGTTGGGATTTCCTTTTATTTCACTGACTATTTGCCATACACATTTTGTTTTATTGTCGCTTTCATCAATGCGTTTCTTATAGTGTTCTTTCGACATCTACTAGAAGACGGTTATACCTTTTTCACCTCTCTGTATACTTCATTATACCCTTCCGCTGTTCTAGTCATGACCAGCAGAATGTCAAGAGTGTTTTGCAGTCTATAAGTTCAGAAGTTGGAGGATACTTTGTTTTGCCTTTTGGAGTACTGGACTTGAAAGGAAACATTGATTGAAAATGGGTATTAGGATGGACATAAGACATTTCCATTGTTCATTGACACAGTGATTTGGGATTGCAAGAATGCTATCCCAGTCTTGTTCTATTAAAATTTGTTTGAAGTTCTCTTCATTTTCTTCAGAAAGTTTCTTTTTCTATTTTTCTTGGAATTATTCTTATCGAGGTCAATATTGAAAGAAACTTTTTGACCTGTGTGATCAGATATATGTGTGTTTAGAATTTCTGCTGAATAGGATATACTATTGCTAAATATGTTATCTATACAGCTTCGAGAGCTCCCACAAACTCGAGTATAGTCTGAGATAGTGGGAAATATTTGAAACGAGCTTAAAAGAGACAAAAGATTTACTGAACTTTTGTCAACTATTTCAAGTGCAGAGAGGGTGTTTGCGCCGACTAAGAAAATGTATTAAGAGAGACGGGGGTCATATCGAGCAGTTTTTGTAGCGGATTTTGCATTTCTGTTTGCTCTTGAGGCTTGCGCTTGATTATTTACACCATGAGTTTTGTAAGGTAAACGTGTTTGCATGATAAAAATTCGTTATGAACATTGTACCTATCATTTCTATTTTCATTACAAATTAATCTTTTCGAATAATGGTAGACATCTCAGGTTGGATGTTGTCGAACAAAAATGCATTTTTATCAAAAATCGTTGCTCCGATCGATTTTCCACACGAGTACTTTTATTCAGGAAATTGTCCAAGTAACCTTGTTTTGTTAAAACATATTGACAAATCCCAGTCATTTCAAAGTTTTGGGGTGTGGACCATCGGAGGTAGTCCGTTCCTGACTTTGTAGCAAAACAACTGACTCCTGCATGAAAGCTCATCGAAGGAATTCATTTGTTTAGTCAATCACCAAAATTTAGATGATTTTGAATATTCACTTTGAAAGTTATCAAAGAAAAACATTTTTCATTTTGTAACTTTGAGGGCCCGTAACTTGGTACGAAGGCTTTTAGGAACAAAAGTTATATGAAGTACTGGTGATATTTTGACCCCATCTATACATTCCCGAGAGGAAAAGAGGAAGTCCAGGGACACCCTGTATATAAACCGTAATGGGGTTTTCCCGTATGTTAAATAAATAAACGGGTACATGTATTTGCACATAAAAAGGGAACATACATAAAATAAGCTAAAAGGTATTGTTACGAAACTGGGGTTCAAAAAAATAGTCCGATAAATTCAATCCGTTTATTACACTTTGAAACTCAATAATACACTCAATAGAATACAACTAAAATGGACTTCACTAAACAGACTTCACCTTTGACTACTTTGTTTCTCTTTACAACAATGTTTACAAGACTAACTCGTATTATATATATTGAAAACATACGTCTAGAATTTTTGAGGTCACTTCTGGCACGGCATTGGCTTCTTGATGTTTTGGTGAACGCTCATGATGACGTCATCGGAGAGTCCCGACGGCTTGCATAGTCTGGAACGTGCTAGAACAGGGGTGGACCTACTAATTTTCTAACACTGCCCCCCCTCTAAAAAAGTCATTGGTTCACCAAGATAGGGCTTCAGTCTTTCGAGGGTAACAACCTTCATTTTAGTCCTAGGGCTGTGCTGGATTGTGCAAACCACGTCGTTGAACCTCTTCTTTATCTCGTGCGGTCCTTCCCAAAACGGTGTTAGTTTTCTGTCAAGGATAGTACAGCCAAACCTGGTCACCATCTTTGAATCCTCCTGAATAAGCTTTCAAATCGTAATGAGCTTTCATCATATCATTGGCCAGTATCAACATCTTCCGAGCTGTTTCGTGGATTTTCAGCAGGCTGTTCCTCAGTTTATCTGCATAGTCGTGTTCCAAATACCAAGTCACAGGGCAATCGAAGTTCCCTTCCGAAAATCATCCTAGCCGGGGTAAGCTAGGTTGAGTCGTGGATGGCTGCTCTGTACGCCATTATAAATATATATATATATATATATATATATATATATATATATATATATATATATATATATATATATATATATATAACTCTTTATTAGCAAATAATGCTCTTCAGAATAGATACAGTACTTCATAATAGATAAGATACAACAATAATTTTAAAAAGAGACAAGTCACATCGTATAAACAAGATTAAGTAGGTACATTTACAAATATATATTCCATACACTTTCTTTTGAATAAATTCAATGAATCACAGTTTTTGAGGTGGATAGGTAAATTATTGAATAAAATCAATCCAGAACTAAACAGAGATTCACAACCTATATACTCTCTGTTGATATAAAAATTTCTCATACTATTTCTAGTGTAGTGTGTATGAATACTACTTGAGTAGGTCAACTGTTCACTCAGATAATTTGGCAACATATTGTGTTTAATTTTATATATAAACAATAGCATATTCAATGTTATCCTTTGTTTAGCAGACATAAGAGACAGTGTTTCCAACATGTATTTCACAGGTGTACGTTTATTACAATTCAGTATTGCTCTCTTGGATCTGTTTTGAAGCTTCTGTAATCTATTGAGATTTTCATTGCTTACAAAATAGAGAAGTGTACTGCAATAGTCGAAGTGGGGTGCTATTATTGATTTATATAGTGAAAGGTGTCTGTCCCAGTCCTTTCGATGTTTTTCCACTACCTTGGAAAGATGATCTTCCATAGTTCAGTTGAATTTTTCAATCATTCCATCTAACTGGGAGAGAAGAGCCGTGGTTCTCGTCTTGTTGATATCCATCAACTCGCAAACTTTCTTGAATAACGAAATTCCTTTCTTGGTCAGAATGTAGCTCTATTTTGACCCGAATCTTGAGAACATGTTGTCCACCAATGTCCTGGCTACTGTGGATGCTTCCTGGTCCAGAATGGCATAGGCCATGCCATTTGCTGAAATAGTCCATGGCAACGAGGATGTATTTAATAGGATTCCAGTCAGCTGTGTACACATCAATCATGTATTGGAAGAAATATTTGTATTTCGTGTAAATTAATTTAATTTCTTCAAGCAAAGCGCTTTCGGCAAAAAGCCATCTCTAGTGCTTGTTTATAAAATTTGAATTACAATTCGAATGCAAAAAGGACCTCGCACCGCATCAATGGGAAATTGGCTTTCGGTGAATTTGCTCGAATTTTTTATAAATTGCAGAACTCGTGATGCTGATCAAATGTTTAGATTATATAGGGTGCTAAAGATAACTTTTCTAAAATTTCAAATGGCCATTCTGAAGAGACTTTTTCGAATATATAAACCAAATCGAGTATGCATCGATTGTTCATACGGCCGATTTGAATACACTATAGAGAACAATGATTCCTGCACGTACAGACGATATACAGAGTGAGTCCAAAGATAGCTAGTTTTTCAGTGATTTCCAAAAAATTGAGCAGTGGAATTTCATTCATTTTCAGATATTTTGTAGGATATCAATTGCGATTGATGATAGTAGCATCTCCTGAATTAAACTGACGTATCTAGTATGTATTTCTCATGAAACTGCACCAGTCCTGCTTATTGATATATTGATATATCCAAATGCCGGAAAAGTCGGTTACAAACTTGATCGTTCACGGTGAAAGTTCACTCTGCAGATACATAAAATATACAGGGTGGATCAAAAACTAGCGTCCTTTACTGATAATTTCCTCGAAGTAGTTATGTTTGATATTGATTTTATTGAAACATTTCCACAAATATGTGTTGGACACACATCTGTTGAAAGATTTTGAACAATTTTCTCTGGAATATTTTGAATGATATGTATAAACCTACGAGTAGTAGAACGACTCGAGTGAAGGTAAAAGAATCTCGAAAAATATCAAAAATAAAACAAAATCATTGAATAACAATATTATAGGTAACTGAATATGCTCATATTTCATTACAAATTTTTTTTCGTACCTATACAGAGTATATCACATTGGCGTAATAATGAATAATGAACCAATTAAGTTTCTCGGAGTGTATCTGGACTCGTCATTAAGTTTCGCATTGCATATTAACAAATTATCAAAGCGTCTATCCACGTGTATGTACATAATAAGACAACTTGGAAATAAAACAACAATAGATTGTTTGAAAGTAGCTTATTTTGGCTTATTTCACAGTATAATGACATATGGATTGATAGTATGGGGATCATCATGTCATTTAGAGATAATATTCAAACAACAAAAAAAAGTTGTCAGAATAATGGCAAATGCTAAATATGATGACCATTGTAAACCCTTCTTAAAAAATCTCCATATATGCTTCTAATATGAATGTTTGTGTTATGTCAAAAATTTAAAAGGTGAAAATAAATTGACCAAGCAGGAAGACATACACTACCACGATACTAGGGCTAAAACAAATTTGCAATGGTGTAGCTGATCTTCAAAGACTCACAATAGAATGCAGAGTCAACGTGTTCATAAATCAGAACATCTATGTGCAAAAAAATACCCGTTCCTGTAGAATTCATCTTGATGATCGTGGGTTTTTATTTCCCATCTTACATATAGGCTTAAGATATATCAATAGACCTTACGCTCTGAAAGGTCAGGAACTTCAATCATTTTTAAACGAACTCAGAACTGCCGCTAAGCTTAAATTGGTTTATGTAGATGAGAATAGTTTTTCTGATGAAGAATTCAAATCCATTGCTCCGCTCACAAAAGAATAGTTTGGTGACTTATATAATCATTGTGTATATGTACCAAGACAAGATAGAGGTGAGAGACATATTTCTAAAAAGATTTATTGGCATTCTTATGCAAACTCCGACAAGGTATTTCTGATGAATTTTTAACCATCATGTTCAGTTATTCAAGCCGCCAGGCAACAAGTTTAGTGATAAATAAAGTGCGAGATTCTTTGATGAGTCGTTTCGTACCATATAATATAGGATTTACCGCAATAGCAAGAGAACAATTTATAGAACGTCATGTTAGTGTTTTTGCGAATCAATTGTACAATCCACAACCCAATGAACCAAAAGCAATAGTTTATAAAGATGGTACTTATTTGTACATCGACAAAAGTTGCAACTTCCGGGTATTACGACAATCATAGTATCAACACAAAGGGAGACATTTAATCAAACCCGTCCTAATTGTGGGTACTGATGTTTACATTTTGGATATTCAAGGCCAATATTTCGCAGATTCAGGAAATAATGATGAACGCATACTGCAGAATGAATTAAGTATAGTTGTCAACCAAATGAAAAGATGGTTTCATCGAGGTGATACTTTCATTGTAGATAGGGGCTACAGAGATGCTCTTCCTTTTCTTCAGAATATCGGCATTCATTGTGAAATGCCTTCAGTTCTACCTCGAGGACAAAGACAACTACTAACTGACGAAGCCAACAAGTCCAGAATCATAACAAAAACTAGATGGATAGTTGAGGCACGGAATGGTCATTTGAAGACAATGTTCAAATTTTTTTATCACAAAATTGATACATATAATATAATAATAAATAATAAAAGGAACTTTATTGAACCGAACCAAAATTCAATTCAATAGGCTATCGACCGAAGTCCTTCTGCCTATTGGTACAATTTTATGAAAAATATATTAAAAAAAAAAGTTATGCATATTTAATCATGTTCGTGTTGGATTCACTCCCTGGGGGCGTCGATGTATTGCTTGAATTTGTGGGTCTCTTATGAGGGTAAATCTGTTGAGGAGCTCTATGTTTATTGGCTTCAGACAAAATCGGTGTAGTAGATGTTTCAGACGATCCTCAATCGGCATAACGTTGGTGAGCTCATATAAGAGGTTGTTTGGCGGGTTGTGTAGTGGGTTGTTTGGGTGACGAATTTTTGTGATTTGTGTGATCAATTGACAGTTGTCCGGCGGTAAGCCCAAGGTTTCAAAAAAATAATGTCATCTGAACAGCGAAACTTGAATAATTCTGGATTTCCTGTCGTTCTTCATTAGCAACCTATACATTCCATATAGGTACGTCTTTTTAACGGAATATCAGCACATTTCGTTTCCTATTTTGTTGTAATTCAATGTTTCTGTTTTAATTATTTGCAATATTTCTCGAGATTCTTCTACCATCATTCGAGTTGTTCTACTAATCGTAGTAAAGTTTTATTTACTAATAATATTGTTCAAAATCTTTCGGCAGATGTGTGTCGACATTTGATCAGCATCATGAGTTCTGCAATATATAAAAAATTCGAGCAAATTCACCGAAGGTCGATTTCCCATTGATGCGGTGCGAGGTCCTTTAAAACAGAAGAGTTTGGTTACCTGTCATATACAGCAATACCCACAATAATCACGAATATGTTGTTCATTTATGAACTTACAAATATATATGTATTTTGAATTACATGTAACGTTATACAAATTTCTTAACTTTGGTCAACGCCGACGAAATGTCAGGTGTCTAATTTTGACAATGTGGGGCAATGTTGCCAGTTAAAAAACCAGTGTTGCCAAGTGAGCCTAGTTGGCCCTGAAAATAAAGAGTCATGAAATTTAATCATTCCAATTGGTTGAAAAATATATGGTTTATAAGGGTGCTTCCATTTTAAATGGGCACACTATATATATATATATATATATATATATATATATATATATATATATATATATATATATATATTCTTTCATGACAAAGTTATATTGCTTTCACTTGGTCTTGAAATATATAAATATTCTTATTAGAATAGAATAGTTTATTTGACTACTTAATATACAATAGTACATTTGTAGCATGTCAGCGCGGCACATATGGAGTAAATATAAAATACAATAAACTTATTACATACATGAAACATTAAAATATAGGGTAAATATAAAATACACACTTATCACATACATAAAACATGTTAAAATATTTGAAATGATAGTCGTTAAATTATAGGTATAGTGTACGTAGCATATAACATTCACAACAAAACAGTTAATTAAGCCTGGTTAAATTTGAATAAAAATATAAATTTATATAAAGAAATATATTTGATTAAAATCAAGGGAGAGAGCAAGTCACAGACCTATGCCATATATCACTATGATCAGCCCCCAAGAACTCTTCTACTGAATAGAAACTTTGTGTCAAAAGTTATTTTTTGACTGTTTTTTAAAGCTATAGAAATTGATACTTTTGATTTCATTTGGTAGAGGGTATATATACAGTGCTTCTCAAAAGTCCCCTCCCCCCCTCTTATTTTTGGAACGATTATACATAAACAAGTGAAATTTGGAAACTGAATATTAAAGGTTGTAAACTACTAGTGATGATAGATGACGAAATCGTCAAAGATGACGTCACAAGGCCATTGTGACCAATAATTTTAAATGGAACCCTACGGCAAGAGACACCTCTTTTAAAAGCTTTCGAAAAAACCTATTCAATGATACTAATTTTGTTTGTTTATGGCAGTTTTGGCAACTCGCTTTTAAAAAACGCAAAGCTGTGATGAATTAAATCAGTTAATACTAAAATTCCAAATTCAAGCTCCGCCTCTGGATAGTTGTCAAATAAGCTGACGTGTTTGTTAGTCTCCCTAATTCGACGTTTTTGTAATTGTCCAAGTTCTTGTACATTTAATAATTTGTGGATTGTTGATCGAACGTTTAACTGTTTTAGCAGCTTTTGGTACCTTTAATATTTTTGTATATTTTAATAATTTGTTAAACTGTTGTGAGCCGAACGTTTAAGTGCTTCAAGAAGCGAAATGGTACGTGCTTTAGGTGATAAAGTAGCAGCGATCCTAATTCTTGGTGGAACTGGACAAAATATTCATGCAGCAGAACGCATTTTTAATGAGAGGTTTCCCGATCGCCCCGTTTCGAGGACTTATTTAGGGAGCTTCTTCGTAAGTTTGAAACAACGGGTAGTATTAATGATGCGAAACGATCTGGCAGACCACAAATTTCTGATGAGAAAAAAATTCACGTTGCATCTACCTGTGAAGTCAGTCAAAGTACAGTACACAGGGTGTTAAAAAAAAAACAAATTTGATCCATACAAATTAAAAATGGTTCATCAACTCTCAGACGACAACCCAGACCGAAGACTAGAATTTTGTGAAAATATGGAAACTAAAATTAACCAACAGCCAGACTATGTCAAAACAATTTGTTTTAGTGACGAAAGTACTTTCTATCTGAATGGAAATGTAAATACACAGAATGTGAGGTATTGGAGTGACGCAAATCCTCACCTGTTTCCTGAAACACATACCCAATTTCCCCAGAAGGTGAATGTTTGGGCAGGTATCCTGGGAAACCACATCGTTGGGCCTCTTTTTTTAAATACTAATTTAACTGGTGGGGTTTATCTGGAGCTGTTGGAAAACGCAATAGAACCGTTAATCCTTGAAATTTTGGAAGATAATCCAGATGAATTCGGCAATTTGGAAATAACATTCCACACTATCACGGTGCAGTAAGATGGTATTTGGATGAGGAGTATCGTGGTAAATGGATTGGACGTCGAGGTTCAACGGAATGGCCAGCTCGATCACCGGACCTCACACCTTTGGATTTTTTTCTGTGGGGGTACCTTGAATCGAAGGTTTACGCCACTGAACCTGACAATATTGACGTTTTAAAACAACGTATTGTTGCAGAATGTGAGGCTGTTTCCGCAGACACATTTGCAAAAGTACGAGAAGAGTTTAAAAATAGGATATTTCACGGTCAGGAAGTAAATGGAGGTCACTTCGAGCAATTTCTTTAAGTAGATACTGATTCTTAAATCTGTAATTAATATCATACTGAATGGAATTTAAATTTTAATGTTTACTAATGAGCCATTAAAACTGCCATAAACACAAACAAAATTAGTATCATTGAATAGGTTTTTTCGATACCTTTTAAAAGAGGTTTCGCTTGCCGTAGGGTTTCATTTAAAAGTATTGGTCACAATGGCCTTGTGACGTCATCTTTGACGATTTCTTCATCTATCATCACTAGTAGGGAAGTTTACATACAACCTTTAATATTCAGTTTTCAAATTTCACTTGTTTATGTATAATCGTTCCAAAAATAAGAGGGGGGGAGGGGACTTTTGAGAAGCACTGTATATTATAATTCAGGGAGTTCTTTTTTGATAGATAGGATTTCTTGTGTTGTAATGATGAATGTCACCCTGGGTGGTGATATGATCAATTTGTTTGTGTACTTCCTGCATACACTGTATATGAACAAGGAGGGCAGCGGCATGATGCCTAGTTTGATAAACCATGGCAGGCAGTGCTCTCTGTAACCCACATTGGCTATTATTCTTATAGCTTGTTTTTGCTGTTTGAAAATTTTGGTAGCTGCGCTTGAGTTGCCCCAAAGGATTATGCCATAGTTCATCTGTGAATAAAACAACGCCAAGTAGACCTTTTCAACGTAAATGTGTTGGCGTAACATAAAGATTGTACTAGCCAGTTTTTTTCCTAATGTGTCATTATGGTGAGACCAGCTTAGCTTCTCATTAAGAGTTATTCCCAGTAGTTTCACACTCTGTCCAGTATGTGTGGCAACATGGTAGAAAACATAATATTATGTATTTTCTCAGTATTCATGATGAGGTTATTTAATGAAAACCATTGTTCAGTACAAGATTTTATGTTTTCGATTTTTTCTGTTAAGTTTCTACCCTTTTTGTCTGATTCAATGGGGGAAGTGTCATCCGCATATAATAGTTCATTTGACTACTTTATATACAATAGTACATTTGTAGCATTAGGGATGCATCAAAGTGGCTTATTAGCCTAGTACTGGTCTAAAAGCTTCGGCTTATGCCTAAGTGTGTGATTATTGTTCAGGTTCAAACAATTGGAATCGTTCTAAAGATTGAAATTCATGTCTTATCTGAAATTTGGAAATGAACATATTTTTTTAAATATAATTATTTTTTACAAAACATAAATAAAATATAGAGATCAAAATAAATAGTATTATTCAATTTAAATATTTTAACCCTCTATTGCACAAGATCGAATTTTTCTTCAAAAAAAATTTCAACTGTGTATTTTGGCTTGTAACATACATAAAAAATAGTGAAAAAATTATTGAACCATTATTTTCAAAAACTTTGCCTTTTTAAACTTGGTTCCCAATTGGGAACATTGTACAAAGAAAGAACAGTCATAGTTTAAAATATGTATTCTCACTGCAGTGAATATCAACAATGATACTCTACAAAACATCTTTTTTCATCGTATAAACATAGGTATACTTTACATTTAGAACAAAACATTCTACTTTTTCCATTGCATCCAGTCAATCGGCAACGATTGGTTGTTGAGAATGTTGGGGCCAGTGACCAATTCCATCAGTTCTGGTTTCAAATGGAGGAGAAGCCTCTTTATGCTTCCTTTTTTTATATTTTGACTCGAGAGATGTATTGCTTGGTCTACCTCTCTTATTGCTCACTACATTACTAGATCCTATTGTAGTCAGCACTTTTGCTAACTCAATCCTGAACTGTAAGAGAGGCATTTTTCCATACCCATCAGGCTGGTCCTGATTGTGGTGTTCTGAAATGCGTCTGTACAACAACCAAGCATTACATATGACCACATCTATCATATGGAAAAACAGCCTATGATACCATTTTTTAGATCTAGTACGAATTCTGTATAATCCAAGTAAGGAGTCAAGAAGATCTACCCCTCCCATATGTTTATTGTACACCTTTACATTGTCTGGGCAGTTGATATCCTTCTTTGAGTTATCAGATTTGAAGAATCTTCGAACCTTGTGTGACGGCTGACTACCAGCAAAAGTGGATAGTAGTGTAACCACTTTATTGTCATACCACTGTACAGCCTTTAGCTGTTGATTTTTGTATGTTGTTACCTCTACCTCTTTCTTTCCATTTTTTTTCTGTAGGAAAGCTGCACCCCATCAACCGGTTTGTTCTAACAGTGCCTACACAATCAATTCCATTCTGTGACAAGTGACTGAACAAAGGAACGCCTGTAAAGTAGTTATCACAGTACAATTTGTGATGGAGATTTTTTGGAATGTTTCGACTCATCCTGTAAACAACATTACTTGCAGAACCAAAATCTTGCTCCAGAACCAAAATCTTGCTGCAGTTACTTTGCCAGTAAATAATTCAAAATCATATGAGAAACCACTGACTCCTGAAAGGACCCACAACTTATATCCCCACTTATGTGGTTTCTTGGGATTATAGGTTTTTATAGAAATGTTTCCCTTGAAGGGTACTATCTGTTCATCGCAGGACAAATTTTTTTCCATTGGAATTTTGGTACACACTTGTTGAATGTGATCGATGACAGGTTGAATTTTTTCCATTTTGTTTTTCATTTGCTGATTATTATTGAAATGCAAATTTCTCTTTAATTCGTGAAAACGGATCTGTGGCATAATATCCGCAACTTGGGAAACACGCGTGTCTGCAGACCAGTACATTCTTGTGCTGGGTAGTTTTATAATCGACATCCATAGTAAAATGCCAATTAATTTTTGAATTTCATCAGTTGTTGTTACAAATGGGCGGTGTGGATTGGATTGAACCGAATAAAGCACTGTCATATCTACCATCAACTTCATGAATTCATCCGTGAAAAAAAATTTGAAAATTGCATAAGGAGTGCAAAGTTCTAAAATTTCCTCTGGTAAAATTTCACCTTGTCGTTGTCTGTGGAAGTTTGATTTTCTGTCCACACTAGCTTGCGCACTTTAGAATTTGCAGAAGATGTTGAAGTTACTTAGAGGTAGTTCATCTTCAATTCAAAATTTGTCAATGTTTCATCCAAATTCTGGTATTCTGGAATGTGATCGTCTTCATCTGCAAGAATTGAATCCTCCCTATCACTTGGTATACTTCTAATTTGATGAGAACGGTCACTCTTCCCATAAAAGGATTTCGTGGTGATGGATTGCAAAGTTTCATTCATTTTCTGTTTTCAACCGCCTTTACACAGTGTTCCCAAATGGGTACGATTATCTAAAATCAAATTTAGTAGATGAGTACTCATAAATTAATAAAAAAGAGTAAGTACTTACCATAAGCAGGTTATAATTCACCCAAAACTATTTTTTCAACGCAAAAATAGGTTTCTAAATGACAATAACAACCCCATCAAAAACGTGATAATGGATAACCTCAAACGTCCATGACACGTTCTCCTATTTAAATAGTTACCAACTATGTAATGCCCTGCCACCTACAAGTTAGTAGTCGAACTTATTAAACAACGTTCCCGAGAGGGAACTACGGTCACACCAAGCTTTAAAAATGCAATTTGAAGGAATAGAGATGTTTTGATGCACTTGGTTCCCAAATGGGAATAGAATGCAATAGAGGGTTAAATTAACTTTGGGCAAGTTATGATATAATGAATAATTTCTGATCTGTTTCTGGTTTCTTCATATATATTTCCCACTTCTAAAAATACTCTCCCTAATTGCATCATCACTGCAGTGCTTTGGAGCGTCTCTTGACCTTATGAAGCAATATCATACTCTCGCAATGAAAATGTATATTTAGATGCAATAAAGTTATAATTTTTCATTTGGATTTTATGACTAAAATAAATAATAATATAATTTTTAGGAATAAATATGGTTGGTCGTTCGAGAGACATATTTGGACAAACATACCATCCTTCAAGTTTTGTAGCAATGGAATGTGATCCCTCCCCTTCACGACATTCTCATAGGCAAAGATACCAAGCCCCCTTGAGCCACGGTCCTACATCTCTTCAATACGCACCATATCCAGGATCCAAGGTAGATAGCACTCCTCCCAAAGGCAGCAATCAAGCTCCGAACGGTTCCCAAAATAAACCTGCAGACCGGGAAGATAGTCCCATGGTAGGAGTATGTGTGCAGCAGAGCCCGGTAGTAATACATTGAAGATACGATAGGAAAAAGTGTTATCAAGCTTAAGGAACATAATGTGAATTGTGATTTTCAACCAAAATGACATTAACCAGCTGGTTTTTTAATTTAGGCAATATATGTGTTGAGTGTTATTAATGTTGATTTATCATGAAAAAAGTGAAGGTAATTTTTAACATTGTGAACTATCGAGTGACAACAGACTTCGGGCTGAGAAGTGCTCTGTTGCGAATGACACTTGGCAAATCTTACAAGTAATTTGATTTTCAACAAGTTTTATTACATCAATTAAGTGATTTAAACGAAAAGTAATTTATGACTAGTATTGAAATAAATTAATTATAGCAAATATAGATATGGCAGTTTGATTTATTACCCATGACAAAATCACTAGACAAAATCACAGAGCTGTATATCAAATATCGAATAAATACTGAAGCAGTAGCCTTTCGAAAGATTCCAAAAGTATCTGCTTTATCAAATTAATAAGAAAAGTATATGAAGTACTTTTCAAATAAAGTATTTCCATTTTTGAGGATTTCAAATAGCCCTATAACATATTTCAGATACAAGGAGTATTTGAAATACTGGTTAGTAATTAGAATTTCACATATTTAGTAATACTAGTTGGTATTTGTAATATATTAAAATCCAATACTAATCAGATATTTCAGATTATCCGTGGTGTATCTCATCTTTCAATATTCATAAGTGTTTGGGTGGGACTTGAATGAATAAAACCAAAATAAACAGTTTAGTGATATTCTAAATAATAGTAATTAAAATCTGTGAGAGACAAATAGGCAATAGAGAAATTAACAGTTCTCGAATCCAAGAGGGCATCTTGGAGGAAATTCTGAAGAAAGTGACGGCATGAACCAGACTACAAAAAGTCCTTCGGCAATTCCGAATGGCCTTTGGAAAGGCCTGAGATGCAGCCCCCAAGGTTGGTCACTGGTGGTATACAACCATTGTAAGATTGGTATATCTTGAAAAATGTTTTATATATTTATGGCAAGTTTCTACGACGGCGTATTGGCGCCATCCTACCAGTATCTTTTTTGTTAAATTCTCAACATTTTGACTTTTATTCTCAAAATTTTGAGAGAAAATCTTAAAATTTTGAGAATAAAAGTCAAAATTTTGAGAAAAAATCCCAACATTTTGAGAATAAAAGTCGAAATTTTGAGGAAAAATCTCAACCTTTTGAGAATAAAAGCCAAACTTTTGAGAAAAAATCCCAAAATTTTGGGAAAAAAAGTCGAAATTTTGAAAAAAAATTCAAAATTTGGAGAAAAAAAGTCAACATTTTGAGAATGCAAAAGTCAATATTTTGGGGAAAAAAAGTCAAAATTTTGAGAAAAAAAGTCGAAATTTTGAGAAAAAATCTCAAAATTTTGAGAATATAAGTCGAAATTATGAGAAATTGGAAAATTTGGGTATACATGAAATTTGGCGAAGAAAAATACTATCGAGTCATTTATTACCAAAGAGGCATTAGCACAGTGGTTACACTGTCGCCTACCAAGCAGAAGGTCACATTAAAGAATCCCGGTCAGGGTAACTTTTTATTTTATAAAAACATGATTTGTCTAATTTTTTTCGTGATAACGAACTGAAAAACGGGATAATGGGAAAACGGCATAACGGGATAAATCGATAACAGAAAAACGTGATTAAGGGATAATGGGCAGAGTCAAAGGCATAACAAGTTTCGCTTACAAAAAACATTTTTGCAGTAAAAGCCTTTTATGTTTATACAGAGTGGGCCATTGAAAACGAAACAGCGGCTCTGTAGGTCAGCAGAACCAAATTATATAAAAACGCTCGGACACGTCAACTACATTTTTAAGGGGGACATCGTTTGCGATGAAATTCACCCGAAATACATTCCATCCCTCGGAGCAGTGACCACCACCCCTAAAATTTTTTAAATGGCACCGTATGGCAAGTGATACCTCATTTGAAAGGTATTTTCCTTCTCAATATCAAACAACAAAAATTAATTAATTCTATCGATTTATTTTCGAGATATAGGAACTTAAAGTTGGGAAATAACTTTTTATTCACTCAATCAATAAAAACATCTGATAAAGCAACTGTCGCAATAATTATTATTGTCAATGAACTAAATGTTCAAACTGTCTTCCACCCATTTCCATACAATAGTACAAGATCTGTTCAAAACGAGACCTCACATTTCGTAGCATTTACGGCGTTATTCGACGGCATTCTTCAATAATTCTCCTTCCTAAGTCTTCCAGAGATTCTGGTTCAGTTGCAAAGATTTTGTTTTTCAAGTGACCCCACAGGAAAAAGTCTAGTGGGGTTAAATCTGGAGATCTGGATGGCCACTCTATAGAGCCTCTTCCAATCCAACTTCCAGGAAGCATTCTATCCAAAAACGCCCTAACAGGCTGTGCATAATGCGGAGGTGCCCCGTCTTGTTGAAATATCAAGTGGTCTTCATGGTAAAGAGCGTCATTTTCAATGATGTCTATTAATTGTGGATAAACAAATTCATTCAATAATTTCAAATAAGTTTATCCTGTCAGGTTACCGTCAAGAAATACTGGTCCAATCAAACGGTCCCCAAAAATACCGGCCCAGACATTGAGTTTTTGGGGAGTTTGAGTATGGACTTCGTGGAAAACATGTGGATTGGCATCTGACCAATAACGACAATTATGACGATTCACAGTCGAATTAAAAAAGAATGTAGGCTCATCAAAAAAGCAGATGTTGAAAAGGAAATTCTCATCAGCATCTATTCTCATAGTCATAATTTCACAAAATTCCTGTCGCCTATCAAAATCATCTTCATTCAATTGGTGTACCAAATGTATTTTGTAGTGGTGGAATTTATGATGTTTCAGGATTTGGCGGATACTGGTTCTACTGATATTGGTAACACTAGCCAATTTCCTTGTGCTCAATGTTGGGTCTGCTTGAACTAAAAGTGCAACTTCAACAGCTTCATTTCTCTGGGTCTCGTTTCTTGTTGGCTACTAATCCAGTTTGACGAAATTTTTGCACTATTTCTAGCAACAAGTTTATCTGGATGCGTTTCATTGAACAAATTACCTGTACGGTTACCGCACTCATCATTCTTAAAAAAAATTGTTATTAATTCAACTCTTTCTGCGATTGTATACACCATTATTGCGGAAAAATATTCAGCAGCTTCAGTCAAGTAATTCACTCTAATTTTTTTATTTTTATTTATTTATTTATACTGATTACAAACAGACTATGTCTAATAACATGTATCAGTTGGAAAATTACAAACATACAGAAGCGAAGTATAACAATTATACAGATACACATATTTAAAATTAATGTACAAACATCACAAGGCACTTATACTATCCTGGTTGTATCTCAAATGGGAGAGTAGTGAGGTCTTAGAGATATTAAAGAAATCAATTTCTCCTGTTCTCAAGAGCTTGTTAACACTAACTAAGCAGTTGTTAATGGGAGAGCTTAAATTGTGAATTTTGAAGGAGCTATTTCTGATTTTTGGTCTTATGTCTGGTACGTTGAAGTGAATGTTCATCAGTATATCAGGTACATTAATGAAGTTGTGTAAGATATCAAAGACGAAAAGAATCTGGATCCTTTCACGTCATTCGCTCAAAGTCATAATTTCAAAATATCTTCTTTGGTTTTCGTAGGATATACGCAATGGGTATATTCCATATTTTTTTAAATGCATGGATCTTAGAATTTTTTTTGGAATTTTTTCAAGCATATCGGAATATGTTATAGTCTCAGTGTTCCAAATAATACAGCAGTACTCTAACTTAGATCTAACATAGGAATTAAATAGTATTATAGATGTTTGGTATTTAAAATCATGGCTTGATCTCAAGATGAAGCCGAGTTTTCTGTAGCACTCAAAGCTAATTCTGCTAATATGTTCATTGAATGACAATGTTTTAGTAAAAACAACACCCAGATCCTTGATTCTATCTAGAGATTCCAGCTAGACATCATTGGTATAGTTTCCGACTATTTCTTTTTTTTTTCTAGTGTATGATACTATTTTACATTTTGACTCATTTAGTGATAGGTCATTATCATCGCAGTACCTACAGATTGCATCAATTATGTCTTGGAACTTTTTTGTGTCTTCTACTGATGTTATTTTGAGAAACACTTTCAAGTCATCTGCATATAAAATAAATTTTGTACCTTCAAGATAGTCATTGATATCATTAATGAACATGACAAAAAGCAACGGTCCCAGTATCGAGCCTTGGGGTACACCTGAGGTACTAGTAAAACTCTCGGACTGACAGTTATTATATTTAACAAAGTTGGAACGATTTGTCAGATACGATTTTATAAATGCGACTAATTTTTCATCGAATGAAAATGATGTTAACTTATTCAGCAAAACATTGTGATTTACCCTATCAAAAGCTTTTGCTAGGTCCGTGTAAATGGTATCAATTTGATAGTTGGATATTTCTTTGGAGACATACTAACTAAAGACGCAAAGGTTTGTTGTGGTTGATTTTTTATTTATAAACCCATGTTGTTCCTCTAAGAGTACTGAAGATATGTGACAATTTTTTTTTTTATGCATTGTCTTCTCAATTATTTTTGAGGGTGGTGGTAAAATAGTGATGGGCCTATAGTTTGTTATTTCATTGGTTTTGCCAGATTTATGAATTGCAATTATACGTCCCACTTTGAAACTTTCAGGAAACACATTAGACTCCACAATGATCTATTGAAAATAATTTGTAGTGGTGATGATAATAGGTCAGCGAATGCTTTGAAAAAGTAGGCTGGTATTCCATCTACCCCCATTGCCGCCTTGGGTTTCAATGATTGAATGGCCTCTAAAATATCAGATATTTCAATGTTTTTAATTTGTAGGTTAGTAAGACCATAATCTTTATGTTCGGTTTCCCTAGAGATGAGTGTACTTTCACTAAATACTGACTTGAAGTATTGTGCATAGGCATTGGAGATATCTTTATCTGATTCTAAGATTTCATTATTATGAATAAATCTACTCGATATAGATGAGTTACTTCTTTTATTTTTCATAAAGTATTTTGGATCCGAATGAATTTGTTCCTCAATATTTTTCATATGATTTTCATAACTCGCTTTGATAAGTTTTTTGGTTTCACTTCTCAGTTTCCTGTATCTTTGCAAATATTCGGGATTTTTTTTTTATTTTTTACATAGACGTTTCTTTAGCTTTATTTTTTGAACAAGCTCTTTTGAGTACCAGTGAGGATATTTGCTTTTGTATTGTCTTTTATGTGGGATGCATTCATCCATTATATCGTACAGAGTGTCATAAAATTGAGTAACACATTCATTTGGATCATTTGAGTTAATAATATTTACCCAATCACACAGACCCAGCAGATAGTATAACCTATTGAAATCACCTTTTTTGTAGTCATAGTTAGGTGAGTTGGTATCATGGAGTTGAGAGTGGTTTCCTTTTGAGAAACATATGCTGAAATTTATTTCTAAGGGTGGGTGATATTGGTCAATACTTACTAGAGGAGAGTCTGAGAGGGATACTGTTGCTTCTGTCCGGCTCATTAATACCAAGTCCAAAGTATTGTTTACAAAATTTGGAACATCACTCATGGAGTAGAGATCATATTTGCACAAAATGTTCAAAATTATTTTAGCCTTAGAGGAACCAGCTTCAAGATCATATGAGGCGCCACTGATTTCCGGGACATTAAAGTCACCTACACAGAATACATTATCAGAATAAAGATCATTACATGCTTCAAGAGAGTCAAGCATTTTTTCATAGGCTGTTAGGTTTGATCCTGACCTGATATACAGACAACAAATTGTTATTGTGGTATCGTATAATTTGCATGTCACACATAGCCACTGAAAATCAATGTCTATGTTTTTTGATACTTGCACGATATGATATTTATTTTTGACACAGCATAGTACACCACCTCCCCGCTGCACACCTGCAATTTCGTATGGTTTGTTATTCCTCAGTATTTGGTATCTTTTATCACATAGTTCATTATCATATATTGAGTCATTGAGCCATGTCTCGGATAAACATATGATGTCAAAATCATTCTAGGTAATGTTTTGATATATTTCCTTCACTTTAGATCCTAATCCACGAACATTTTGGTAGAAGATTGAGAATTCCTTAACATGCCTCACGAAACATATATCTGGTTTTTCTATGAGGCTGTTTACTACCTCCGCTGACTGGTCATTTGATGATTTCCTAAAAAAGGCCCTTGAGTAACTTCTCTCAGTGGGACTGTCATCATTCACAACACTCCTTTGGTCCTTTGGCTTCTGAATAGGTACAGCTGAAACTTCATATTTATCCGAGATGAATCCCAGGATCGACTTAGTAAGAGCCCATTTGTCAGATTTGTTGAGATGCTCTCCATTTGTGTTGAACTTAGATTTTCTAAGAAAGTTCAATCAAAGATCACTAATAGACGTCCATAACTGCGATTTGTCGAAAAAAATTATCTCATACATTCCAGAAAACATTCTCAAGAACCTTAACATTTTTTTCAATCCGGTAAATGAGGATGAAATAAAAATTTGAAACGGAATTGCATGTTATTTGTTGGTAAACAGTTAGATCATTTGATTCCTTGACAATGATAATCATCTTTAAACAGTTGCATTGTTAGATGTTATTTTTATTGATTGAGTGAATAAAAAGTGATTTCCCATATTCAAGTTCCTATATCTCAAAACGAATCGAAAGAATTAATTAATTTTTGTTGTTTGATATTAAGAAGGAAAATACCTTTTAAATGAGGTATCACTTGCCATATGTTCCCATTTTAAAATTTAGGGGTGGCTGTCACAGCTCCGAGGGATGGAATGTATTTCGGATGAATTTCATCGCGAACGATGCCCCCCTCAAAAATGTAGTGTCCGATCGTTTTTATATAATTCGGTTCTGCCGACCTACAGAGCCGCTGTTTCGTTTTCAATGGCCCACTCTGTATATGTAAATGAAACCCAAACCTACAGAAATGGACTTCAGGTTTGTAAAAAAAGGGTTGCATGTCCAATCGTAGGAGGTAGATTTCACAAATGATTGCTGATAAATGGATGACGTTTTAACCTGACATGGCTTGATCGTTTGTCTCAGATTAGCTGCTTTCCTAATATTCTCTTTTAGAATGAGAAAGACTGTCAAGTTATGTGTGTCAAAGAGAAATAAACTGTTGTCAAAAAGCATCTAAATAAATTTAAAAAAAAATTGTTTGTCAAAGTCGTCCAAATTTTGGGAACAGCAAAGAAAAGAAGTTAGATTACACTCTATATATATATATATATATATAACATACATTTGAACTGATGGTATAAAAAAGTTTTAGCCGCCAAAACTTCACTGTTTCGAAAACTTTACTAGTGGTATACTTATTATTATCTTTTATTTTAAAACGTTGATGTTTATTTATTTATTTTCATTTATTTATTATTCTGATGGCAGAACCCCAATAATAAAACCCCTTTATAACATTATTGAAAATAAAAGGAAAGAAAGAGCAAATAATATACATACAGTTATTATTTAAATTAATATCCTTTGTCACCCAAACGACACAAGTAAACCTGACTCTGAAGAAATATTCACGGAATCATATGAACGGTAAAAACGCTCATTAAATATTATGGTCTTGAATCTGGCTGAAAAGGGTAGTGATATAGAGGATGTAAAAACTTTGTTTCTGTGAAACATGTTTTGCGCTTTGGTAAAGCAAACAAAAATGGATACGGATCCCTCAGGGCTGAATTAGCCAGCAGAGATGAAGCCTTCCAAGTACTGAAGGGAAAATCTAAATTAAAAGGTAGTAATGTCTTCATTGACCCGGACTATACAAGAAAACAGCAGGAACTTAATAAATCTGCCCAACAAAAGCTAATACAGAGACGTTCCAATGATGAAGTCGTTCACATTAAATATATAAAAGGTATTCCTCAAGTAGTAACAAAAAACTGGCTAACCAACATCCACAGATACCCAACGCAAACGAAAAGCTATCTATCTACTATCAAAATGTACGTGGCCAACGAACAAAGTTGACATGATATCATTGTAATGAGTGAAACATGGTTGACCCCTATTGAACATGTTTGATTATACCATTTATAGAAAAGATAGAACACAAGAAACAAGCAGTTACGCCAGAGGAGGTGGAGTCCTCATTGCAGTTCATAAGGACATAAAGTCACAAGTTTTACTGTCTTCTCCAAACTATGAATATTTATTTGTACTGATTGGTCAAGGTATCAATCTGATAATTTTTGCTGAAGCCTATTTTCCTCCCAAGTCATCTGTTGCTGCTTATATTCAATGAAGAAGTCGATCACATTTATGAAGAATTTTTTTCTGCACAGTTATGCATCCTTGTTGACTTTAACTTACGCGGTGTATGGTCCGCTAATAATCTTAGTTCCACAGCAGTACCTCTATCTGAATCGTTATAAATATTGTCTAATATGTGTGCATTCCATAATCTAGTCCAATATGATCCTATCTCTAATCATGTTAACTCAATTCTAGACTTGATAAAGCTGACTTTAATATAGTACAACCAGATCCATACCACCCACCCTTAACCTTTACCATCGAGTTAACCAAAAACAAGTGTTGCTTTTTGCTTAATATTTCAAGGTTTCTATAAGACATCAAAAATGCGGATCACAATTCGATTATGTCAGCCATGTCAAGGGTAAACTGGGATTTATTGTTTGACAATCAACCTCTTGAAACCATGATAGATATTCTTTATAATATTCTCTATCAAGTCATTGATATATATGTACCACTGAAAAAAAATTGTAATTGTATGTTTCCTATATGGTATTCAAAAGCATTAAGAAACTGCATAATATCTAAAAAAAAAGCACATACAAAATTTAGAACAACCAATTTGGCACACGACTATCAGGAGTTTGCAAGACTAAGAACATTATGTAAACGATTAACAAAGGAATCCTATCAAAACAATATTTCAACAACTGAATCTTCAATACCTCAAAATATGAAAAGTTTCTGGAACTAACTGCAAAATACATTCTGCACCCTCTTAGCCATATCATTAACTTAATATTTAGTAATGGAACATTCCTCAAACAATTTAAAAATTCTGTGATAACCCTTATTTACAAAGCAGGTGACAAAAATAAAATATCAAATTATCGCCCAATTAGTTTGATTAACAATTTTGGAAAAATTACTGAAAAATGCCTAAAAACATGTTTAATAAACTTTCTAAATAGCCACAAAATATTAAGTGAATATCAGAACGGTTTCCAGAGAAGGTAAAAGCACATCAGATGCCATGTATGAGGTTATTAATGAAGTTTCAAACAATCTTGACGACAGTAATGTATCGCAGTATTCCTAGATTTGGCAAAGGCCTTTGACACGGTACATCATGAAAAATTACTACAAGTGTTAGAGCGGTATGGAATTCGTGGTACTGTGTTAAGTCTCTTTAAATATTATCTAAATGACCGCTCACAATATGTAAAAGTCAATAAAGTTCTAAGTGAAACGCAACTGGTGAGAGTGGGTGTGCCTCAGGGGACAGTTCTAGGGCCTATACTCTTCACTATTTATATAAATTATCTATTAAAACTTGACATAGATAGCAAAGTAGTATCATATGCTGATGACACTGTTGCCATATTTAGTGGATATGATTGGGAAGTTACTAAGGAAAGCGTTCAAGAAGGTATGAATGTCATAAAGATGTGGTTGGATGGGTATCAGCTGCTTTAAATGCAGATAAAACCAATTATTAGCATTTAGCATCACAGATATAAACAGACCTAATTTTCACAGCATTAATATTAAGGGCATTGGAGACATAAAAGAAGTTGAAAATACTAAATATTTAGGAATTATTATAGATAAAAATATAAAATGGAATCAACATGTAGCATATTTAACAAATCAAGTTAGAAAATTAATAAAATTTTATATAAGGATATTTGATAAAAATATATTGATTTTGGTATAAAATCCCTAGTGGAATCACTTTTAAGATATGGAATACTGGTTTGGGGAGCATTATATGACAATTCATTAAAAACCTTGTCTACAATTCAAAATTATGTATTGAAAATGATTTACAAAAAAGGCAGACGATACTCAACCAGACTACTTTATGGAAGGGATATATGCATCATAAGATCGCTGTACTTCCATACATTGGTAACATTTATGCATAAAAAATAATATTTAAAAAATCATATCTCGCATAATATTGTGACTCGTAGTAACAAACAACTTGCTGAAAGTGCCTAACTCTAAAAAATGTACATCTAAGATTTGCTTGCCATCTAGCCTCGAAGTCTTACAATTTATTACCTTTAAGTATTAGGAATATTAGCAACTACAAAACGTTTTCATTGCAATATAAGACATTTATAAATGACAACTATTTTTTATTTATAAAACTTATTGATTAATTTACTTTATTTTATATTTATAATTGTAAAATTATTTAATATAGTATAGAAAAGATATTATCAAACTTGTTGGATCTTAAAAAAACTATGTTAATTACGTTCTGCACAAAACAAGTGTTGAACCACTTAAGTGCATATTTATAGGAAACAATATAGTATAGGTATATCACCAGCGAAGTGAATTTTCAACACTATGTAATATTTTGCAAAATAGACTCTTAGAATATTAAGTATATTTCATATTAGGTATATTAAGAAACATATGTGAATTTAATGTTATTTAGTAAGAACTGTCGCTGATATACAATGAATATGATATGATAGAATTAGGCATTTGTATGATTTTTTTATATATAAATAGCGTGGAAATGAATAAATGTTAATGCTAAAAGAAAAACTTCCAACTTTCCCAGCGTGTTATCATTTAATGGAATAAAAATCTCACAAGGTATTGAAATAGTAAACCTATTTGCTGATTTCTTTTTCTTAGTTTACACTAACAACACTGTGATATTTCTAAAATACCTGTTCAATATAACAACTTAAATATTCCCCTCTATAACATTAAAATATCTGACATCTACATCAAACTTTCTAACTTAGATATCAATAAAGGTCCTGGACCTGATGGAATACCTCCCTCTCTTTTAAAAAAGTGTAGTTTTATTCTGTATGGAAAACAAGTTATGTAACACCAACATTTAAATCTGGTAATAAATCAGATGTATTGAACTACAGAGGCATCAGTATATTGAGTACCATACCAAAACTGTTTGAAAGTCTTATCTGCGATTTCCTAACAGCTTTTGTCGACAGTCTGTTGATTGACCAGCAATTTGGTTTCAGACACCCTCGGTCAACTGAATTAAATCTGCTGACCTATATTGACGACACGTCGGATTCTTTTGAGACTTCGTGTGAAGTACATTCAGTTTACACGCACAAATCAAGATACAACAAGCTGTGATAATGTTGAAGAAAAGAAACTAGATGTTGCGAAGGCTGAATGGAAATGGTTGGAAGATAAAAATTCACATCATACAGAAGTACTCATGCTAAAAAATCAAATAGAGGAATTGATGAACCTGAGTAACAAACTTGACAAAAAGTTATTAGAAATAACAAATGAATTAGCAAGAGTGATTTGATAGATCAAACGATCTCAAATGAAATTAACAAAGATATAAATTCCTGCATCAAAAAAACTGAAAATTGCCCCCAAAAATGAAAAAATATTAAAAAACGAAAAAAATAGAAAAAATGCAATAAAGGAGAAAAAAATAAGCACAAGAAATTAATAATAAAAAATGAAATGAAATCAAAACAGTGCGTAATAATCTTAACAAAATTCATTGTAGAAATTATTGAATTAGAACTAAGGGAGACTCAGGTGACCCCAGAAGAATCAGAGATGCCTATGGATGATGCTTCGCCACCTCAACATAAGATTATGATAATTGGGAACAATACGCAATTGGATTAAAAAAACATCTGTTTTCAATCATAAATAGGAATAATATGAATTTTTACCTGAACGAAATCATCAATCCTGACACTGAGCTATCGGATATAACAAAAAACACTTTCTGTGATACATTACAATATGGCCAGAATGATATGGTTTTTTCTATACTTTCAATGTAAGCAACTACAGATCTTCACACCTAGCCTTAAGGAATATTTTCAACATAAGTAAAACAACTAACTTATTAATTATCTCAGAATATCACACAAACTATGACATAATTATTATCAATATTATAAGAAAGGCCATCAGCCACTTCACGAAAGTAAACTTTGACCAAGAGTGGAGTAGGAGAAGATCGGTTAATCAAAATAACTGGCCATGCATCTACCAGCTCAATTAGAACTTACTTGCAACTCGATGACAAACATCACGAAAACATTGTCAAAAAGATGGGAGAAAAAATTCGAGAATTGTTGTCAAAAGCCCCAGAAAGTAGTTCCCACTTCGATTACAAAAAAAGTTCAGCCTACAACTTCAAGTACGATTTATAATAATTGTGTTTTCAACTGTATTGTTCTAAATAAAATTTGTTTTATATTTTATTCAGGAAATAGTCTGAAAAATATATTTACTGCATGCAAAATGGCTTTAAAATCTTTCATTCAGGTTTGTTGCCTTAAAGAAACAGCTTTCATCTATTTTTATCGTTATTTGCCTTTAAAAGTGTCTTCCCCTGTATTAGGTCGGACACTTTTTGTCAAATAACAAAAATACGTCCAAACTGTTTCCAGGCAATAAATGCATATTTTCTTCCAAACGACTAAAATATTATATTTTTATATAAATGGCGTCTTATCAGCACAAACTCTCACAAAAGTCAAAAACCAACATCTGAAATAGTAGTCCAGAGTACCTACTATTTCAAATTTCAATATCCAATAATCTGTTCTTGGCAAAAAATGGTCTCCTAAATAGGGATATTGGTTTTTTGACAAAGTTGAGCTGATATTGAGAAATAACCAATGTCTGAAAATATGTCAACTTCCAAGATGCACCTGAATAGGAAACAGCCATGATTATTGGTTATTGAAAAATAACCAATATCCAATGTACTCCTGAATAAGCCTGATTATTTGGACATAAATTGGACGTCTGGTGCTGTTTGGGATTTTATTTATTAATCAATTCAAAACATCTCACAATGTGAAACAATTCTCATTACGTGTTGATATTTATGATTAAATATAATGTTACAATGAAAAAATAAATAAATATAAATGTTTTAACTAATAATTTGTTATTAATGAGTCAATTCAAAACATCTCACAATGAGAAATATTTCTCATTATGTGTTGGTTATTTATGAATAAATAATGTTATTATAATCTAATATATTCGTTTTTATACTAATTATGTTCGGCAAACCTGTGAAAATGTATTTTTATCAGTGTACACCCCCGAGATTTCAATTGCAAGGATTTATTTTATCACAGCTCGATTCTACGAGTCATAATAAGGAATAGTTCTGACCAGATTTCATTCTGGCAGTAATTTCTTACGATATCGAAAATATGTTTTTTCTGAAAATTCATTTTTATCAGTGTACACCCTCTAGATTTCAATAGCAAGGATTTATTTTATCACAGCGTGATTCTACGAGTGATGAGGAATAGTTCTGACTAGATTTCATTCTGGCAGTCGTTTCTTACAATATCGAAAAGAATTTTTTTTTGAAAATTAATTTTTATCAGTGTACGCCCCCTAGATTTCAATAGTAAGGATTTATTTTATCACAGCGCGATTCTACGAGTGATAAGGAATAGTTCTGACTAGATTTCATTCTGGCAGTCGTTTCTTACAAATCGAAAAAATTTTTTTCTGAAAATTCATTTCAATAGCAAGGATTTATTTTATCACAGCGCGATTCTACGAGTGATAAGGAATAGTTCTGACTAGATTTCATTCTGGCAGTCGTTTCTTACGATATCGAAAATTTTTTTTTTCTGAAAATTCATTTTTATCAGTGTACACCTCCTGGTCACCGATAGCAAATAAATCCTTTTTTCTGACGTGAAAATATTCACATCTGATCACACTCCAACTTGGGAATAGTATAGGTATTTCAGGAATATCATTTTAATTCAGTCCACAGTCGCGATTAAGTCATTCGGAATCGGCGAAAAAAGTACGTACACGGATTTATTTTCATTTCCTTTTGTATCGCAACATTCAAAATAAATAATATTTTGCTGTTTTCTCAAATACGATAACCTTCTCCCGGTTCAACCAAATTCGTAAGTATTTATCAATTCCATCGTAATGGCGGAAAAGGCGGGAAACGCCACTGGTCAATCGGGTATGTTCGGGATTTTGGCAGGCAGCTGTTGGCAGCTAACTTCATGTTGGTGGAAGAATATGTGCCGTAGTTTCTTGTAAAAAAGTTATATTTTTTCCAGTTCTTTTTATATTCTCATTCATATATCAATTTCACACGTAACTAAATCATCAACTTTTATTTTATTATCATAAAAATCTGTTTTTTTTTTCTAAATTTACAACTTTCTACTTTCGCATAAACCCATACAATATACGGAGCCCATACCAACAATTGTGACTTCTGTTAGAAACTCTCATCTTAGAGGTAGGTGTATTATTGAACTTCACCCAAATTTTCAACTCATGAAAATATCGAGATTAATTTCTATTTATTAGAATGGGCTCAAAGTTTCCACAAATATTCTCAATAAATTGAAACAACGAAGTGCCCTATCACAAAATGACATTTAAAACGCGCTTAGCATCAGTTCAATTTATGGGTTATCCACACTGAAATATAACCTATAACGTTATATTTCAGTGGTTATCCACAGAAAACGCGGGCATATCGAGTTTTAATTCAATGGAGCAAAAGTAAATTAACACACCAACCAGACATACCCAAAAAATGAACAGGTTTAAGTTATAAATACCAAGATAAAAGGGTTTGAAAATCGTGAAAATGCATTAGTCTGGTTCACAAGTGCCATTTCGTCCCGTTGGAGAAGGCCTTCATGTAAAATTATGACCAAGGTGTCATTGGATGCGGAATTTTATATAGATATGATTTACGCTTTGTCCCATGTTTCGCAAACAAATAGTTTAAAAGTTATAAACAATTTAGTTAAAAAAAGAGGGGTCGGTTTTTTGCAAATATCTCGAAAACTATTGCAGATATGGGAAATCTGACAAAAGATCCAACAAGAGCAGGCAATTTCCTAAAAAAAAATTTTCAGAATAAGAAAGAACAATAGAAATAATGATTAAAAAAAATGGTTCCTTAATATTTATGTTGAAAAGGAAAACATTTCAAGCAATATTTTTTTTAAACGAATTTACATTACATTTCCAAAAAAAAATTTTCAGCCATCCAATTAACAATGTCAATTACAATTTTTTTAAATAATTGTAGTAAAAAATAAAGAAATATTTCGAAATATTTGCAAAAAATAAACCCTCTTTTTTTTTGCGAGACATGGGACAAAGCGTAAATCATATCTAGATAAAATACCGCATACAATGGTCATAATTTTACGTGAAGGTCTTCTCCAACGGGACGAAATGGCACTTGTGAACTAGACGCTCTTACGGCAAACGGGCAAACCAACCAACTGGTTCCACGGTGACGTCACGCTTTGCTGGCGGTGAGCGAGGGAAAAGACAGATAAAATCGACGTACTCGACCATCTAGAGTTAGCTAAATATCGATAGTTTTGATTTTCGATAGTTATCGATAAAAAAACTATCGAATGAATATCGATAATTTCGATAGTTTTCTCGAAAGAAAAAGGTATTTGGCATTACAGGAACTTGATTGACCAGAAATGAAAAATTCTATCAATTTCAACACTTAAATAAAATGAACGTATTTATCATGTTATCACAGCATAATTCTGATAATAGATATTTGAGTAATAACGCTTCAGATAACTTATAATCATATTTCTGAGTTTGTCAAGATTTTTTTTTCTGGAAACCCTCTGCATAATAATTTTTTCTGTTCATATAATCTCTTATTGCCTTGCGTTTTTTGATAAATCAATTACTAGAGGCAAGAAAAGAAGTGCCCGCTTTTGTCGTTGTTATTCTTTGAGCTTGAGCCATTATGGAATAGGAAACACGCATGTGCCCCTTTTCTGGAGTATTTCGATTTGCACATGAAGATTACCACCTAGAAAGCTCAGCAAGAAACTTAGAAATTGAACAAATGTTTTTTTTTTCATAATTCGAAATTGAAAACGCCAATTTTTCCATCACTTCACACAGTTCAAACTTTTATCGCTAGTTACTTCGCACTGTCAATTATAATTTCCTCTACCTTCGTACATACGTTGTACTAACATTGTTATCATCATAGTATTTTCAATTTCAAACATTACAAGTGAGGTTGAATTTATGTTTGGGTTGTAAGAAATAGTATTCATTATCAATATTTTTGAAACAACCACAATTGGCGCTAGTGTTTGGGGGACAAAATTTTGGGATTTAAGAAATTATTTTCATGAAATGTAATTTTTTAGGAAAAATTAAATTAAAATCATGCGTGTCCCTATTCTCGGGGATGCTTTCGCTTCAAATGGTCCCTCATGTTGGAGTTGTTACCACTACTTTTGTAAGTGTGGCTACACACTTCCAAGTGACATAAGCCGACTCACTTTTTTTAAATACACCCAAACTTTAGATTTCTCCATTCAGGCGAATAGGTTAACCTGAAATCTGGTAAGGGTACAAAGAGAGTAAACATTATCTGAATAGGAGGTGCTAATAAGCTCTAGTCAATCAGAATCTTGTAGCATTAACGCGTCATAGTGACGTACATGGATATGAGTACAGGTGGCCCACGTAACATAGAGAGTGTTCCAATTTACCTTCAAGAACCTGTAACTCTCAGATACTAGAGTGCGCTAGTCCGCTACTGTCCAGAGAGAATGGTGGCCATGACATATCCATCACTACTATGACTCACAAATGATCTTTCATATCTTTCTATTAGTGTCACCATTCTCTTATGGGGAATAGACTCTCCTACTCAGATAACATTTACTCTCTTTGGTCAAAGAGTGTTCTAATAAAGAGTGCAGTAACAAGAGAAATCACTAACCCTATTCATGAATGAAATAGTAAAATCGTTTCAAAATTCTCCAAATGCTGTCACTTTTGATTTCATTCATAAAATCAGAGTTGGGTGCAGATTGGGTTTAGCCAATTAGGAGTCAGGAAAGCCTGTCATGTGACATCAAGTGTCGGGGATCGTACACAAGGAAACGCTTCGGACCTTCGGGTGTTTTCGTAATAAAAAAATTTAGGAAATATCAAGGTTTTCGAATGGGATGAAATATTAAGAGAATATGTTCTCATGTATATAGGCATGAAATTGAATCGATGAATTGACACAATTGAAATTTCAACATTTCATGATTTTAAATGATTGTTTTAGTCTTCAGAATGCGCCGAAGAGTTTCACTTGTTGACGATGGACATTTAATATGGACTCCATTTTTGTTGAGCAGGTTGGGTTAGGTCAATTTATTTATATTGAATTATGAAATTCTCAAAAAAGACTGGATCAATGAATCTGCAATTGACGATCGAACCAAAAAGGTCTACATTAGATTTTTATTATTCAAAGTTCGGTTTCAGATACATACATTATTACATTTTTTATGGTTTTTGCTAAGTTCTTCATGACAAGCTACCTATTCCATGGATACTTCGCTAGGATTGACGAAAATGTGATGAAAACAGGTTATTGTTGAGTGTAGTGTAATACCCATAAGAGGCTGTGTTTTTTCCCTAAGTTTTCCAGGGACAAAACGGAACCTAACTTTTAAAACGGTCTAATTCTAGTATGTCTAGCAGAGTTGCTAAGGATCTGAAATTCAATGAATAATTACAATAAATACATTTGCTTTCTGAAAAATATATATTCTAGTCTGAATGAAGTGAGCGATGCAGTATTTTGTGATATATCCGAATCTTTTGACTGTTACGCAAGCTTCATCTCTACAGCTTCAGAGGACGAAGCTTCAATTGGTTTGAGTCCTATCTGAGTGAAAGAACCCAAATTGTGAACACTGATAGTCTCTCAGCTTTTGGGCAAATTGAGAGATGTTCACTATTTTGGCAGATAATACGACTATATTATCGCAAGAATTCAAATTATCTTCGTAGTAAAATGACTCGTATATGTATAAATCAATTTGTAACTTCTCTGAAGTACCTTTGCCCAGTGTAATAGAAACATGCAGAACTAAAAAGAAATTCTAAATGAGTTAACTTCAAAATAAAACAAATTGCACTTCAAAACCCCAAAGCACCAAAACCAAAACAACTCGTGTTCCTATGTCAATATTCGCCAAATCGCTTTGAAAAAAAGTTTTGAGGAAAAATTCTTTCGAATAATCAAAAATCGCCAGTAGACTTCAAGAAAAATCAAGCAGTCATCTGATATTTGACAGACATATGTAAACATCAAAGAGTAGGGGGTAAACTAACCTCTAATCTTTATAAACATTATAGTAAAATTTGAAGGTCATAACCTGATTTTCGCGCCATTTGGTCTGTGCGGGATCTTGTTCTAACCCCTAATCTTTGTTTTGGTAAGGGTAAACATTGAAATTCGAATTTCGACACTTGACAGTTTCGCATGACAAAAGTCAAATATTCAACTTGTTCTTTGATCAGGGATAAGATGTCTAAAAACCCTGGTGCTTGCACTTATACCTGTAGAAGTTTGGGATCGATTTGGCGACACTTGGCCTACTTGATAATAAAGATTAGAGCTCATCCAGTATTGAAACGACCTGTTGGTAGGTAGAGAGAGGGAAAACACGAGTGGACACGATTTGCTGTGCTATGGCGAATCTTCACCAGTGTCTTGGCATGCAGCGTTTGAAAGGTTAGGTTTGTTTAATTAATAAATAGGTTGTGCAGTTATTTATTCAACTTTGCAATAGTTTACTCGTTACCTTGCCAAAATGCCCAGGGGTAAGTACTATTCAGTAGCGGAAAAAGAAGTAGGAGTGTTAGGAAAGTTATAGGAGTGTAAGTTCTCTACGTCTCGTGAATCGCCTATACCAAATAATTTGGTACCCCTATGGAATTTCTATTAATAGCCACAGTTAGACAATGGCTCGGGTATCTTCGAGAAAAATTGGTTGTTAGGTGGGGGAAGGCCAAAGAGCTAGGTCGTTTCAATACTGGACGAACTCTACTAGCGTGTCAGATGGAGCCAATTTCGTTTTAGTTCCAATTCAGTAACAGGGTATATTTATTTCCTCAGCTCTCTTTTTGGGGCGAACTGTTCGCGGGTTCTGAGTCTAGTTTTGCTATTGGTTGAAAAGAGACATCTGTCAAACCTCACCAATAGCAAAGTTAGAATTCCCCCGAACATTGCACAAAGAAAGCACTGTCGTGTTGTTTTTCGTATTTTGTACCATTTGAATTTGAGGGTAACTGCATTTTGACAGACGGATAATTGGAAATGAAATTGTCATTTAATTGCAGAAAATATAAAATTTAATACATACAATATGATGAACTATGAAAATATCACTATTAGTCACGTCAAGATTTGTACTTGCTTTTGGTACTGAATACAGGTGAAGATTCGAATCTGCGGCATCATACTGTCCACACAAAATACAAATATGGCCCATTCTACCAAAAGTATCCTCACACTACCTGAAAACAAACAATTCCCCACGCACGAATGAACTGAAGAACGGGTGATTTTTCAAAGAACAAACTTAGGAATAAGCTTAGCAAGATTTCAAATCAAAGAGATGAAAAACGCACAAATACCAACAAAACACTGGAAATAATTTCTTATAAGATGATGCAGATGTCAGAAATTAAATTCTGACATTATGCGAGAATATAAACAAACATTTTTGGTCGGCGCCATCTATCACAGACTACCACAGAGAGAAGCTCTGCTGAAGTAACAAGGTGGTGTCCCCTCGAAAATCTAAACAATATCGAATCAGTTCATTCACCAGGGTTTTTAGACATCTTAATCAGGGATGCTATTTTCAAACAATATTCGTATACGAATTTGGATTTCTTTCTCTCTTCCCCATACCAGTTCGATAGTATCGATGGTTTCGAAACTATCGATATGAAACGATAGTTTTTTACTATCGATGTTTAGCTACGGCCATCCTTTCATTGTATATTATCGTTGGGTACAAAGTAATTATATATAACAAGAAATAAACAGAATACAGCCCATTTGATTTTCCAGCATTTTTTATAAGTATATATTTTGTAACCTTCTGAAAATATTTTCCATTAATTCATTTTGAAAGTGTCCGTAATTATTCCGAACGTTCAGTTACTTTTTCAAATTTGGCGCCGTCATTGCTCGCAACAAAATTCTAGCTATGCGTGTTTTAATCGCCGATTACGGCGCCACCTTCTGTATTCTTATTTGAAAGTTGAAGTGTTTTATTTAATTCATGAAATAATTCGGTTTCCAGATTGGATTTTTTTCTAAAATCTTAGGTTTTAACTTTTAATTCATAACACAAATAAAATACTGAAGATCCAAATCTGCGATAAAAAAAAACTTTTTTGCAAAGGGTTTCTGTACCGATGTGATTAGCGATAGAGGTGTTTTCTGGCGTAAAAACATATTCAATCTTGCATTCGAATACGATTCTTCATGACGTCATTATTATCACGAACCGCAAGAATACGATTCAATAATTGTTAATATATAATTTCCTAGTTCAATCTCTTTCATTTTAAATTTTAGACTCTCACGATTATTAGTAGAAAGTGGAATGTCCCGTTACCAAGTTTTATTTGGGCTATTATTATTTATGTTTTGAAGACACGAGTGGATGAAGGTGTTATGTTATACAATCCTTAAAAATCTGTTTCTTTTTGTATAAATGAAGGTTTTCTCGTATTTACCATCTTTCACATTATTGAATCATTATTTGTGATTGAAATTGTATGATCTTCGATAACCACTTGAACACACCGTTGCTCAGCTAGTCTTAAATAGAAAAAAAACAAATAAACAAAATTTTGGCCTTACTTTTCTGAACAAAATTGTAACATAACACCTTTATCTACTCACGTCTTCAATTATGACAATGACAAAACAACGAATTATGTTTTGAAACTGAATTCGTTTCAACGCCGAATGGATGTATTTGAATCACAGGACGAATACGTTTTGAATACATGTGCGCCAAAAAACAGCTCAGAGGTTGATGTGTGGAAAGAAAACGATTGTTGAATTCTGGAATTGTCATTGTCAGCTGACATTGACTGACATCCTGTGATTTCCTACTTCTTGATAGTCTTGTGATTACGATAAGTTTCAAATTATTTCTGGTAAAAAGTTTTGTCTAGCACAATGTCTGCAAAAGATAGATTACCAATTTTCCCTTCGAGAGGGTAAGTCTTTTATATTTCAGTATTTTTTTCATGAATTGTGTAGATGTAATGGATCTTCATAAAATCTCAATATTGGGGAGTGACCAACTATATTTCGTAATTTCAGGGCACAAATGTTGATGAAAGCAAGGCTCAAGGGTGCTCAAAAGGGTCACAGTTTACTCAAGAAAAAAGCAGATGCTTTGCAAATGAGATTCCGTATGATTTTGAACAAAATCATTGAGGTTTGTAAATGAGGGATGTGTGGCAATTTTCAACTCAGTTATGAATTATTTCAGACCAAAACCCTCATGGGTGAGGTAATGAAAGAAGCTGCATTTTCTTTAGCCGAAGCTAAGTTTGCTACTGGTGATTTCAATCAAGTTGTCCTTCAAAATGTGACCAAGGCCCAAATTAAGATAAGGACCAAAAAGGACAATGTCGCAGGTAATCATACACTTTGAAAATTGTGTAGTAATTTTTTTTATCAGCGTCTTAGACCCTGATAACGATTTTGCAGCCTAAATAGCATTATACATGACCTTCTATAATATAATTTAACACGCCTTCCTTCAAAAGGACAAAATAATTTAAAAAATCTGGATATGTAAATATAAATTAAAGTAAATCATGAAGATACAACAAAAAAATGTTACAATATGAACCGACAAAATATAAACCCAAAAATATATTTTCTTTATACCTTGGTCGAAAGTACGTACTTTCTCCATCGATTTTAAAGTAGAAAGCCTTGCATTTACGCATCGGTGACATTGACAGACCACACCCTCTGTTAACCAGGAGCAAATGTTTTTCATGTACACCGAGATAGATGGGATTACACACAAGAAGTGAGAAAGAGAGGCGAAAAGCGGGAGCAAATATTTAAGCTTTGTGAGTATCCTAAAGAGGCGCTGAGGTGAGGAACAGAAGTTAAACATAACAGCATAACAATTAGTCAGCTGGAACGTGTATTGTAATGTAAGTGGTAACGTACTTTCGGCCAGCTATAAAGAAAAATAGTATATATCACACAGGCAGGAAACATTTCTGCCCTTGTAGTGTAATATATTATTGCACACTTCAATTGCTTGAAACACTAGAAAATACTAAGTGTGTTCCACATGAAAAATAAGTTTTACCCTGTTAAACTTCAACTCACGAACTGAAAATTTACTAGTATAAAAAAACAACACTCGAACTAAAGCTATCCTAAGATATGTAAATCTAAAAAGTAAAAAAGAACATTAAATATAAGAACATTTGGACTGTTGACAAAATGAATAAAATATATAAATAGAATACGAGACGAGAATACTAAAATTAAATTGGACCATTAAAATATTCCTCTAAGGAGTAGTAACTTTTCTCTTTGAGAATTTTTTTACACTGTCAATTGAACATATGATTCTTGAGATCTTTGAGTGAGTCAGGTAAATTATTATATATTTTGATAGATGATATGATTGGTCCTTTTCTTGTCTGTGAGTTAGAAGCTAAAGGAGTGTAGAGTTTGTTTGCATTTCTTGTTGTGCAATGATTGACATCACCGCATGTCATGAAATTATTCAAATTACTATGAATGAAGCAAACCAGTCAAAATATAGATATCATATAGTGTTGGAATTCCATGATTACTGAAGACATGACGACATGAATCTGTTGGTATGAGACCAAATATCCTTCTTACGATACGTTTTTGGCTAAAATACCCTTTCAGTACCAGCTCTATTACCCCAGCAAAGTATACCATACATGAGTTGAGAATGTACCTATCCATAGTAATACGACATTATAGCTTCAATATTTGTCACTTTTTTCAGTTGAAATATAGCGAAGGTTTTTGTTGATAGTAATTTGATTAATTGGTGAGTGTGGGTCTCCCAGAAAAGATTTTCATCCACATATAAATAAACATAGAAAATTTACTGAAATACTTTGCTTTAGTGATTTATTATTATCTGTACTAGGTCTCACAAGTAGGCTGAGGTCAGATTTCGATGTTATTGGTGCAAATAAGACAAAGTTCGTTCGTTTTAGCTACGTTCAGAATTATTCTGTTGATATCACACCAATTTTTATTTTTTTTGATACAGTTTGATGATTTAATGGCAAGATCATTAATTATTGCTATTGATAACTATTGAGGTGTCATCAGCATACAGAGTCATCAGTCCATCTTGTATGGTAGTTTTATATTACATAAAACAAATATCAGCGAACTTAAAGAAATAATCGGATCTATCAAAAATAAAAATGCATCTGGAATAGACGAAATATCTATAAAAATATTCGAAAATCTCCCTGATAATGCGTTGAATGCATTAGCAGTCACAATAAACTCATCATTTGAGAATGGCATATTTCCCTCTTTTCTAAAAACCTCAGTGGTAACCCCATTGCACAAAGGGGGTGATTTAGAGTATCCATCAAATTTTCGTCCGATATCTCTTATTCCTACCCTAGCGAAAATCATAGAAAAACTGGTGAAAATACGCATAACAACATTTCTAGAATCACACAATCTGATAAGTAAGAGCTTCATTCTTGTATGAAGTTTACACTAATATCAACCAGCGTGAGGTGGCCGCGGCAGTATTTTGTGATTTATCTAAGGCCTTCGACTGTGTGAATCATGACATACTGCTGCGAAAACTGCAACATTACGGAATAACTGGAATCACACATAAATGGTTTGAATCTAACCTAAGAGGCAGAAGTCAAATTGTCAAAACAACAGCATCCTCAGCTGCGGCTGAGGATAAAATAAAATGCGGAGTACCACAAGGTTCGGTGCTTGGTCCGATGCTCTTCCTGTTATATAAAAACGACTTACCAACTATTAACACGAAAGGAAATTTTACATGATTTGCATATGATACTACGATATTGTGGCATAGCAAAAATGCTGCTGAATTGCAAAAAAGTATTTGTTCAGATATCAAAAAAATGAAAGATTGGTGTGATTCGAATCAATCGACATGAATCCTGTAGGCCTTCATTTATTGAACATAAAATCCTCACATTCTTCTCTATTTTCATACTGGAAACGGTTTGTCTTATCAACAAACATAGTGACAAGTTCAGAACGGTATCATCGACCTACTCCACTCGGCATTCTGATGATCTTAGACGGCCTATACCCGCCTCAACACTTATCAAAGATTCAATAATTTACAATGGATGCAAAATGTATAATCATCTACCAAATCATATCAAGATGTTAAGAAATACTTGCAATTTTAAGAGAGCAGTCAAAGATTTTCTCACTGGTAGACCCTATTATAGTTTGGAAGAGTATTATGCAGACAGGTTTTAAAGTGTTTTACATGAATTTTAGAAAAGCAATATGTTTTACTTATTTGTCTGTGTTTGTCCTTATACACTGTACACTTTAGTTCTTATAAGAATTTGTATCTTTAGGATGACGCTATATATTTTCATGTATAAAGCTGTGCATACCGATATGCAAAATATAATTTTCTTTCTTTTAATGCTTTGTCAATAAGATTAGTCTTTGGACAATAAAGTATACTTCTTCTTATGTTGTGAGTAATGTCATTTATCATGATAATAAAGAAAGTTGGACCCAGAGTGCTGTCTTGCGGAACACCACAAGTAACATTCAATGGTTCCGACGTTGAAGAAATTCCGTTTTTTTAATGCAAACTTGTTGCTTTCTTTGTGAGAGGTATGATCTGACACAAGCTAAAGCTGGTCCTCTTATTCCATATGATTCTATTTTATCTAATAGTAGTGGGTGGTTGACGACATCGAATGCCTTTTTTAAATCGAAGAAAATAGATGAAGTTTTTAATTTTTTGTCAAAACTGTTGAGTAGATGTTTGTGTAAGGACATTAAAGCTTCCTGGGTCTATTTGTTAATAGCTGGTATTTATTTAGAAAGTTCAGCAGTCTCATTTGGAAAACTTTGTCAAATATTTTGGAGAAAACCGATAATAAGGCAATTAGCCATGTCAGATTGACTGCCTTTTTTATGCACTGGAATAACTAAAGCATATTTGAGCTGGTGTAGAAAAATTCCTAGTTTGAAAGGTGATGTCAACACCTCTACTAATTTAATAGATTTTATTATTCGACATGGTACTTAATCTATGCCACTGGAATTTTTGGTACATGAGGTAGAGATTATATCGGATATTTCTTGGCAGTTGACAGGGGTTAGAAAGAGAGAGGTTTTTTTTTTGGACATTTCGTCATTCGGCCAGACACAAGTGGAATATTATTAAAACACGTCGAGGACCATCCTCGGCCCGGCTACGAAATTTAACATTTAATTCTCTCTAATTAAATAGAAAAATTTCTGCCCTGGCCGAGAATTGAACTCACGACCTTTCGATCATGAGTCGGACGCTAACCCACCGCGCCAATCCCCCCATAAAGAGAGAGTTGAAATTATAATTTTTTATTTACAAGTCATAACTATTGTTAACTTCAGTTCGTGTTAAGTTTTCAACACTACTAATAAAAAAGTTATTGAACTCTGTGGCAATTTCTGAATTTTCACTTAATGTTTTATTGTTTTCAGTGGTTATGGAGTAAGAATATTTCGAGCCCTTCATATTTATTATTGATTTTATAACATTCCAAGTAGCATTGGTATGAGTGAAAATCTTTCTTTGCAAGAAGTAATTTTTCCTCATGAGATTTTATATTTATCCCTAATAATCCCATAAATGTACAGTTAGTTTGAATTATTCCAATAAACACTCAAAATACTGAATTACATGCTCAGTAATGTAATTTTGAAACAGGGAATTCTCCCTCCTCTATGAATATCTATTGATAATTATATAATTTCCTAATAATAATGAAAAGGCTCGGGATCATGCCTACACGTTACGGATGGCAGGCGTACATTGAGACATTTGCAATTCCGCCATCCTATCATCATACGAAGCCAGCTGTCCCTTGAGAAAGGTAGACAAAGCAGGTAAAACTCCATGGTGGAACTCACAAATAGATTTCCACCGCAAGAAAGTCTGCAAACTTCTCAATAAAGCCAAACGGACAAAACAACCCAGACACTGGGAAGACTATAAGTCAGCACAAAGAGAATACAAGAAGAGTATTTGAATAGCACAGAGGGACACTTGGAGAACCTACTGCCAAGATATAAACACGTTACCAGGGGCAGCAAGACTCAACAAGGTCCTATCCAAAGACCCGGGAGCGAGGCTGGAAGTGCTCTCCCTGCCCGAAGGCGGTTATACTGTCTCGGACGGGGAGACACTCCAACACATGCTCTCAGTCCATTTTCCGGGCAGTTACACTGCAACACACCCACCCAATCCACACCCAACTGTACCACCCGAAACAAAGGTTGACTACAGGATGGCTGCCGGAATTGTAACTTACGAAAGAGTGGACTGGGCCATTGAGTCCTTTTCACCTTTCAAATCACCTTACTACAAAAAGGCAAGGATATTCTGATCCCCCATCTTTTGAAGATATTCCGCAGCTGCCTCGCACACGGATACGTTCCTAAAGTATGGAGGACAGCCAAGGTCATCTTCATCCCCAAGCCTGATAAAAATGATTACACCCAGGCAAAAGCATTCAGAGCCATCAGTTTCACGTATTTTCTTCTAAAGACAACTGAAAGGCTGGTGGACAGATACATCAGAGAGGAGGTACTGGAACTGAATCCGCTCAGCGACCTCCAGCATGCGTACCAGAGAGGCAAGGGCACGGAGACTGCCCTCCATTGAACACGAGGCACGCAAAGCCATCGCTCGTTTGAGAAGCTCCAACCAATGGCGGAGCGAGGGAATGTATAGACATTCTCGATTATGGAATCAAACAGTGAAGGATTGTCCAATCTTTGAGATGCCAGGGGACAATTCCATACCTGTTATACGATTCACCAAAAGGCCGCTGTCAATCATTCCCAAAAGGGAGGACTGGGAGCAGATGGGGCACCGCCTGATTCCCACCAATGGGATCATCTGGTACACAGATGGCTCCAAGATGGGTGAATCAGCCGGCGCCGGGGTGTACGGGCAATCTCCAAAAGCTGAACTCTACTCTGCCCTGGGAAATACTCGCCTGTATAAGAGAAAATATCAACAGAGTCTACCACGGCCAGCAAATCATGATTTGCACGGATCAAGGCCCTCACATCGTACAGAGTTAGTTCCCTGCTGGTGTCGGATTGCATCTGCAAAGGCTATCCATCGCCAATAAGGTAAAGCTACTGTGGGTCCCCGGTCATACCGGTGTGCCCCGAAATGAACGGGCCGACCATTTGGCCAGACAAGGTGCAAAAAGCTCAACGATTGGACGAGAACCAATACTAGGAGTGTCTAGATCATGGAGCGTCTCAACCATGAAGAAAATCCTAGAAAAAAATTTCAGGAGGCATGGAAAGAAGCTCCTGGCATGAAACAATAGAAACTCCACATCGAAGGCCTCTCTACTAGGAGGGCCAAGACTCTGTTCACATTGAGCAGAAAGGAAATCAGAATAGAGGTAGGGCTCCTCACGGGGCACTGCCATCTAAACAAGCACCCCAACATTATAGGTATCACGGATGATACTGAATGCAGGTGGTGCCTGGAGGAGTCAGCCTCCCACATCCTCACGGAATGCCCAGCATTGGCAGCAATACGGGAAGCACACCTCGGGATCAACGCTCTGATCCCGGAGAGTGTGAGAAAGATATCGGTTAGAAGGCTGGCCTCCTATGCTCGCCATGGGTGCATAACGGGCCGATAGAGAGGCCTACATACTCTCATTCTATCTATCTATCTATCTAATGAAAAGTACATATTTGTCCAGTCTTAGTGGATTATTTATCTATTATTCGTGATGCAAAATTGTTTTTTTAAATCCATCTTGAATAATAATAATAAAAGGAACTTCATTGAACCGAACAAAAATTCAATTCAATAGGCTATCGACCGAAGTCCTTCTGCCTTCCATCTTAAATTAATGTATTTAACTATAATTACCATTATTCTGCTAAAATTGGTAATATAATTTTTATTAAAGAATTTGCACTGCTGGAAATATATTATTTATTGAGGTTGATTGGAAAAAATAATGTCTATATTCCTATGACAGATATATGTTGAATTAAAGTATGTTTTCAGGTGAGGTACATGAAAAATCTAATAAATATAAATAAAAAATTCCTCTTAGAATTTAACTCGTGTATCAACTTCATCTTTGAGTATATTGTCATGGCCATCTTCCAGATTGCCACCCTTTTCCATTTCTTCACAAACTTTCATGAAATTATCACTCCCTATCTAAGGTCAAAGTATACTTCTTTTTAATTTTCACTTTTTTTTTCACGTTTATTTCACTTTAATACAAATAATAAAAATCAAGTATCTGAACCTAACCTAATTTTATACACGATTATATTGTTGACATTTATATTCACACTACTACTATATTTTAAGGTTTTTTTATATCTAGCACAATTTTATGAATGAAAACCAAACGCACCTACTTTATTTTCTTCATAATACACACATTGATGTAATTGCAAATTCGGGCTAATTTTACTGGCTCGTATCATTGGTTATTTGCTAACCATATCTAGTCATTAGCACATGTTCGATTTTGATAAAACCTGACGAATTAATAAATAAATTAAAATTAAGGATGAAAACTACCCTTTTAATATTTGAATGATTTTTATGTTCGAAACTGTTTTTTTTGTCATGTTGAGTTTTGTTACCTTGTAAAACATCAACTCCTCTATTTTGTAGCCAATTAAATGTTTTATATTGAGTCTATTTCTTTTAGATAAATTATTCTCGTCGTTTTGGCTATTTCAAATTCCTCAACTCGGTATATTTTAAAAATATTGTTCATTTCGCAAAAAAATCCGAAAATAATTTGAGGACTTTTTTTTTGGAAGACGAAAAATGGGATGTCAAGCAACATGTTGTCCAATTGGCCGAAGTCATAAATAGTAAAATTGCCTCAATATTGGCTCTTTCAACCGATTCAACTCTTAAAATCAACAGAAAATAATTAAAAAAAAATAGAATTTTTCTTACAATTCTATCATATATTTTTTTAAATTGACCTTCATTGAGAAACGAGTAGTGTCATCATGACGCAATTTATTTAAATTGATTTGTTCGAAAATATTAACAGGGTGTTCATAAAATCAGATGTGGAATCATCTGTAACTGAAAGATAAACTTTAATCACTATCTTCCATCTTTCAAGATAACCTCTTGGGAGGTATTCATGTTGAAAAGGGAAACATTCTCAATTGAATATTGAATAGATATTTTTCTGAAAATTTAAGATTGACGATAAGAAATAAGTTATTTTTTGTGATATCTAACAGAAAACAACTACTTTATTTATTGTTATCGTATATTTTTCAATTTTCAGAAAAATCTTTGTAATTGGTGTTTAATTGAGAATGTTGCCCTTTTTAATGACTTACTTTGGCGCATCAGTTGAGAACTGTTTCAAATTAGTTTCTTAGGATAATTATCAATATAATATACAGTGCTTCTCAAAAGTTCCCTCCCCCCCCCCCTCTTATTTTTGGAACTATTATACATAAACAAGTGAAATTTGGAAACTGAATATTAAAGTGATTTGTTGAAAATATAAACAGGATGTTCATAAAATCAGATGTGGAATCATCTGCGACATGAATATTAAAGGTTGTAAACTTCCCTACTAGTGATGATAGATGACAAAATCGTCAAAGATGACGTCACAAGGCCATTGTGACCAATAATTTTAAATGGAACCCTACGGCAAGCGACACCTCTTTTAAAATATATCGAAAAAACCTATTCAATGATACTAATTTTGTTTGTTTTTATGGCAGTTTTGGTAACTCGCTTTTAAAAAACGCAAAGCTGTGATGAATTAAATCAGTTAATACTAAAATTCCAAATTCAAGCTCCGCCACTGGATAGTTGTCAAATAAGCTGACGTTTTTGTTAGTCTCCCTAATTCGACGTTTTTGTAATTGTCCAAGTTTTTGTACATTTAATAATTTGTGTATTGTTGATCGAACGTTTAACTGTTTTAGCAGCTTTTGGTACTTTCAATATTTTTGTACATTTTAATAATTTGTTAAACTGTTGTGAACCGAACGTTTAAGTGCTTCAAGAAGCGAAATGGTACGTGCTTTAGGTGATAAAGTAGCAGCGATCCTAATTCTTGGTGAAACTGGACAAAATATTCATGCAGCAAGCAGAACGCATTTTTAATGAGAGGTTTCCCGATCGCCCCGTTTCGAGGACTTATTTAAGGGAGCTTCTTCGTAAGTTTGAAACAACAGGTAGTATTAATGATGCGAAACAATCTGGCAGACCACAAATTTCTGATGAGAAAAAAATTGATATACTGGCAGAAGTAATAGTTAATCCTACTTCTTCAACAACTCACGTTGCATCTACCTGTGAAGTCAGTCGAAGTACAGTACACAGGGTGTTGAAAAAAAACAAATTTCATCCATACAAATTTAAAATGGTTCATCAACTCTCAGACGACGACCCAGACCGAAGACTAGAATTTTGTGAAATTATGGAAACTAAAATTAACCAACAGCCAGACTATGTCAAAACAATTTGTTTTAGTGACGAAAATACTTTCTATCTAAATGGAAATGTAAATACACAGAATGTGAGGTATTGGAGTGACGCAAATCCTCACCTGTTTCGTGAAACACATACCCAATTACCCCAGAAGGTGAATGTTTGGGCAGGTATCCTGGGAAACCACATTGTTGGGCCTCTTTTTTTAAATACTAATTTAACTGGTGAGATTTATCTGGGGCTGTTGCAAAACGCAATAGAACCGTTAATCCTTGAAATTTTGGAAGATAATCCAGATGAATTCGGCAATTTGGAAATGACATTCCAACAGGATGGTGCTCCTCCACACTATTACGGTGCAGTAAGACGGTATTTAGATGAGGAGTATCGTGGTAGATGGATTGGACGACGAGGTTTAACGGAATGGCCAGCTCGATCACCGGACCTCACACCTTTGGATTTTTTTCTGTGAGGGTACCTTAAATCGAAGGTTTATGCCACTGAACCTGACAATATTGACGTTTTAAAACAACGTATTGTTGCAGAATGTGAGGCTGTTTCCGCAGACACATTTGCAAAAGTACGAGAAGAGTTTAAAAATAGGATATTTCACTGTCAGGAAGTAAATGGAGGTCACTTCGAGCAATTTCTTTAAGTAGATACTGATTCTTAAATCTGTAATTAATATCATACTGAATGGAATTTAAATTTTAATGTTTACTAATGAGCTATTAAAACTGCCATAGACACAAACAAAATTATTATCATTGAATAGGTTTTTTCGACACCTTTTACAAGAGGTGTCGCTTGCCATAGGGTTCCATTTAAAATTATTGATCACAATGGCCTTGTGAAGTCATCTTTGACGATTTCGTCATCTATCATCACTAGTAGGGAAGTTTACAACCTTTAATATTCAGTTTCCAAATTCCACTTGTTTATGTATAATCGTTCCAAAAATAAGAGGGGGGAAGGGGACTTTTGAGAAGCACTATATACAAAAATGTATTTTTTTTTACTTTCATTTTTTTACTTTGGGTCTTTTCAAAATATCTATTAGATGTAGTTCAATTATTGGGTGTTGGCCTAGTGCCAGAAAAGTTGTTGTTTTCTGTAAAAATTTCAAAAAATAGCTTAATTTTCATTGAAGATATTTCCACTTTCGGAAAAGTCATTTCTTCTAATTTTTAATTTACATTACAACATAAATACCTTTCAAGAGGTTATCTTGAGAGATAGTAACTAAAAATTCATCTTCAGTCCTGAAAGAATGTTCAGAATTTTTGGAAAAATGTATCTGAATCGGTCTTCATTCCAAAAACCCTGGTGAACTCTTATGATAAAAATTATCTATGAATAGCCTCGAAACCGTAACCAATCATTTAATCAGTATCATCAAATCTTAATGAAAGTGTAATGAGAAAACAATTGAATAATGAAAAACAATGGGGAGGTAATAACAAGTAATTGAGAGGAATGATAAGTACTGGCATACTACAGTGTCTCTTGTTAAGTTGACAACCACATTGTTTTCTAGACTTGTGTAAATTAAAAAATTCCTTTTTATATTTTTTGGTGTAAATTATTTGTTGATTTAAATTTAATTGCTAAGAATGGATTGTTAGCTTTCAATCTAATAAAATTTGTGATATATAAAAGACTCGGATTTTGAGAAAAGAGGTTGATATATTTTTTTTGCAGTCCAGCCTATCGAAAACATTGAAAAAGGTGGGATTTCTAAGGCTATTATTTTGTGATTTCATAATAAGATTAATCTTCCAAAATTTATATAAGAATTGCTTGGATGGAAATGTTAGCAATCTGTTAAGGATACCTAATAATATTTTTCGCTTTTCTATAAAACTTACTTCTGAATTGATAAATGAAATTTTTACTAATTCGGAGCCGTTACTACTGAAAACAAACATAAGTCTCCATATGTTTAGAACTAACGAATAACCCGTAAGTTACCTTTTCACACTAATTTAACTTAGGTTTAATGTACAATTTTGTCTACAGATCACAAAAATCAGATTCGAAACAAGACTATCAAATCGTATGATAGTTTGATATTTTATAGGAGGTTGCTGAGTTTAAAGTTCTCATTTATTTGTAATGAGGTACTCTCAAGAAATCATAAACCCAAAATTAATCGTAAACCCAAAACTCAGTTATGTAATTAAACAACCAAACATGAGTTCAATAACTATTTCATTCAGGTTGCAGAAACTATTTTAACATCCTTACCAAATGCAAGTGGGGGAAATCTACTCCTTTATAAAAACTTTCCTGTTCTCTGCAGTTCCTTTTTTTTAGGGATCAGTTAGTATTAATGAGGTGCAGAGTGCAATAAATACCTTCAAAAATTCCAAGTGTTTGTATGCTAAAAAATCAGTCTTGTATTGATTACTCAAAAACCTTTTGGCTGATTTTGATAAAACTTGGCATGCTTATTTGCAGTAATAAGGGGCTTCTTTCAATATAATTATAATAAAATTATTAATTTCAGTGGCGTCCCAGAGGATAATCTAATTGATATTAGGATAAATCATTGTGCTCCACTGTTTTTTGTATGTTCAACTTTCCGTTAGATTGAGCAAATAAAAATATTTTATTTTGTCTCTTCAGTTTTTTTCGTATGAAGGTACTCTCCGGAAAAGGATTGTTCAAATAGCACGAGAGATCACACCAGCACACTGCTGTGCAGCTGCAGAATCTGTCGTTCGTAGGTGCGAACTTTGCATTGAAAAATATTTTTCATTAAAACGAAGCAAATTACGAAAAAAATTGAATAGACAAAAAAAATTTTTTTTTCAATTGCTTAATCTAACAATGATTTGCCTTATTTTAAATTAGATTACCTTCTGGGACGCTACTGGAATTAATAATGTTATTCTAATAACATTAAAAGAAGCCCCTTAATACGTTAGATGAGCATGCCAAGTTTTATCAAAATCAGCCAAAGGGAAAAAATCTGATTTTTACTTCAAGAACCGACCCTAAACATTTGGTGGTTTAACCCTGAGTCACCGTATATATATATATATATATATATATATATATATATATATATATATATGTGATTTGTTTGAAAATGTGAACAGGGTGTTCATAAAATCAGATGTGGAATCATCTGCGACTCAAAGATAAACTCCGCCCCCTCGTCGGGACTACTTCAGATATCATTTTGGAACCCCTAACTTCCCCGACCAAATAATTTTTTTTCAATTAGTATCTTCCAGTTTTTAAGAAAAGAGACAAATATATTGCAGAAAATTAACGTCCCATATCTCTGATTATGATATTTTTCAAATTATTGAAATTAATCCCGAAAACAAGCTCTCCCAATACTTTGAAAACAAGTTGGTAATTGTGGTATTATATAATCTCATAGCATTGGAAGAGCCATTCATATTTTGCTCGCCTCGAATAAACTTAAATTGAATGAGACCAAAATACCTTTTGAACAAATGCAAAATATCAAGTGGGATAAACTGCCACTTTATTTTGATGATAAATTGGTATGGCATTACCATAGTGACCTCCTCAATAGAAGATTGGCTAGTATAGTATTCATCATTCGCCAACGGAACATGTAACTAACATCACCACTCACAAATCAATTATCTAGCAACATATTCAGGAAACAAAATCAGGTACTCAGGATAATGTAATTGTTTTAGGGTTATTACTTCTTGTTACATAATAAAAATCACTCTTGATCTAAACTTTATTTTCTAGTTCCGCAAAATGACATTAACTTTTCTTCCTTGTTTTTAGTACCTACATGTGACACAACCTTATTTATCTATCTCTATTAAAATTACAGTGTTGCCGGTGTTTCTCAGAACATAAAATAAGAAAAAGTGTCATTTGTACTTCAACACTCTCCCACAAAGTACATCTTTCAAACCTTATTCTATTATATACGGTAAAAACTGATTCTTTGACAAAGGTTTTGTAAATATATAAGTTAACTGAAATTTAGTATTAATATACTTTACATTAATTAAACCTTCTTCTACCTTTTGTTTTACAAAATTAAACTTAATATCCATATGTTTCAATCTCTTTTGATCTGGGTTCTGTACAGTTTTCATAGTTACTCTGGTTATCTTCATAAACAGTTACACTTTGAACATTTTCATTCCAATTTAATTAACCAACATGCTTCTACAACAGATTCACATAAAGAGATCAATTCAGCCTCAGTTGTACTAAGTGCTACAGTTGTTTGTTTCTTGGATCTCCAAGCTATAGTATTATTATATAATTTAAATACATATCCACTAGTAGACTTCCTATCATTATCTCTAGCCCAGTCAGCATCAGCGTATCCTATCAATGGTGATAATGTATTAGCATAAGTTTTAGAATAAATCAAAGTATAATTAATGGTTTGTTTCACATATCTAAGTATTCGGCTTTAACGCCTTGTACAAATTGTCACTTGGGTTTGATTGAGATCTGATTAAATAACATACAGAAGTGCCAAAATCTGGCCTTGAACCTACTGTGGCACACATTAGAGACACTATCAGTGATCTACATTGCAATTCATATTTCATATCAATGACCGAGTTTTCATCTAATTTATTACTACCGTTACAATTTTCCATATTATATTTTTTCAAAATGCTTTGCAGATATTTTTTCTGATTTATAAGTATTTGGTCTGACTGTTGAATAATTGAAATCCCCAAATAAGTTAAATTTTCACAACCCATGTCCTTCATTCTAAATTTTGTTAACAAAAATAATTTTACCTCTTTTATTTTCTTCAAGTCATTTCCTAGAATTGAAAGATCATCAACATATAGTGATAAGTACATATCCCCCAAACTATAGAGACAATAGTTATTTTCTTATCTTTTAAATCCATATCATATCCTGTGTTGTTAAATTTTTCATACCAATACTTTGGATATTTATTTAACCCATTTAATGAATTGGTCAATTTTAAAACTTGCTCTTCTGGTAATTCTAATCCTTCTGGTGGTTTTAGATAAACATGTTCATTTATTTCACCGTATAAGAATTCTCCCTTTACGTCCATCTGGTGAATATGGTATCCTCTGTGAGCAGCAACGGATACAAATACTTTCAAAGTTTCTTTTAAAACTGGTGAATGAACATTTCCCAAATCTTCTTTCTGCTAATATCCACGTACTACCAGTTGTGCTTTATATATTTCTTTCTCTCCTATGTTTTTCTTTGTGAAAACCCATTTGCTATCCAACAATTTTTCTTTCTCTGGTTTTGATACAATTTTTCAAGTGTTATTCTCTTCTAGAACACTGAGTTCTTCATTTACTGCCCTTTTCCACGTCTTTTTGTCTTCTATTTCTTAAAATATTTTCAGGTACTTCATTTTCTATTCTCCCAATTCTTTGTTCCTCCGCTCTCTGGTTTATTTCGTCCTGTTCAGTTCTTACTTCTTGTGTAGAAGTTTCTTCACTACTCGAAAAATATTTAATTTGTTCTTTTAATCTTTTATCGAATACCACATTTCTTGCATTTAGTTTCTGTATCAAAAAGTCTGTATCCTGAAGAACTATACCCTATCATAATCATTTTCTTTCCTGGATTGTTTAATTTTTGCCTTTGTTCTTTAGGTGCATGATTATATGCAATACAACCAAAAACTCTCATATTTGAAACATCTGATGTTCTTCCAGCCCATAATTCACTAGCTGTAACGTCTCTTCGAACAGACGGACTTCTATTTGTAACATAGACAGAATATAATACAGCATCTCCCCGAAATTCCTTTTCTAGATCTTACTCTAGTAATATTGTTCTGGATTTCTCAATTAGAGTTCGATTCATACGTTCTGCTACACCGTTCATCTCTGGATTATATAGTACAGTATATTTCAATAATATACCTTCCAGACCCCAAAATCTTTGAAATTCCCTTGGCACATATTCCCCACCATTATCTAAACGAAGTTTCAACAGATTTGTATTAAAATGTTTAGTTGCATAATAGTAATAATCTTTAAATTTTTAAAAAACTTCTGATATTTGTGTTATTATATATACCATAACAGAATGAGTATAATCATCAATGAAATATGTATGACCTTTTCTACTGATTGTGGTAGTTGGCCCACAAACATCTGTATGCACCAACTCTAGGGGTTTATTTGCCCTATATCCAGGCTTATTGAAAGGTCTTGTCATTTTTCCTAATAAACGTGGTTCACATAATGTATTATCTGTTTCATTGTTTTGAAAATCATGTATGCCATTTACTAGGTTCTTCTGCAGTAAAATATTGATATTTTTCATTCCCAAGTGACCGAAGCGTCTGCCATAACTGTGATATTATGTTACAATTTTTTGTTACATGCTAGCTACTACTTTGTTCATCTACTTCCATTTCAATAGTATATAAATTACCATCTGCGCTGCCCATCATTATTATTCTATCATAATCATAAATTTTAACTTTACCTTTATAAAAAGTGACTTTTAATCCATTGGATTCCATTTTAGGTACTGATAACAATTTTTTTTTTGAATTCTGGTACATAATATACATTTTTAATAGTACAGTTAGTAACCTCTTTGCCTACACGACATTTTGCTTTGATATTACCAATTCCCACTGCTTTCTGCATTACACCTTCTTTAGCAGCAGCCATGTTTTTGGGTATTTTGAGTTCTATATAATCTATAAAAATATCCTTATTATTTACTAAATGATCAGAGCATCCAGAGTCTATGCACCATATCAAATAGTTTTTGTTCAAAATATCATTACAATTGTGTGCTTCACTAGAATTATTTTCACATAAAAAAACAATATCCTGTGACTCAAAGTTCTCCGAGGAGTATGTCTGATCTCCTCTTCCTCGCCCATATCCTTGACTTCGTCCTCGCTCATATTCGTGACTTCGTCCTCGACCATTTCCTTGACTTAGTCCTCGCTCTTATCTGAAGAGTCTATAGTATCCACGTGCAGGACCTTGATAATTTCCAGGACCCTTTTGATAATTTTCTTGTGATTGACCACAAACGAAACATGAGAAAGCAGTGGTATATGATTTGTGTCCAGGTTCATTCGAATCCCTCTTTTTCTTTTCTTCTCCAAGTAATCTATTCTTCACAAAATCTAGTTTCAAATTCTCCATTGTTTCCAAGGCTGTTATAATGCTGTCATATGACTGTGGCATGGACAATAACATATAATTAACCTTCTCTTCTTCACTCAAGTCTGTATCAGCTTCTTTCAACTCCGTGACAATTATTTCAATGATTGTGAAATGTTCAACCAATGAACAACTTTCTGAATATTTCATTTCTAATAATTTTCTGCGAAGGAACAACTTGGAACGTACTCCCTTCTTTTTGAAGTTTTCCTCTAGATTCGTAAACATCTTGAATGCAGATTCCTTTTTCAAATATTCTGCTACACCAGCTATCAATATCGCATGTGCTTTTGCCTCATCCTCCTCACTATATCCTTCATCTTCAATTGCTTTTAAGACTCCATTTTCCTTCAGTATACTTTTTATTCTAAACGACCAGGTGCTGAATGTTACAATTGGGAATCTTTCTCGTAAATTGGTCATTCTCGTATATGCTTATTGTAACCACGCTCTGCTACCACTGCTATGGTTTTTGGGTTATTACTTCTTGTTTCAAAATGAAAACCACTCTTGACCTAAACAACCTTATCTTCTAGTTCTAATGCCATTCACTTTTCTTGCTTCTTCTTCCATCATTATGGCGTCTGACCAATCAGGTATACAATTCGCCAGTGCGTTGTCATTATGGGGCACTCTGGATGTCTCACTTGAAGTGGCAGCACAAGTACAGTTTTCTTTATCTTACCTGAAGTCGCCCCCTTCTTCCGACAAATCCGTTGTCATCTGGCCTGGTTACCAGCGTAGAGAAGAAGGAAGCAGATTTCTAATATATTCAGTTGTTTAACTTCACTAACATTTAAATATTTTTGAAATGCACGTATTTCTACGGCTGGACAATCACAAACATCAACCTTGACTTCCAACCCACGAGAACGCCTCCAGTCCTCCACCCACCATGGTCAGATGTCGAATTTCACTTTTTTTGCTTGTTTTTGGTACCTACATGTGACATAACCTTATATATCTATCTCTATTAAAATTACAGTGTTGCTCAGAACATAAAATAAGAAAAGGTGTGTTTTGTAATTCAACAGATATTACCTAACCTAACTATATTGAACACTACCGCCCAATTTTCATCAGTTATAGGAAAAGGAAATATCTTAAAGTCTTCCTCCACAAAATAGAATATATTCTTTTCAGAACATGTTTTCATATGTATACATTTCGAAGAACTATGTCTTCATCTTCAGTGTACGGGACAACAATAAGCTAGGTAAGTGGCAAAACAAAAACATTATTAAACATTTATAGGTTAGAGGGACCCCCCAGATTGGAGATATGAAAACTTCCATATGTGGATTAAAGTAAAGATTACCCAAGTGGCATCCTTCATCATTTGTACAATCATTCCAATAAGACAATTTGTTTTGACCATTTGTGGAAAATGTAACAAAATGTCAGCTGTTCTGTTATGTTAGGTCGGAATTCTTCTTCCACTCGGGTAATCTTTACTTTAATCCACATATGGAAGTTTTCATATCTCCAATCTGGGGGGGGGGTCCCTCTAACCTATAAATGTTTAATAATGTTTTTGTTTTGCCACCTACCTAGCTTATTGTTGTTCCACGTGAACATAAAGACATAATTCTTCGAAATGGATACATATGTAAACATGTTCTGAAAAGAATATATTCTATTTTGTGGAGGAAGACTTTAAGATATTTCCTTTTCCTATATACTTCAACTCCACTTTGAGATAATGGACTACTTTCAAAAAATTTCTTCAGTTATTTTTATACATATCAGACCAAAAATTTGAAAACCCTTCAATCTTACACATTAAAATCAAGTAAAAAAATATATATTATACCACTACTACTCTACTCAGTAGAAACTCCAGTTGCAACACCATGTCATGATTTTAATATGTTCTTTTACACTTGAACTATTGTTTTATAATAATTCCTATTTCAATTAATGTACGTACCTCATTTTTTTAAAAAAATAATTCAATTTTGTTATTTATAGTTTCAAATAAATGTTGTCACTTATTTGACCTGCTTAAACACTTGAAAAAATGTGTGGTTAATAAATAGATCTAATATTGGCATACCTCATTACTGGGTAACAATTTTAGAACAATCGTTAAAATATTCTCAATAATCCTGTCGAATTAATCCCTGATACCATAGTAAGCCTGGTAATGAAGAATGATTAAGAGTTATGAGGAGTAATGAAGAGGTAATAAAAATAAATACCATAGTAATGAACATTTTGGAAAGCACACCTTAAGATTAATAACAAAAAGTAGGCCATAGGAATAAAAACATAGGAATTAAAGACCACAAATAAAAATGTGTCTACAAGTGCAACTTTATTTAACAAAATTGTCAATCTTATTTGAATTTCATTAAAAATTTATTTTTTGTTTACTACGAATATATAACTTATATTTCCGGAAAAATACAAACATTATGGAGAAATAAGTCTATTCTCTAGTAAAGCATAGTTGTTTAGGCTTAGCATAAAAACTCTTTTATTTTCATATTTCAATCATGTTGATTTGTCAAAATAATTTGATTTGCTTATTTTGCCAAATCAACATGGCTTCGTGAAAATTAAAAGCAATGAAGCAACACCAAAAAACAAAGTACTAGTTTATGGAAAGTTTATTTACCTCTAGAGCTTTTGATTTTGGCAATCATAATTTTCTTGTAGACCAACCAAACTATCTAAAATTATTTTTGGTGATTCCTTACCCAAGTCCGAACAGCATGAAACCAATGCGGAAATGTCATGTTGATTTTTTAGCTATTAGAAGTTATTAACAATTTCTTGTTCAGAAAGTGTATTTGCTTTACCTCAATTATCTCCGAAAGGGAGCAAGGTAGTTAAAAATACTCTAAAGCCTTTTTTAAAGAAAATGAAATTTTCTATTGAAATACTTCAATTTATTATATCCACACTTCGTTATGGCTCATTATGCATAATATTAAGAAAAAAACTTGAAAACACATGTTTTTTTTTTCATACAACCAATATACTGATAACATTTTGAAAAAAAACTACTTATTCTTGAAACCCTGGCTAAGACTTTTCATAGCACAAACAATTTTTGGAAGTATATTTGTTTATTTTGCTATTTTAGTGAAAATATTTTTTTAATAACCTCATTTTTTGTGATTCTAAGTCATCAAACATTAATTTAGACAATTCTAATGGAATAGAAATGGGTCTAAAAACAAAAGTTATTTCATGTGTTTTTTGACAGGATCTGCGCTGATCTTTAATTGGCATATGGTGGAAAAATGATGAATTCTGAATAAAAACTAATATTTCTTGCTATTTTATGACCAGAAATGTATTTTTCAACTGTGGAGTGGAAACATGGACTCAAAATCTCCAGGACCTCGTGCAAACATTTGTGAAGTCATCCTAAAGAGCAAGTCATGATTGTTGTCAACTTTTTCATTGCAAATAGCACCACATATATTTTTATCTGTAACTGGCAAAATCTTTCAATATCACCATATTGAAATAATTTGTCCACTACATGGTATTGAAGATAGAAAAATATCAATAATTGGGTTGAACATACAATGGACTACCTAAGTCGTGACGGCAGACACGATGGGCGGAGCTTACGATCCTTTCCATCGAAAATGCAAATGCACGTTAAATGTCCATAAGGAACTTTTATTTTTTAGTTTATTCATGATCGTGTTATAAATAAGGGAGGAAATATTAATATTTTCTAATAGTAAGGCAAAATTTAGGATTTTACATAAAATGTTAAAGAGAGGTAAGGGTTACAACATATTTATGGCTTATTTAACATAATTGAGATTATGTCATTGTTTTGTTCTAATTCAGGTACTTCAACTGGAACTTTTTTTTATTTTGGAGCAATCTAAGTACACTCTTTATCTGTAACGGATATGTTGTAATGTTCAAACGGAGCCAGTGTGGCAATGTGGTGAAATTTTATCCCCCTGAGGCAAGAACAAGTGGAAGAGGTAATATCAGCTGATTTACTCAGTGTGATCTACAATATGAACATGATATTATATAAAAAAAAGCACCTAAAGCCTACCTCTATATTATATGTTTTATCTTTCATGCTAGCATGTATTTTTCCTCTTTTATAATCATCAAATCAGCATCAAATTGCATTGTTATGCAATGGTTGGATTCCAATGCATTTTCTCCTTTTTTAATTATTTTACTGTAAATTTTCCAGGAACTCGTTATTGCTAGAAAGCTTGAAATCGTGTTTTGAAGTCATTTTAAGCTAGAATTCTGAAAATAATACGAAATATTTAAGCAAAACAATGACATTACCTCAACTCTTTTAAATAAGCCATAAATCCTTACCTCTCTACAAAATATTCCTAAATTTGCCCTTACTCTAACAAAATATTAGTATATCCTTCCTTATTATAACAGTCACGAATAAACTGAAAAATAAAAATTCCTTGTGGGCATTCAACATGCATTTGCATTTTCGATGGAAAGGTTCGTAAGCTCCTCCTACAATTTCCGTATTTTCTCATATTGTCACCCTATATGATAACTGGAATTTTTTCAACATTAATAGTAATAATAGTTTATGTTGCCTATACTTGATTATTGTTGGAAAATGCAAATACACTTCCAAGGAATAATATTCATTGTTCTTTCAATTTCAATTAAAAAAAATCAGTATTGACCCTACCTGGAAAATATATTGAATAATCTATTTTCCAAATGTTTGAGAACTCAAGATACATCTCCAACAAACAAGTATAACATTTAATTGTTTCTAAAAACATTCCATATTTTCAGCTACCTTTGCGAAGATATTTGATAAAAACTATTAATTATACTACTTGGATAAGTAATTAAATTGTCAATAACTTTTTATGCTTGGGTAGACATTGTTTTCCATCCATACACAATGTCAGCACTAATTTGAATTATGTCCAAACTCAAGTACCTAATACTCAATATGCAGTTTTTTTAAATTTGTTGAAGTCTTACCTGCAGGATGGTAAAAAAAGAATACTTCAAGGGGTACAGAAACAGTTATTAATTAATGGAGGTATTCCACAGGACTCCTGCTTTCAATCCAAGCAAATAATAATAATCTGTGTTTACATATGTTAGGGCTGCCTACTATCAAAGGGCAGAGTTAGCGTTTACCCATGTGTGAGATGGGTAAGTACTATCTTGATTTGATGAACCATCTTCATGGCCTATCAAAAATACATGTATTTGCATATGCAGATGATACGACCTTACACAATCAACACTGATTTGGAAGTATACTACCACTAAAAACAACAATATCTACAAGAGAATAATCACATTGGCTGATAAATCATGTATCTCTTAATGACAGCAAACCAGCTTTGAAAAAAATCACTATGCATAACTCTATTGCACCATACAATATCTATCAAATTGATTGAAAGAATAGTAGTCTGCTCCACAATAAAAAGGCAGTTATCTGAGTAGTGAGTAGACATTCCAACTTTATTTGTTGTTGTTATTGTTAATGCCATCATGTTTAGTTTTGTCAGTGACCGATGCTGAAACTAACTCCACCTAGACATGGACTACTTTCAAAATTTGGAAATTATCTATTAAGATAACTAATTGATGGTGGTCTCCAGCTTAACAATAATAATGCTATTATTTGAATTTTTCATATTGATACAGTATGTAATAAACTGTGGAAAAACTATTATCCACTGAGATTTTTGACAAATCACTGTTGGAAGAAAGTTCTGATGAATCTGCACTCTGTATTTTGTACCACGCAATGCTTGAATATTGAACTGGGTATGAGTTCTTCTGCTGAAAGGGTTTCCATTCTACAAACGTATGGGCTTAGAATAATTGCAGAATTCTGGATAATGGCAGACCACAGTTCTATTATCGGTTACATAATTAACATGAAATCAGCAAACCTTACGAAAGCTATTTACAATTACTGTTCTTTATATTTTTATACTGTGTATTTATTTTGCCAAAAATAAGGATTAATTTGCATCAAATCGGCAAGACCATCCATACCCTAAGAGAGCTTTTCTTGCCCAAAACTCCCACCGATCTTCTATTTACAATAAGAGTCAACTATTAACAAGTTCAATTCTATATTCAAATCAAAGCAGAAAAAATATATTAAGAAGAAATTGCTATACATTGAAGAGTTTTGATTTCAAATTTGTTTGATGATATGAGGTTTTGTCTCTTTTTGTTTGTGGTATTTCTGTGTAGTTTTGTACTTTTTTATATAAACTGAGATCTTCCTTGTTCGACATAAAAAAAGGAGAGTATATTTGATCTGTAAATTCATATTTACTGCAATCGCCTTTTATTCTGGTGAAGAAGTTACTTGCATAGTGGCAGTGACAGTGGCGAGTAGTATCTTAGTTTGCATTGGTGTTAAAATGACATGCACGGCCATGGCCATAACGGAGCACCAATAGAATGAACCAGAGCGGTTGACAGGTTGCGCCAGAATAAAAGGCGATTACAGTATGTATGTCCAAGATTATTATTTAACCGATTCAAATGCAATTTTCCTGAAGATCTATAATAGTTATTTATTGTATGAGTGTCTTATTAGCCATATAAAACAAGAAAGAAAAGCAACACGAGAGAGCAGCTTTTCCCAAATTGAGGGCATATTTGATGTTTATGACAGTTGCTCAAAATTTATAAAATATGTTCTTAGAGAAGGTTATAATATGGTTTCTATAACAATGGTTTGTTTATGTGAGTTTAGACTGTTTATCGAATCAATTTGTAATTCCAAGAACATTTTTTTATCTACAATGGAAACAAGTGACAGATTTTTTCTATAATACGAAGATGGAAAGTGTACGGTGCAGTATGTTTGAATTAACACCATGTCAAGAATACCTGCGTCAAAAATAACTAGAATTCTTGTTTCTCTTTTATTACTAAAACATCAGGCAATGTTTTATTGCTCATAAAACTCATAGCGTTTTATTGACCTCACAAGAAGCATTATGATTTTATGCTCCCCAGGTTGATCTCGCTCTGGTGCACCAAAGCGGGGCACTCAGTAAGGATGTGCGACGATGTCTCGTCATCCTCCAGGCACCATCTGCATATGGGATCGTCTGTGATCCCAATGAGTTCCATGTGCCTGTTCAGGTGATTGTGTCCCGTTAGGAGCCAAGTCACAGTACTGATGTCCTGTCTGTTTCTCTTGACATTTTCTTCGAAGGCCCCTTTATTTGGAGCTTCGATTGCCTCATGCATGGCGCCTCTTGCCATGTTTTGATGAACTGCTTCTGCAGCAGTCCCTCTATGTTTGAGTTGGCCATGCTATTGGGTATTCCCAAGATTGGTTCCGGTCCAACTGGAGTCTTTCCCGATCCAATCTTGGCTACTCTGTCTGCCTCTTTGTTCCCAGGAACACCTGTGTGTGCTGGTACCCATATGAGGCTGACTTTACTTGTTTTTTGCAAACTTTCTATGGCGTTTCTACACTCGGACACCAATTTGGATGTGATCTTATTTGATCCTATCACCATGATTGCTGCCTTGCTGTCCGAGTAGATGACAATAGGTCCTCGACTTCTGTTGTCGAGGCTTTCCTAAACGCAGGTAAGTATAGCATATACTTTGGCCTGGAACACTGAGGCATATTTGCCTAGAGGAACTGAGATGTCTTTCTTTGTTCCTCCCTTGTATACTCCTGTCCTCCAAGTCTTCATCCATCTGTATACCAAGTTGGTCCGTAGACAGGGGGTCTGCCGGGCGCAGAATCTTTCCATTCATCCCTCGTGAGGATGATGATTTTTGGTCCCTTTTTGAAATTCAGAACCGGCGGGATGCTGACTCTTTCCATTTGTATTTTTCACCTGTAGGATTGATTATGTATGTATGTATGTCCATGATTATTATTTAACACATCTAAAGAATGCAACTATCTGTTCGGTGATCCTAAAACCAAGAAAATAATTTATAATCATATTTTTCATTATGAATATATATATATATATATATATATATATATATTTATATATTCCTTCGTAGATTTTCGCGGGTATAATCTGTTGAGATAGTTTCTCGGGTTTCTGTCCGCGTTCTGAATTCTTGGTCCTCAAAAGATCCGATTTCACGACGTTTCGACATCATCAGGTGATGTCTAGAAATTCGATTCTCTCTCTTATGATACATACACTTCTCATGAGCGTCGACTTAATCCAATTATTAGAAATAACTGAAAAGTAGAAAATAATTATATTTCATTAAAATATGAAAGTTGAAAACGCACTTGTTTTAAGTTGCGGCGTTTACTTACAACCACTCACTACTTTAAATTGTTGTACAAAATCCTACTATCTACTTAACATGTCATAACCTGTTTATTTGGAATTGTGAATTCAATGTCTACAAAATACCGAAACGAAAGAAACTAATATTGTTTGGTGCATCCACTTTTAATGACGAGACATGTACTTTGGCGAGTATGATACTGTTTACTTGCTGACTTAGCTTCGTGCATTTAAGGAAAATATTATGTTGACTCTAAAGTACCACTTCATCTCCATCTCTGACTAAATAGTTGTTTCAGTTAGGTATGTGAATATTAATTCTGAAATTCTGCAATATTCATATGTAGATTTACTTGTATGTAGCTATATTTTAGGGAGTGAGTGGATGTAGGCAAAAAACGCAACTTAAAATGAATATTTTGCGCTTTTTCAACTTTTATTTTTTTATTTTTGTCATTTGTATTATAATGAAATTTTTCTTTTCTTCAAGTGAAATAAATATAATAAACGTAATTTTCGTTAAACGATATTATCTTTATTTCATTGAAGTCAAATCTATGATTGAGGTTGTAACATATTTCAATTTTATCGCAATAGCAAAGTTGCCATGTTATGGGTTTTCTATGGATATTAATAGAAAAAATGTTTATACTTTTTGTGAGATTAATTGGTAATATATTTTATTGTCTTTGTGGTTTTTCTGCTAAAATCCTGACTTTTTTGTTCTCTCATTTTATTTTCAGTTTTCCACTGAAAGAAATTCTTTGTTTAAGGTGTCACTCTGCCAGTTTTTGAATGCTATCAAGATGGCACAGATACATACGAACTAGCTGGATTGGCCAGAGGGGGTCAGCAGCTGGCCAAACTGAAGAAGAACTACCAAAGTGCTGTCAAGCTTCTGGTGGAATTGGCTTCTTTACAAACTTCATTCGTAACATTGGATGAAGTCATCAAGATCACCAATAGAAGAGTAAATGCTATTGAACACGGTAAATATATTTTTTTTTAAATCGGTCCATTTTTGTTATTTTTAAAAATCTAGGGTTCGTGTCTATTAAAATACTGAACTTATTATTGTCCGTTTATTTACAATTTACATCATAATAATGCACTCTGACAACTAAATCAATCACAGTTCACTACTAAAATATTATGCACAACACTGTATCAATCACTCATAACCTTCAATAAAAACAACTATCAACAGTCCTCCAGCGTTCAGCACGGCCTTGTATATAAGCGTCATTAGCATCCAGAAACTTCTGGCACCTGTTTCTCGAAGATTAATGATGTTCCCAGCGATATGATGTCACCTCGCGTGGACTAGAATGCAGTGGTGTAAGGTATTCGCTTCTGTAAAAGTAATTAAAAAAATGTAACACAAGTACATTCTTTTTTCTCTGGAACCTAGAGAGTTGGAGGCCAAGACGTCTGCTAGACGAATAGAGAATTAAATTTACTGGTCAAATGGCTATACATTTTTCTTGCATGCCACATATTTTCAAAAGACTTAAATTTTCTTAAATAAATTTTTTGACAGTTTTTTTTTAATTTTGAACTTTGGATTATTAGTGAAGAATATAATGTATGATTTGGGTTCTTGAAAATACCTGATAGACTCAAAAATGATACTTTTTATTGAATAAGTACAACTTGACAATAATCCAATAGAATTTTACAGTTTAAACCAAATTAAACTTTTATTCTTCTGCTTCCTCTGATAAAGTTCTTCGACAACCTGGATATTTGCGGAAACATTTCTCAAATCAGGAACATTTCTGAAAGCTGTTGGATCTTCCGTGAATGCCTGTCAGATCTTCGAAGCTATATGTCGGAACCTCCGAGAATATTCAACAGAACTTCATAGAGCCTTTTTTAACAATATGACTTGATGTTGAACCGAATGTTCATTATGGAAAAGTGTGTTGAGTGCCATTAAAAAATCAAAAGTTGGTGACATTTCATCTAAACTGGGGGTCACGTTGCAATTGCAGAATATTAAAAATACTGAAACAGAATCAAAAATTCTAATCTCTAACACCAATACTAATGAAACGTTTTCATTGTCACCCATATCATTGTACTACCTAGTGTTTTTTTTTTCTACAACTTACTAATCAATCTAATTTTTCAGTTATCATTCCAAAAATTGAAGGCACTCTGTCCTACATTATTTCCGAACTTGATGAATTGGAAAGAGAAGAATTCTATAGATTGAAGAAGATTCAGGATAAGAAGAAAATACACAAAGCAAAAGTTGAAAAGAAAAGGCTAGCCCTTATCGAAGCAGGACTTTTGAAAGAAAGCCAATCAAGCAACAACATGTTGGATGAAGGTGATGAGGATCTCCTCTTCTAAAGAGTAAATTCCTGCTGTTGTGTGATTGAGAATGGTGTGATATGTTTCGCAGTATTTTTGAAACAATAAATCAAATTGATTATTACAACTGTAAATTGTACTAACTCGATATGTATATATTATTCAACATTTTTCTATGTTTTATCCTTTGTGTCCCTGTCCATTAAAAGTTCTTTTCCGTTTGATTTTCTTGTATGGGACTAGTAAGCATATTCTACTTTGAATGATGAGAATCATCTCCATTAAAGCGGCATTTAGGCCAGGATCTAAGAAATACAAAAATATATAGGATTTTTAGAAATAATTTATATTATGTTGAGCAATAATTGAATGTTACTGCAATTCAAAATTGATCAAATCATAATAAACGTAATAAAAGTATTCAGATGCATTTATTATTCATACAAAACAATTATTTGCTTTCAAACCATTTTTATAAGTGTACAATTTATTGATTATTGAGCTAATGCAAAAAGATGAAATAGTTTATTCAAGAAAAAAGATAGGTACTTTAAAAACTTTAAAACAAACTACTTTTATTTGTTAGTGAATATTGAACATTATGAATATCTTTATATTGAAGAAATTACACATGAAATAGAACTAGTTTTTAAAAAGAATGGGATTATAACAAAAATATTGATTAAACAAATTACCTGAGTACAATACATTCCGAGTTTAAAAAAATAATTGGTATACTCAAAAATAACAACTTTTATTGGGAAACCTCCAAATTGAACTTGAAATACTGGCTAACTTATAGTAATGTAAGTTAAATTTTTATATTGACAAAGTACTGTATACTATTTTTGAAGAAGTGGAAGTGTAGCTGTGTGCACGTGGCATAACCAATAAAAATATTTGTGTACTTTGTGCAAATGTATTTTTCGCAGAGCGCTTTCGAACTAGAAGGTCATCTTCAGTGCTTACCTGAAAAGTAAGTGGGCAAGTGAAATTTGGTAACTTACTTTTCAGGCAAGCACTGAAGATGACCTTCTAGGTCGAAAGCGCTCTGCGAAAAATACATTTGCACGAAATATACAAATATTTCTATTATTATTTTTGGCCCGATCTTATTGAAAAAATACAAAAACTGGTCGAACTCCTATGATAAATAATGTAGGTGCTTATATGTAGTCATTATGATGGTTTATGGTAAATAAATAGGTATTTGTTGTTGCTGTTAGTCATTTTTTAACCGACGAAACCAAAAAGGAGGAGGTTCTCTAGTTGATGTGTATATATTTTTTTTTATGTATGAACACGCTTACAGAGACATGGCTGAACAACGATATTGGTAATGGAGAATTGAATCTCATAAACTATAATTTATTCAGGAAAGATAGAAGCATCACTACAAGCAACAAATCAAGAGGAGGAGTGGTGCTTGTAGCTGTATTGAAAAAAATATTCTACGGAGCTAATACCATGCATATCAGACAATATTGAGTAAGTTTTCATTAGTGTTAAATCTAAATCCAAGAAAATAATAGTTGGTAGCATCTATCTTCCTCCTAAATCAGATGCCACACTCTACGAATCCCATAGTAATAGTGTAGATCACATTCTAGCTACACATCCTGAACACGAGCTATACCTATTTGGAGACTACAATCTTCCTACAGCCAGGTGGAGTAATGATGAAATGGGAGTATGTGTTGAAAGTGATATCAATTGTGTGCTTTATGTGAGACCTTTGCATTTCATAATCTGTTTCAAATCAATAATATCCCAAACTGTCACAACACTCTTTTGGACCTCATTTTCATCCATAACAGAGAAACCTTTCCTGCTATAGCTATGGACATCTTACTCCCGTGTGACGCATACCACCCAGCACTGTATGTGGATATTCAGATTGAAACTTTATGTCCAACGCCATTATCCTATGATAATTTTTATTACAATTTCAAAAAAGGAACTATTATAATATGAACATATTTTTTAATAATGTAAACTGGGAAGACCTACTATCCAACAAAACTGTTAACGTTGCGGTTTTTGCCCTTTATGAAGTAATTCTAACAGGCATTCAACTATATGTTCCATTAGCTCGTTACAAAAATCCCAAATTTCCCAAGTGCTATTCTATTGAATTACAAAATCTCACATTTGAAAAGAAGAAGGCTCATAAAACATACAAAGAAACAGGCTCATGGGACGATTACCTCCATTTCTCACAACTAAGAACTGAATGTAAAAGACTCAGTAGAACCTGTTATAGTGACTTCATTGAGGAGACTCAAAGGAAGGTGCCACATAATGTTAAAAAATTCTGGAATTTCATTAATAATAAGAAAAAAGATAACTGTCTACCGAATATCATGTTTTTAGCAAACGATCAGGCTAATGACGGCAAAAGTATTGTAGACTTGTTTGGTAAAAACTTTCAATCCATTTTCAAAGAAAGCAGTCTCAACGTTAGTGACGAACAAACTTTCAATCAACATGTAGACATTTCGAACTGTACCATAGAGCTATCTGATATCTTCGAAGGACTAGCTAATCTAGATCCTAACAAAGGCATCGGACCCGATGGAGTCTCTCCCAAACTTCTAGTAGAATGTAGATGGTCACTTGCTAAACCCCTTCATTTCCTCTTCCTCTTGTCACTTAATTCTGGTATTTTTCCGGACAAGTGGAAGAGCAGTCACATAACACCCATTTTCAAAAGTGGAAACAAAGCCGATATTTCAAACTATCAGCCTATCTCTATTTTAAGCTCGATACCTAAACTATTCGAAAACATTGTTTGCAATAAAATTAAAAACCTAATCACCAACGTTATAACAGAAGATCAACACGGGTTCTGCAATGGTCGATCTACTACAACAAATTTATTAATCTACACACAATTTATACTCAATGCCTTAGAAAATAGACAACAAGTGGATGCCATATATACAGACTTTTCTAAAGCATTTGTCAGGGTGAATCATAAAATTCTAGGAGCTAAACTGCAAGTATTGGGCTTCCACGGTATAATGTTGAAGTGGCTCATCAGCTATATAAGTGATAGAACTCAAACAGTCAAAGTACATGGCTACGTCTCTGATGAAATAACTGTCACATCTGGTGTACTACAAGGTAGTCACCTCGGCCCCTTTTTATTTAATATCTACATCAATGACATAAATTCATATTTGAGACACAGCCAAGCTCTGTATTTTGCTGACGACCTGAAACTCTATAAAGCCATTACCTCTCTGAACGACTGTTATGAATTACAAATAGACTTGAACAACTTGAAAAGATGGAGTGATGTAAATGATATGGACCTCAATATCAGTAAATGTTTCACAATAACTTTCAGCAGAAAACAGACTTCGGCTATTCCATATCTGGTGAGCAGCTTCCACAGGTTACCACTGCTAGAGATTTGGGAGTCACCCTGGATAGGAAATTGACCTTCAACTTTTACTATGAGAATATAATTAACAGAGCTTACAAAATGTTGGGCTTTGTATGCCAGAATACGCAGGACTTCACAGATATTCACTGCCTCATATTTCTTTACAACTCCTTTGTACGATCTTTACTAGAGTATGCTTCTACAGTATGTTGTCCCACCTATAGTATTTATATACACAACTTAGAAAAAGTACAAAACAAGTTTCTTAGGTTTGCTGCATACAAACTTAACATTCCCTTAGATCATAATAGTTCAAATAATATCCGAAATACAATTGGAATGACCAGTTTAGAAGACCGCAGAATACAGGCAGACTTGACCCTTCTATTTTGTTTTTAAATTGTTGTTTTTAAGTTTTATAATGTGATGAGTTAGTACTACCTTGTTTGTTTGTATGTATCTTATGCTATGTCTTAGTTTTAGGTAAGCTTTGTCAACACAATTAATGTTCTATGACAATAAAGCATTTCTGATTCTGATTCTGATATTCAAACTGATCAAAGGACACATAAATTGTCCATCTTTGTTATCACAGGTCGGACTCCATGTTCCGGCTAGGTGCACTAGAAACAATATTACTTTCTCAATAGATTTTCATAGATGCAATTATGGACTTTTTTCGCCATTAGCTAGAATTGCCAAGAATGGTAATAGCATTGATTTGGATTTCTTTTCTCTGAGTTTGGAATCCTTCAAAAGCCGTGTAAAAAAGATCAAATTTGATTGAAGTATCACAGATATCAAACAACATAAGGCTTCCTTTTTCCATCTATTTTTCACTCCTCTGTATCGTATAGTATCTGCATTTTATTTATATCTGTATTGTATTTATTCGTATGTATTGTATAGTTTCGTATTCTTACTCATAAGTTAAATTTAGTAAATTCTATTCCAACTGTAAACTTTAAATATAATGGTTTATCCGTAAATAAATAAATAAAATAACTTTTTACTGAGGCGTCCGATTCCGATAATTCTTTTTTCAGTGGACAGGGTGTACTTCGAAGTTGGCCCCATTTGAATTTAAAAGATGAAATCCACCCCTAAGGGTAGCAAAATGAAGGATATTGATCACTCACCCTCTGAATTCTGGTCCTTTAACCGATTCTATCAGGCATAACTTTGTACTGGGTTCTTCGATTTGGATGATTCTTTTTTTAATAGATAGGGTATACCTCATATTTGGATTTCTAATGAAATTATCCACCCTTACGGGTAGAAAAATAGGGGATAATTGATTTTTCACTTGTGAACATTGGCACACACATATGTAGTTGACAATGACAGATCGCTACTGTCATTACTCCACATTCGTCAAAATCATTATATTCTATGAGAGGATGGAATGATATACAAAGTAATGATATAAACTAACCAGAACAAAAATAATTTATATTACAACAAATAGTAAAAATAGATAATCATATTATTTAACTGGTAATTGATTGATTGATTGAATAGTTGAAGTAAGGTGGGTAAGTAAGTATTTTGGAAGCAATAAAAAAACAAGTAGGTAGTAATTAGTAGATTTCAGCCACAAAAAATTGAAAAATAAAAACTTTTCAACAAAAAATTAAACCGACGAAATACGGAACTGAAAAGTAAAAAATAAAATAAACCTCTTAGTCTCAATAACTGAGCTCCTAAACTAATGTAAGTAACTAATTTTGAGTCGGCGCCAAACGAACAATCAACGAAGATCATTAAATTACTTCAAAAACATTATCAGAATGTCACCGCCCAACTCGATGCCATCATTTTACGCCTTACCTAATTCATTTGCTTGTTTGTTTGGTGCCGATTCAAAATTAGTTACTTACATCAGTTTAGGAGCTTAGTTATTGAGACTAAGAAGGTTTATTTTATTTTTTACTTTTCAGTTCCGTATTTCGTCAGTTTAATTTTTTGTTAAAAAGTTTTTTAGCATAGATTTAAGGAACAAAATGGATTTGAATGTAGAACTGTTTGGGGAAGAAAGTATTAATGATGTATCGAAGTCGAGGATTCAGTTGATTTTATTTGTAGAAAAAAGCACAAATTCAATTACCGTATTAATGCATTAAGTTCCACTTACCAGCTTAGAGATATGGCTTAAGTACTTTCGTTTCATAAAATTAACTTACTATTTATGACAATATCAACAAAAAACATAGAATTCGAGGGGTATTGAAATCATAATTATGAATTATTATTAAAAATAATCTTTCTAAACACCACTTTTTATGTGAATGCGCTAAAAAGAAATTGTTAGGTGTGTGATGTAAAATTCTGTTTTTATATCACACTAATTACTAAAAGCTTTTTATATTGGACTAATTACAAAAGCTTGAGGCATGATGTCTTCAAATTGTGCAAGAATTCTCGGAAGTTGATTTACATTTTGCCTTGATTATAATTGAAAATGCAGTGCAGTTCTTAGATAGCTAGATAAATCTTTATTAAATAGAATATCCCAAAATTCACTAATTAAAAGTAAAAGATATGTGATACATATTGAAAAAATATATATCAGTTATTAACATAAAATATTGAATTGGTTTGTATAAAATCCCAAAATGTTGTCAATTACAGGTAAAAATAAAATTACATATCTGTACATTTAAAATAAATTTATTTAGATTGTTTTTTGAAAATGTTGAGAGATAGTTTTACATTTGGTGATTTATTGATCAAAACATTTGAGAAACAAACCTTTGAAAAACAAAGGGTTATATATATATATATATATATATATATATATATATATATATATATATATATATATTAAATATTTGTAATCAATGTTACCAGACCACATACGTTGGTCATAGATAGATAGACTTTATTAAAGCTTCAATTTGAACACTTGAAAAACTCAAGTCAATAAGTACAAATACACGTAGATACAGATATATATATATATATATATATAATATATATATATATATATATATATATATATATATATATATATATATATATATATATATATATATATATACATAATAATTTGCAGATATATGTAGAAGTTGCCTTCAAAAGTACAAAATTTCTGAAATGACTTAACTTGCACTAGAATTAAATATTTAATAAAATATCACAGTCAAAAGAATAAAATAAAATACCTGGTCACAATACCATATAATATACTATAGAATATAGATAAGAAGGGAAAATAAAAAAATATGGGTTTTTTTATAAATTTTTTATTAATACGGTTGATGTCACACAATAGATCAAATACGTATTTTTTGAAAGTGTTTTTGTTGGTGCTCTCTTCTCTGATCATGAGGGTATATGATTATAAAATTTGATACAGCATAATGTGGTCCTTTCTCAGTATTTTTTAATCTGTGCTTGGGTATAACGAAATTAGATTTGTGCCTTGTGGAGTACCTATGTTTGTATGTGTCACTTTCAAATTTTGATTTATTGTTATTTACAAAAAGAACACGTACATAAATATAGATGGCATATACGGTGAGCATTTTGTGACGCTTGAAAATCCCACGACAGGAGTCTTTGTATTTCATATTCAACATGGTTTTCATAATTTCTTTCATACAAACCGAGACCACATAGAAATAATTAAGATGAGTATATACTGAAGATAGTTTTACATTTGGTAATTTATTGGTCAAAACCTTTGAAAAACAAAGAGTTTTATATATATATATATATACACCAGACTTACAAACCGAGACTACATAGAAATAAGTAAGACGAGTATATACTGAATATTATGGAATTCAAAATATTAAGGTGCCTTTCAATATTCCTGGCTATTGAATAATATTTCTCACATATTCGACAATTGTTATGGAACCAAATAAAAAACACCGAGTTATCAGACCAATTAACCGTGAATACCATGGTGAGTTGTCGATGTTGCTAGCCATGGGTTGTTGCTGTTTGTTTATCTATTCACTGGTAACCCGCTTCAAGTATGTTTTTACATATTAAAAATTTAATCATCACTATAACAACTACAACTTAACCTAATATTAAAATGAATAACATTTATAATTATCCAAGGATAAAATTGTATAAGCGACAAGCATTGTATATTTAAAAAATCACAGACCTCCAAATAATACGTAAAAAAAATAATGAAGAAATCAGTTACCTTGATTGCTATCTCAGTAAACATTTGAAATGGTGTAGAGAAGTGGTGTTGAAGAAAACTATATCATTTTTATTTGCATCATGTATGATCGATCCTTGCAGTAGGTGAGTGTTGACCATAGTTAAACCTATGAAAGTTCTCAGCAAAGTTAGATCTATTATTAGGACAATTATTTCTGGAAGGTACGAAGAGTCTAAATTTAGAAAGTGAGTTTGAACAGGTTACAGAAGAATGTAGAATCTTATCCAAAAATATTTGATCTGCATGCATGCGGCAAGTTCTAAGTTTATCTATATCAAGCAACTCTTAATTCAGTTAGAGAATACTGCCGTGTTAAGGAAAAGCGCCTTATCTGGATAAAACTAAATTTTTGAGGACAGCGCGATTCATTCAATTCTCGAGTGGGGATCTAATAACTTGGTAGAATTCAATGCAAACAAAACACAAGCATGTCTTTTCTCTAGAAAAGCCGATCTCGCTGTGCCTAACATAACTTTGTCAGGAGTAACCATACCACTGAAGTCATCCATATCGATGCTTGGTATTACTATCAGCAATAACCTTTCCTGGGAAAATCACGTGAGGTCCATTGCCAAAAGTGCATCCCAAAAACTTGGTTTTTTGTTTCGTGCCAAGAGCTATTTCACCCCCACTCAGCTGTTTATGATCTATAAGGCACAGATCCGACCTGTCCTGGAATACTGTTCCCATATTTGGAGCGCGGCACCTAAACATATCCTGAGGCTATTGGATTCTGTCCAAAAAAGAGCAATTCGTCTCGTCGGTGATGCCCGCTACAAACTCGCTCACTTGTCTAGAACACCGTAGAAAAGTTGGCGATTTGTCTCTATTTTATAGATATTTTCATGGGCGATGCTCTTCTGAAATATCAACAATCGTTCCTGCTTTGGCAGTCTCTTGAGACTAACCCGTCAAGTTCAGTCATCACACCCCTTCGTGGTCACTTTGGAGACCTGCAGAACATCACTTTCCAAAGACTCGTTCATCCAACGAACAGCGAGGCTTTGGAACTCATTGCCTTGGGAGGTGTTCCCCGAGGCATACAACCTCCAGAAATTTAAGAAGAACACCAACTCCTACCTTCTTTCCCTTGGTTCCCACGATGTTCTCTGAACATTACAGGATATACCTTTTCGTGGGAACCAGAACATAAAAAAAAAAAAAAAAAAATTATAGAGCTGTAGCATCCATACTTTTAAATAACACTAGTTTAAACCATTTTTTGTAAACAGTTTCATGTGATTGTTTTTTAATTGGGGCATTTTTAGACTATATTTAATAACAAAGGATAATGATTGTAGATAAGGCATTTTTGGTATCAGTTGGCTTAACACGCCTTATGTACACCTGAGAGGTATTCGTGTCACATGAGGAGTTTTTCAGACCTTCATTTGTTGCTTTACAACACCTTATCTACCATGAGAAATTTTTGTGTCACACTGACCCTTATTGAATAACCAATGGATCAAGAGGTGGTAATATTTAAGTAATGCAAAAAAATTATAATATTTTTTCATGATTTTATTGAAAAAAAAACATTTAAAAAAAGAAAAACTTAAAATTTTGCTTAAATTATGAAAGGAAAATAACTGAAATGATTTAACAATCAATATATTGAGACAAGTCTACAACTTCATTGGAAGCCAGCCCCTTCCAAAATGTTTCCGATTTTTAGGCATTAAAGGACATAATTTTTTTATAATATCTTCCTTTTTCGACTTTTATTACTTCTCGATTCTCCGCGTCTTTTTCTTTTAGGCAAATCTCCTTTTTTTAAATTATATCATAATTCTGTCTTTGTCTTGCCCTGTGTCTTCTTCATTCTTATTTTCCTCCATGTCTGATTCTTTTTCGTTTTTCTCAGTGCTTGTTTAATTTTCATTTTTCCTCGTGTCCGCTGCGATTTCCTGTTTCCCTATATTTCTTTCGTCCTGATTTTCCACTAATATCTGCTTCTTGTTCGATTTCCACTGTGATGGTTTTCTCTTAAATTGCCTCTAAATAAAATAATCGCTAATTCCTTAAACATAAATATAAATTATAGTAAAAGATAAAGTGAAAGTAACTGGATGAACTTACCATAAATCAAATTGTGCCTGAAAACCCTGCCTGAAGTACCAAACTACCAAGGCAATCATTATAGACTTCCCCTTTTGCGCCATGCAAGATTCGTAATAATAAATACTGTTAAAAATTAATAGTATAAAACACCTGCGTATAATTTTTCCTTATGATGGTTCAAAAATTTTAAAGCTACAAATTAATACTCAAACACTCATTATCAATTAAACTTTCAATAAAAATCTCAGTCTAAACGATTATTCTGTTGTATAAAACAAAAGCGCCCCAACTGCAGTGTATACGCGATTAATGAGCATGCCCCGTAAGGTGAGGCGTTTTAAATTAACACTGTTTTAAATGCTGTGTCGAGTTGAGACATATTGTAAAAAGTTGAGGTGTTTTTCATTAATATTTGTAGATAGGGCAGCCTTAAATAACATAACTGTCAGATTTGCACTTAAGGTGAAGCTATATTTGGTCATAATTTCCAAACTAAAAGAATAGAAGGCCTTTTTGTTTCATATCTAGTTAGAAATTAGATTAATATTTCAAATGGCACTTGTATCCCAATTTTCACAAAAAATGTAGTTAAGGCGTTTTTCCTTAACACGGCAGAATGGTCTCCAAGCGTATTTTTTGTTTGTAGCTAGCATATCTGAGGAATCTGTTTTGAACGAATTCAATATTGTGAGAGAGTCATAAGTGGGTGACCAGATGCAAACTTTTGATTGTGTGTTGATGTGAAAAGTCATGACTTACTTTACAAATGAAACCCAGCATTTTCAATGATTTATTGATCATGTCATGCATATGAAAATTCATTCTAGTATTATGTAGAATTTACGTCCTTCAAATGAACTGGAGATTTGGAATAGCGGAAAGTTATGGAGCTCATAAAGCTCAAAAAACGAGATCTAGTTTGCTATTTTGATATGGAAATGAGAATTTATTTCAAACTTTCAAAAGATGCCATTTTAAAACTACCTGCCGATTCGGCTCATCTTCGATCCTAGGCCTATAGTTTGCTATTTTGATATGGAAATGAATAATTGAGAATTTGTTTCAAACTTTCAACAGATGCCATTTCAAAACTACTTGACCGATTCGGTTCATCTTCGATCCTAGCCAAAATATCGATCTTACCCCACAAATATTCTTATATTGTAGAAAAAAAATCCTGCCTTGTTTGAGCATTTAAAATGTAAATTACATTGTTTTTTGATATTTTTTTTAATTTATCAAAAAGGATTGAAAAAATTATTTCTAAGCATAAGAACGATGTTTATCTTTACACTAAAGATATAAAATAAAGACTTTTCAATTTAAAACACTTTATTCAATATTGAAAATGATGTTTTTTCAAATTACAGCCGATTCTTGGTATATATTGTTACATTTAGCCAATATATCATTTGGTCTGAAGCTGTTTACATCTTGTTAGGAGATTATTAAATTGATGATAATGTTCTATATGTCTCCAGTGACCTTGAAACTTTTGTGAGTTTTATTTTTTTCAATTATGAATTTCTCAAGTTGAGAAATATACCACACGGGAAAATTTGAGGTTCTGATTTTTTTTTACTGGTACAGACATATCAATTGCAGAGTAAACTACTTCATAAAATATCTGAAGAACCTGATTCAAATCCAAATTCCTTTCTAGTATATTATTCCAATTGACAATGGCTAAAGAGTTATTAATTTCGACATATTTGTATTTTTGAAATCATAATAGAACTCTTCATATTGAAGTTGTTGCTCTTTATTGAATTCCAAGTTGCAGATAATTTTGCTGTGTGGTGTACACTTTTTGGCAACACTAAAACCATTTGTTCAGATATATAAATATCTTTCATCTTAGAAAAAGGTAAGTCGAGTAAGTCATTTCGACTGTTAGTTACAGTATTTATTTGATGGAGATTATAATAACAAAGAGTTTTGTAATGTAATCACAGGCGAGTTTGCTGAATAGTTAACATTTAAACCAAACAGCCTCAGGTAAATTAGAATCCCCAAATAGAATGAACTCACAATCCTTTTTATTTTCAAAGACATGATCATTTTATGGTAATGGCTAAAATCTGTTCGACTATATTCCTTGGAATTCAACTTTTTTAGCATTATCACTAATGACTTTATAGCAATTATACCTCCTCCACGTTTCTTGTCAGTGTTTGTTTCATCCCTATCAAATCTGAATAAAATAACCATTTAAACACAATTATTCGTTATAAAATTATTTGTTTAGCTGTAACGGGAAACAAGAGTCCTTGAGACCGTGTTCTCTGTTTTATTTTCATTTTTTAGAGTAAAAATAAATTCTAAAAAAACTACTTTGCCAATAACTTTCAATATTTTTCATACTAAAAAAATATATCAAAAATGTCCGGACTTGAAATCAATTCGTACACCGATTAGATAACATAATGAAATTTCCCATACTTACTGATATTATCTCAACTCCTCGTGTGAAGTATAGTTACACTCTCTTTGTCCAAAAATGTTTCTACATATAATATTTACATATTATAAGGGCAGCTGCTGTCACCAGGGTGTATGCAGAAAAATAGATTTTTTGATAGAGTGTGTCTATACTATAATGGCACTGATATTTTGGTTACCACTAGTCCGTAGGGCTTAGATTCGTGCCTTCGGCTTAATATGCGAGGTCTTTTTTTAATAACTTTTCTTTAATTATATAAAATAATGATTTGATTGAACTCAATTTCCCTTTCCTCAACTTCGGTTGAGAAAATAATACACAAAAATAACTTCAATTCATCTATTAACAATAAAAAATTTCAAAAGTATGTTACAGCTCGACGCTCGTCGAATAAAAAAGTCAATCAAAAAGTAAAATTGTAAAATAAAATCACTCCCATTTTGAGAATGCAAAAACAAACTAACAGTTTGGAAATATTACCTATCGGTTCTAATAAAGGGCTCATATTTCCGTTTTAAAAAGTATTTTCTAGGATTGAAAAATACAAATGGTTTCTCCCGTAGCTCTCATATTTACATTTATTAAACCAAAATTTCCGCTAATTACTCGTGAAAGTTTCTCCCGTGGAACCATTATGTAGAAGAGCGATTTTCTTCGATCTCAGACTGGCGAAACATGTCCGCCGTCCGTATAGAAGAGCGACAAGCCCAAAATAGGACCTTCGGGGCACCAACATTTCGTATTTTCTGGTAAAGCCCAAAAACTAGGGCAGTAGCCCTGTTGGATAACGCCAACGGAACCCGCGACTGGTTCGCGGCGCGATATCAGATCGACTTCCCAATTAAGACCCTCGATCTTTCAGTCGCAAAAGCCAAGCTCAAACTCGCATTTTCATTGGTAACACAATTCCCCGCGGGATGAGGAATAAGTTGCAAAGTTCAATTCTTCGCTTCTTACCGTTAGGCCGACTGGACAAGATTGCCAGCCGTGTTGAATTGAGGGCTTTATTCAACTCTCTCAGACTAAACAACTAATACATTGTTGCATATCGGTAAATAGCAATGACTTCAAAATGAATGAACTTATTCGTTCGGCTGAAATATATGTTTTTATCCGAACCAGGCGCCAAATTTTTATATTTCGAAATATGAGCTCCCTTTTTCATGTTAGATTCGTTCAAGAAACTGGAATAACGAATTATGAACCACAAATAAAAATAGCTTACCCTAGGACCAATCAAAACAAAAACAATAACACCTACAGGGTGTTACATAGCCATGATTCTACAAGTATAATAATATCGTGACTGGACCCTAATGAATGTCGCAATTCATTGAGTTTTGACCACCAAAATTTTGATAATCAAAAAGAATTCTATTATCATCACTGGGAACATGATTTATTTTGAGTTTTTTGTCACTCTAGGAGTATCACCAATGTAAGGGATACTTTGCTTCTTCTTTCTTGAATCTCCCCCTGAACTATTTTCAATTGATGCGGAGTTAAATCCACTCTCATGAATAGTTTTTCTCTTTATTCAAATTCCTTTTGTTCTTGATGACCTTCATATAGCACCTTCGGGATTGGAGAATATCATTTTTAGGGCATGTGATACATTTTTATTCTTTTTGCCAATTCTTCTTGTCTCAATCACTCTCAAGTCCTCATGGTTATTTCTCTAGGAATTGTTTTCACTTCCTTCAAATCAGCATCCTGTGGGCTTCCATTTTCAGGTAGATTATATACACCATAACATTGTTTTTCTTTTTCCCCTTTCGCTTATTTCATTTCATTTCGCTTCAGACCATATAGTTGAAGATGAATCTATTTTATTTTTCAGTTCATTGATCTCTGCCTTCATATTATCGATAGATGCTAGAAGTTTAGGTTTTTATTTTATACCCATTTGGCAATCCCCACAGTAAAATTTCAAAATTCTGCCACATTTCAGATCCTTTATTTTTAATTCTGATGCATTAAGACCGGAACACTTCTGTTATCTATGCACAGGTCTCTCACAACCGTCGGAATATCCTTATTTTCCTTGCAATGTGCACAACTTGTGTAAAAAGTTTATTTTTATCACTTTTCTTTTTACCTTGAAACTTGTTTGGCAATATCCTTTTTTTGCTAGGAACCTCCAGATACATGTTGTCAACTGATGATTTAATTCAAATACTTTAAAAATGTAGTGATATGTATTATAGATAATATAATACACGTTTATTAGAAATAAAAGGTACATATGAAAGGTACATAAACATAATCAGTAAATAAAAGGTATACATATGTGTATAAAATATTAATATATATATATATATATATATATATATATATATATATATATATATAATATATTATATATATATATATATATATATATATATAATATTATAAGTATAATAAACAAAAATGAACATGAAATATAAATGTAAAAGTAGATAGGTTTAAAAGATGTGTATATATTTGATGAGGGATGTTAAAATATGAGGTAAGTATCAGGTTTTTCTGTATGGCATGATTAGTCAATAAGACTATGAATTGTTGTTCTGGGCAATGATAAAATATACGATTTCAGGTTATACTTGAATGTAGTTGGCCTTGAAATATTTTGAATTTCAGCTGGGAGACATTGGTATAGTTTGGGACTCAAATATGTCAGACTTTTTTGTCCTTTTGACTTTCTCATGAAAGGAGTCAAGTGTGTGAGTTGTTTGTTCCTTGTATTATATTGATGTTCCGGGTTCTTTAAGTCGTGCTTAAGAATGATGTTTTTTGATGTTGCTACGTAAAAAGAATAGTTGCCTTGGATCCATAATATTAATTTCATTGAATAAGCTATCTGATGGATACTTTATATCTTTGTTGAATATAATTTTAAGTAGGCGCTTTTGAACAATGTTTAATTTTTCCAGGTGAGACTTACTTACACCTCCCCATGCTAATATTCCATACACAATATGTGGTTCCACCAATGCCTGATATATCGTTCTCATTGCTTTGAAATCAAGAATATATTTAACATTTTTAAGTTTATAAATTAAAAACTGTATTTTCTTAGTGACGTATTCGATATGTTTATTCCATTTCAGGTTATTGTCTATCATAACACCAAGGTATTTGATCTTATTACAGCTGCATAATGAGATGTCTTCAGTGATTCGTAGGCTATCATAAGAAGGAATACTTCTCTTATCAATATGTATGGGTAGAAAAAATGTTTTTTTAAAGTTAATTGTTAAAAGTCTATAGTTTAAAAAGGCTTGAATATTACGGATATCATTTTCTGCTTGAATTTTAAGTGATAGCCAGTCTTCATGACTGTAGAAAATTGCAGTATCATCCGCATAAGTGATTATTTGACCACTAGTGTTTATTCTGAATAGATCATTCAAATATATTGAACAAAAGTGGTCCCAAAACAGTTCCTTGAGGTACACCATATTCTATTCTTTGAAAATTGCTCCTCACCATCTTCAGTTCAACACATTGAAATCTATTGGAAAGATAACTTTCGAATAATCTTAAGGCCACTCCTCTTATGCGGATGTTTTCCAAGCATTCCACAAGCAAGTCATGACTGACCATATCGAATGCCTTTGAAAGGTCTATAAATACACATAGAGAGGGTTTTCCTGCATCTAAGGCATTATACATCTTTGTTGTAAGGGCGAGGATTGCATCTTGGGTTGATACTCCTTCTTTGAATCCGTATTGGTTGGCGGAGATGATTTGATTTTTCTCAAGATATTTGGTAAGTCTTATTTTTATGATTTTTTCCAGTATTTTAGCAATAGTGGTTATTAATGAGATTGGACTGTAGTTTATGACATCCTCCCTATTACCTGTTTTGAAAATTGGTTTGATCACTGACTTTTTGAAGATGCTTGAGAAATGTCCTTGCTGGAGGCACTTATTAAATATGTGAGACAGTGGTTCTTTGATCATCGGTGATAATAATTTTATTGTTTCTGCTTTCATTCCGTCAATACCTGGTGCTTTCTTGGATTCATTGGATAGATCGTAAAAATTGCCACACTTTGACACTAAATTCCAGTAAAAAGCACACACGTAAACTGCTGATTTTTTATTATATTCAAGAGCATCATACAAAAACGTGACTTATCTCTTATATTATATTGAATACAATATTGATACTCAATACAAGGTATGGTGGGGGAAGTTGAGGGGGGTAAAGCGAACCCCACTTATAGTTTCGAACTAGTGTAATTTTGTTTACTATTTTGAATTACTTTCAGTTGGCAATATTCAATATTAATTTGATTCCGTTATAATAATTATCGAAATATAGGGTAAAATGGCTCTTATTAAAAACTTTATTCATAAAGTTTCAGAATGATTTTATATTATTAGGAATAGACTCATTCGTGTACTATCTCACGAAATTAGGAGTCTTCAATCGTTTAACATTTCGACTGCTGTGGTGTTGTTGTTTTCCAAACTTGCTCCAAAGCTTTTCAAATTGGTAAAAAAAAACAAATTGGCCAAAAAAAATATTTCAGGCCACGGTGAGCAAAGATAGTTTTATATGTGTAGTGATGGCTCACATTTTTTTTTTCAAAATTCCCCTTCAGCGCGAACAAATATATCTGTCATACAGACTAAGCTGGCGGCGTGTGAAACTCAGCATTGCGCTGAGACAAGACGCCAAAATGAAAGCATCGTTTACGTGATGAATTGGTAACAAAATATATCAAAAACCGAACCCGTGTAAAAATTGTTATGAAACTGCGAAGCAAACCCATGAATGGCACATTGCAAGGAATCTGAAAAGGATTTGAACATACCGTGAATGCTGCGGAAAAGAACCCACCATGTGCTCAGATTGTTTTAATAAAATCCGGGGATATGGTGGGAAATTAATTTGAAGTTTATTTTATGTGTTTATATCTCACGTATTTTTTGAAATAAAAATATGAATATTCATGTTTTTCAATTTTTTCGATGATGATAGCGGTATGCCAAAAACTGGGATGTTCTACTCCACCAGTTGGGTTAGTATATGTTGGTAAGTGCAGTTAAACCGAGAAGTTGGCATATAAGATGTGAAAAACTGCCTCGGTCACATAAAGCAAGACAGCGGCGCAGTCAGTATACGGTTCTCGACCAAATAGACCTCACCAGAGTGCAAGCAAACATGTTAAGAGGAATCAAGTTGATGATCTCCTAGCTAGTACTTAATGGAAAGTGAATGTACTTTTCTTTAAGCCAATTCGACCGAGAGCCAATTTCCCAACCCAACCCTTTTATCTTTTCATAACTTTCTCGAGCCACTGTGACCGTATTTTATTTTTTTCAGTAAAAATGAATAATCATCAAGAAAAATGTCTCGCTGATGTCACTATCTATAACGGAAAACATGTCTATCGACCGTTCTCTGTTCTACCATTTTTTCAATACCAGGGGAATGAAATATTCATACTTACTAACCATATCTTTCTTTGATGTCCACCTTGGAAAGGACCTGCCTTTATTTTCATATATAAATGTTTGCCCTAACCAACATGAACTCTTTCTTTTGCTCTATTGAATAAAATAAATTTAATAAAGGGCTCCAACACTGTCACCAATAAGTTGGTTTTTCAATCCGACCTATCAGATTTTGACACTGTTTTTATCACTTTCTAGTCCAAAAAAGCTAGAATTCGGCTCAAAGCCATTCTAGAGTCTGAGGTGATTTTTTTTCATAAAAGTTCTTAAGGAGGTTGTATACTCTACTACAATAATAAGACCAAATTAAATATTAACCAGCATATAATGAGAAAAAAAAATCACAAAAACATCTTCAAAATAAATTAATTTTTTTTTTGTATTGGAATAGCTCGAAATAAGTTCAACTTAAATATTCAACTTTATAGAACTTATCAAATCCTATTAATAAGAATTATTATATTTGACGTTCATGGGCCCAACACCAAAAATGTGTGAAATATATCCCCATATAGCTTCACTAGAAGACTAAAAAAAAATGAAGCCACCAAAAAGGGACCAATCCAAACCACCAGTCTTAGCAACCAAATACCCAAAATTTATTCTTACCAAGCATATGGATTTATCCAGCGATGAATATCTGGTGCCCTCTCCAAAAAGGTAACCATTGGATTTTAACTCGCTCTATAATTCTCATTATTTTCAACTGGGAAACTATTTCTATTTTTCCCTTGGAAAATTACGCGAAACAAAATTCTATTATTTCGTGCCAACCCCTTATTTTTACGAAAATAGCATTACTTTCAAAAAACACATATAAAATCAACAACTAGTCACAAAAACCCGCTAAAGAGTAAATCTCTTTGGCGGGGCTTTCAAATTAGCGTCATGTAGGCGTAGTCCCGTTTCTAATCCTTGAGTGCCTTTCAGTTAAGTGTTACTTCTGCATATTCAAATCCTATTGGATACTAATTATTGCGTGTTTTTTTTTTCCAGAAGTATTTCCTCGAATAATTCTTGCTATTTCCGCACAACGACAATTAGACCATAACACTTAACTGTGTAAAGAAATCCAAACAAAACGTCCGAACTTAAATAAACCTTAAACTCTAAACCGATCGAAATTGATGGTTGACTTCCAGTACCCACCATATAGAGGAATATTTCACTTATAATAAATTCAACAACTTTTATGAATATTATTTCAAATGAATCAATATTAAAGTCGTTTCCTTTAAGAATCCACAAACACATACAAGGTTTTTCCTTTAAACCAAAATTTAATAGATTATAAAATTATCAATTATTATTTCAAATCAAACTAATCTAAAAACGATCTTATTTTTCTATAAGTGTAACAACACCACACTGAAGAAACCCTTATATTATATTATATGGGCGATTCAATCATTATATGTTTTCTATCTAAAGCACCTAAACAGTGAGGAAAATTCCAATTTTCATCAAAACCTTCAGCTATTTTTCTCCATTTATCACGCATGGTGGGGATCTGAAAAAGTACAGAGTATTTGACACCAAATAATAAAAAATTAAAAAACAATAGTATAGTCTGCATTCATCGAAAAAAAAAAACAAGATGTACCTACAAATGGTTTTTATAATTCCAGCAAATTGAGTCACAATTAGATACAACAAATGATATGGAAGATGTCGTTGAGAGCGGTCAGGAGCACGATGACAATATAAGTAAGTTTATATTAATGAATACCTATTAAACTGTAATTTACAATATTATTTTGAATAGGTGTTCCAAATGATGCTGAAACGGCAATAAACAATGGAAAAGCTTTACTAACCTCTGCAGGGAAAATGGATACATTTAAAGCACCTCGACAGAAAAGTCAGAGAACCAGCACAAATGACATTAGAAAAGAGGATGGATGATGCCTACAGTATTCTGAAAGCCTCAACCCAAAAAAGTGAACAGCAATGATTGAGACTAGTTTGATATATATGGTTGCAAGCAAAATGCGAAAACTAGATGAAGGGATAAGGGATTACGTAATGAATCAAATTGACAATTTTCTTTTTAAAGCAAAAACCTCTCCTAATAAGTGTGAACGTTCCTAATTTCTACTTCATGCACAGCAACCATTACAGCTCTACGCTACAGATAATCAACAATTTCATAATCAATATCACCAGTCAACTACCAAGAACTTTATTCTTCAGGTACTCAACCATCTCGAACTCATTTACCGCGATCATGAGAATCTAACTTGATTGTAATCCCTGCTCCGTCTCCTTCTACATTATCAGCCGACGTTGAGAGCACCAAAAGTTTTTAAGAAAATTTCCCAATACACTAAAGTTTACTTATTATTAAGATTGTATCGTTGAGTTATTGTTTTAGTTTTATTATTATCTAAATAAGATTTTATTAAGTTACGTTTTCAGGGAAAAATTATTATAAGTTATACAAATAAAAATAATGAATCAGAATACCTTACTTACTTTTATTGAACCACGTAGTTCAACAATCAATGCTGTACACACCTCAGGAACTATTTCTGATATAAGCTGCGGCGAAATTTTAAATAAATAATGGAGACTTTGGAAACTATCACCAGACGCCAGATATCGAAGTGTTAAGCTAATCGTTCGTTTACAGGAATAGCTTTTCTCCACTTGGTGTGGTCCTACATAATTTCAAAATCCAAAATCTTCTGCAAACATTCTGCAGAAGGTTCCTTTATCAAATCGGTAAGAAGATGTGTGCCATTATATCTAAAAAAGTTATATTTCTTAAAATGTTTTATCCATTTATAAGTAACCTGTTCCTGCTTCTATTAAGCGAGTTTTTTCCTTTTTTTTAACAGTAAAAAAGCTGAATTCATTATTAAAAATGCCGCTGATGCAACCACTGAAACGTCTTCACTTTCCACTTCTATCTTGACATAAATTGGCAAATATGTGGATGTATATTTGGCATACAAGCAAATATACGTGTATTTGCCAAAATGTGTGGAGCCGCCTTAAGAGTAACATATTCACTATTCACTTGCCTAATTATAAGCCTAAACTTGACCGATATTTTTTTATACAAAGACAACGTTCCCTTAGGTGACGCGGCGTGTATCGTTTATTTATTCTAAATGAGATATTTTCAACATTGACTGGTCAAAAAAATTAGAATAGGATATGTGAAAGGCCACTTCTGCAGATAGGTCCATATAATTTTCAATCATTACCATTTAGTTTTTTTTTGGGTGTCTTATGGAGAATCATTGTGCTTCTGAGAATTTGATGAAAAATATTATTTGTAGGAATTAATGGGAATGGCCATAAAAGTGGGTTGCAACCATATTTGAACAAATGTTTTTTGAGTGATTTAATTTATGTGTTGAAGATCTAATCGGCGAGATTAGGATAAAACTAACTTTAACTTAACATGAATCTCAACTTCACGTATTATTATGGCCGTTAATATGTCATGTATCTTCAAAGTATTTCATTATGCGAGGGACAAGCTCATGTATGGTCATTTGTCATATATTTTCGTAAGGTAATATTATATTACATTAACAAACGTATTATTTGGGCCCTGTCTTTTATCTCTCGTGAACGAAAGGCCGTGTGAAGGGACGCGAATGCTGGGCTCTGTCAAGCTTCGTAGCTAAGAATTCATTTTACGACTCTACATCACGCTGTGTTATGTAAAGTTCATCCTAATTCCGGCTTAAATCTTTAGAATCGATTGGTTCAACCCTGATGATAGATATTTTGAAGAGAAGCATCGAGTAATACCCAGATAATGATACAAAGTTGAATGCAGGAATAGAGACGCCGCAAAAAATTATAATTGAAAATGCAGGTCCGTATTTGTGAAACAAAATTGAGGGTGGCCCTGGAGAGACAAAACTTTGAATCAAAAAATCTATTCAAATCAAAAACTTGTTTACCGTTTTTCAATAACTCCCATACACCGAGAAAAACGGTCCAAATGCACTAGTGCACTTGACACTATTTTGATTACAGCAATACATTTTTCACTTACGAACACTAAAGTGCAGAACACTAAAGTGAATAAAAAAAAACTCTAACAACAAAGTAATTACCATTATCAAAGTTTTCAAACTTCAATCAATGGCCGCACTAAGTGCAAATAACTTGCTCCTTATCATAATTAAAGATATGTAATTGGAGTGTCATTGATAGTCATAAACACACAGAGTGTTAGTTACTATCAGTCTTTATTTTATAATTAGCCTACTTTGATCTTGTCATAAATATCAGTGTCATGCGCAAATGTATCACCAAAGGCCAATAGTGTCGCTTTAGGCTTGCATTTGGCATTTCGTTCACGTAGTGGTGTAGGTAAGTGATTGCGTCGTAGATAGAATATCGAACGTCGTAGATAGAATATCGGCGTCTTATACTCGAAAATTGCTTGTTTTTATAGTTCATACTTATATACAAACAATATTGTTAGTGTTGCATGGGGTTTCGTGAATATGGTGAACTGTATGATGAAATTCCTGGCAGCTTGGGGATTTTAGTTATAGTATTTATATATATTATTCAGAATAAGTTTCTGATACAAAGGGTGACATATTGGCATATATTATTGGTAAACATCACTCCTTATATCAAAATCTGTCACTAACTCTGAAACCCAAACATCAATTTTTATCACATTATCCTGAAATTATGAAAAAAATTGGTTCACTGAAAGATTTCTACTCACAAATTGAGTACACTAGACACAGTGAGATTATTCCCCATTCAAATGGTAACAAGTACATTACATGTTTTTGATTCGAAGCTCCCATGAACATTTCAAAAAGTTATCAACATAGCATATTTCAAAAGAAAATTCATACACTTCCTAGTTTATTTTTTCCAATAACTTGATATTATTTATATCATCATGTGATTTAACTTTCAATCTTATTATCTGGCCTATTGTACAAAAGATCATATTCCATGTATATTTCTGTTGAAAATATAAAAGCAGTTAAGTGACTGACAAATATTGTTTAATATTTTATATATTAATAACACATTCTGTTAAAGAGTTTTGAGTTTGTAGATTTATTGGTATCATTTCATCATTTTTCATCTTGGGTCATCCTTGACTTTCAAGTTAGTTTTCAATTAAATGGTTCGAACTCTAAACTCTGCATCTTGAAAGTTTCAGGGAAATTTTTTCATTGAAAATAGTTGAAGCAAAGTGAATGCATTTGAGCAATAAATCCTATCAAAATTACCCACTAAGATAGTGAAAGTGATAGTGCAATCAGAAATGGTTGTTTTATCATCAAATATTTGTTACAATTTATTACTTATTCCATCATTGGTGCCTGCTTCTTTGCGGGCACCATATAAATAAAAAATGATATCCTTGCTGACTGGATGCATTATGAAAATCATATTAATATTTAAAACATATTATTTAACCTTTCCATTTGGAAAAATTTAAAGGATGTTTCACAACCATGTGTCAATTTGAAACTGATTCAGATTTCTCTTGATGAATGAATGGGACCGATATTTTATCTCAATGGTTTTGCAGATATTTTCACCATGTTCGAGTTGAAAGAAAAACTCTATTAAGAATATTGAATTTTGTAGTGTTTGATAAAAGGAATTTTAAACACTTCACTTAGCACCTTTGGGAAAAAATAATGAGTCCTACTCATTTTTTCAAAGCGAATCTCCAGTTTCAATTTGACACCATAGTTTTGGAAAACTCAGTATTTGTAATTTTCCAAGAAAAATAATTAATTGAGGGAAGTAATCAATTTCATTGCTGTAAGTGGTAAAGTTGTTAACAATAATGAATAACAATAAGTGAAATCATTTGATAGTACCTACCAAATGTCAAATGTGCACTTTAATAATGACAAATACCTTTTTCCTTATACCAAATAAAACCGACAATAACAACAATCAACAACCCTCAGTACTGACTTGATAGTGGATAGCACTACTTTATATTCGAATTTCAGTTTGCTAATGGCAATTGAACATTGTCAGGGTATTTTTTTCCTAGGGACGATTAAAGTGAGACCCACTCCCCAATACGGATGCTTTTTTGACACTCTCCAATTAGCGTTAGGTACTCGAGTTTGGGTTAACAAACAACATATGTTTGTCAATTTTGCAATATAATAGCCCATTACCATTTGATACCAACTGATGCAAACTAGGGCACATATGCAGATTTATGAACCCATATTAGTGAAAATCTGGGAATGAAGTCGTGTTCATTTCAAGAATGAATTGTATAGGTACTTGGAAGCAATTGATTGATTCGAAACAAATTGCTACATTGTCTCTGGGATGTACTTTATAGGATTTGGTACAACATATCTAGGATATACCGGAGTCTATGGTGTGTTCCATGTCCAGACTATGACTGTCCCGGGGATGCTAAATTAGGGTCGTCAAGTTCATATTCTTGAGTTCTCAAACCCTGGATATGAATGATTTATTCTTTTGAAAATGTGGAAATACATGTATGCAACATTCTGTAAATGATAAAAATAAAACTTCCTTCTTCAACATATGACATAAGTTAATACTAAATATTCAAAACTATTACCGATGATGGTACCTTAGATATCTTCTTTAGGACGTTCTTGGTTTGACAGATGACGAAGCCTAAATCCTGGTTATTGAAATTATCTTTCAATGAAGCAATATTATACTTGGCAGAAATCACATGCTGGCGAGTTCCGTATTGTCGAATTTCTTGCCGTACTAATCAACGAAAAGTCATGATGGTTTCAACCCAAACGAAAGTTCGTCAGACTCTAAATATGATCAAATGTTCCATGAATAAAAGTTTTGCGAATCTGTGAAAACTCAGTGCTGACTTGATGCCATGAATTCTAATAGTCGTATATTACATGATAAGCAATAAGCACAAAATGAGGCTCATTTTGCACGAGTATTCATTGCCATTTTGTGCGAGTTGCATACTGTACTTTTTCTACGACAACCTACTACTTATGTTGTATCACTTAGTAGTTTATTTTCAGTAATATTTTGAATATTTGAATGGATGGTCCTAGAGGTCGTATTTTTGGTTTTTATTAACTAAGTCCGATTTCCTTTCATGAAATTTTTTTCAGTCAAATCACAAGAAAGGAAATCGGACTTGGTTAATCTAAGAAATCCATCAAATGAATGTGGCTTAACGACCTCTAGGACCATCCATTCAAATATTCAAAATATTACTGAAAATAAACTACTAAGTGATAATCAACTGAAAGGCATAACCTTACTTGTACTTAATATTCAATCAATACGAAATAAAATTGAAGAACTTCTGTTTTTCTCGTGGAAAAAAATGCCAGAAGTTTTAATCATATCGGAACATTGGTTGAAAATTGGAGAAACTTTTTACCTTCCGAATTATTCCATATATCAAATATTGCCGTCCCAATACTGAACATGGAGGAACGATGATTCTATAAAAAATAACGATGTTAATGACTTCGTAAAGGTTGATAAATATGATTCAATGATAGTAGAAAATGAGTTTGAATTTTCTGTAGTATGTAATAAAATAAACCATTTGTATATCATAGGAATGTATAGACCACCCAACTCAAATGGGCTCATTTTCATAGATCGATTGGAAACCCTTCTTTCTGAAATACCCATTCACGCTCATATTCTTGTAGCCGGTGACCTGAATATTAACTTTGACGATAAGGAATCAGCTCTAACATTAGCTTTAATTAATTTATTCTTATCATTCAATATTAAAATGCATGTAACGGAGCCTACTAGAATTTCGCAGCACTCATCCACTAGCATTGATTATGCTTGCTCAAATTTCGATGAAGCGAATGTCTCTTGTTCGGTTATTCCTTCTGGTCTCTCGGACCATGAGGCTTTATATGTGAATGTATTTTTGAAAACTAAACACTCTTGTGATTACAGATATGGTAGAATTTATAGCGGAAAGAACTACAATAAATTCAGAGAATGTTGTGAAATAATCAACTGGAATAGTATGCTAGATGAAGACGAACCCTTACTTGCTTTTCATAAAACTATGACAGATATTTTTGAAAGATCTTTTCCTGTGTATAAACTGAAAATAAAAAAATATAAGAAAACATGGATTACAACTGGTATAAGAAATTCAGGAAACAACCTAAGGTCATTACATACAATTAGGAAATATACCAATAATGCATATTTTTAACATATTTTACTAAATATAGGAGTATTTATAGGCAAATTATCAAAAGTGCTAAAGATAAATATTATGCAGAGGAATCAAAATAGCCAATAATAAAACAAAAGAAAACTGGTCTATAGTAAATGATCTTAGGGGTAATAATAAGGCCAATCCCATTAAAATTAACCTATCTCCAAAAGAACTCAATGAATTCTATTGTTCTATTGGCGAAAAACTGAACGAGAACATAAAAGCCAGTTGTGACCCCTTGAAACCTCAAAAACGTAAATGTTGTTGAAAATTTCACTCTAACAGATACGGATGTGTACGAACTTATACAGATAATCAATGAAATTAAAAATAAAAATTCGGCGGGTATGGATGGAATATCTGTACAAATATTCAAAAATCTACCCCAAAGTGCTTTACAGGTCCTGGTTGAATGCATAAATAAATCATTCAGGAGTGATATATTTCCGACTTGTCTGAAAATAGCTATGGTTATTCCACTACATAAGGGCGGAGATCTGGAAGATCCCGCAAATTTCAGGCCCATTTCATTATTATCGACCCTTTCAAAAATTATTGAACGATTGGTGAAAAAAAGGTTGATGTCCTTCTCGATAAACAATGTTCTATCAAATCTTTAGTTCGGATTTCAAAGCTCGAAAAGACCACAGATGCTATATTCTCTTTTCTAGAGAATGCATACTCTAGCATGAATGATGGCAAGGCTGTTGCAGCGGTGTTTTGTGATTTCTCGAAAGCTTTCGATTGCGTTGATCATAAAACACTGCTGCGGAAGCTCAGCCATTATGGGATAAGAGGAACAAATTTGAACTGGTTCGGTTCATATTTGACAGGACGTTGCCAGGTTGTGAAAACATCAAGTGGACAGTCGGATCGTAGTGACATAAAACATGGAGTACCTCAGGGGTCTGTTTTGGGACCAATGTTGTTTTTAATATATTTAAATGACTTAATGACCATTAATATCGCAGGACGATTTACTGTATTTGTCGACGATACCACTATTATATGGAGCAATAAAGAAATAAATCAGCTATCAAATATGATAAAAATAGATGTTCAAAAAATTCAAACCTGGTGTAACGCGAACTCTCTATGCTTCAACCTGAACAAAACTAAACTAGTTACTTTCAAATGTAAACTAGACGGTTTGGAATTGGAAAACCACTACATAGAAAACAAACAGCACACTAAATTCCTAGGTATTTACATAGATAATAAATTAAACTTCAAAGAACATGTATCCCATTTGAGTAAAAAAGTTTCTAGTGGGTGTTATGCAATTAGAGTGATATCGAATGAGCTAGGGTATACTACAGCTAGAATGGCTTACTTTGCTTTGATCGAATCTCATATTCGCTATGGAATAGCCTTCTGGGGACATTGTAACTTACATTTACATAATATGATATTTGCTCTTCAGAAGCGAGCATTGAGATATATTACAAAGTCGAAATCGAGAAATCACTGCAAGCCCCTATTTATCAGCCACAAAATACTAACTGTAACCTGTTTATACATATTGGAAACAGTATGCCTAATACATAAAAATAAAACTAGCATATACTCTGCCGGATCCAATTGTCGCAGTACCAGACAGGACCATATGCTTTATTTACCTATTCCAAAATTCGCTTTGACTAAGCATTCTCTGATTTATGAAAGTATCAAGGTATACAATCATCTTCCTACCATTCTGAAAAATATTACAGAATTAAAAAAAATCCGAAGATCAGTCCAAGATCTTTTAATCGAAAAGGCCTATTATTCGATCTATGAATTCTACTGTGATAACCTGTAAATTCTAACGAGAGATAACCTGTAATTTTAACCAGACTTTAAATGTTCACCTAAACAAACCATAATTTTTTTAGTTTTTGTGTTTTTATTTGTGAAATCTGAAATTTTGATGTTTGTAATGCCTATATATTTGTTTTTTTGACATGTGTTCTATTATATATGTATTTCATGCTTTGTCAACAAGATTTATTTTCTTTGACAATAAAGTATATTTTGACTTGACTTGATGTTCAATATTCTAATAAACATTTATACAAAGAAATATGCAAATATTTTCTTTATTGCTTTGAAAATATGCGCAATCTATGATTTTTATGGGTAACCTTGTTTATTATGTAAAATGTGCAATTATTGAAAACAATTTTTAGAGAACTTGTGCAATGCTGGATAGTTATATTTTTTTTTTGGAAATTAAGGATTTACAATTTTCCATTCCTGACGTTCAATGGTATATTTGAAATGTCCTGTATTGAATTTTCAATTTTATTGGCCATGTCAAGTTTATTTTTTCTCGATTCATCGCTAAGTGGTTATGTCACCATCAAAAAGAATTTTTGCGGAAAGCAGTGCCCGATATATAATTCGTAGTTTGGAAATTTTGAATACTTAGCAATGTTTTCTCATGGCTCCAAGCCCTTTCTGACCAATTCTTTGAACGGTACACAACGGTATAACAAAAAATTATAGATATTAACATTTGGAGGGCGGAGATTCACATGTTTTGTAAATTTCATAGTAACGAACGGTAAAATTTCGTACAATTTTGGTTCTAGTGCCCGATATTGTTACTAAAGTAGCTGAACTGAAATCAGTGAAATCATTAATTACATTATAATTGATACCTTCTACATGTACCCATTATGCCCATAATTAATGAAATCCATGATATAAATTAGTACCTATAACTAAAAATGAAATTCATTACATGGAAACATAAAACTTACTTTTGTGGCTAAATATATTTCATGTGGAGCTTCTTTAATAAATGTATTTGATGTAAATATCTTTGACTTCTGGGGCATGTAGCAGACTGATTGTCGCTTGAGGAATGCCGCCAAGTAGCCAAAATAAGCCATTATTATGGAAGGGTTTTTTCGACATTTCCGGTAATAAATTCAAATTTGTTAACTTCCCTGCATCTGTTATGTTTGGAGATGTCAAGTCGATATCACTATCACTTTCCATTAAGTATTATCATATTTATTCTCAATAACTACGTAATATTGACAGAAATACTGATGACTCTTTCAATTATCTCAGAGCCTCCTTACTATGCGATTACTCGAAAAAACGATTACAACAATATGACTGCAGCGTTATTCCAGCAGAAAGACCAAAAGAGAAAACAAGAAATAATAAAATTAAATCAATATTTGAAAGAACTGAAAGACGAAAAAATTAAGCAAACAAGCACAAAAATTAAGACGGAAGAGGAAGTCAAGGGTGAAATCTGGATGACGTTGAACGAATTCGGTAAATAGAAAATGAATGAACTAAATGAGGAGGTCGGACTCAAATGAGCTTGGCAACCAGCACACCTTGACCAGTGTAAACCTCACTCTCAGCGAATTGCTTGGAGGACAAACAATAGGAGTTCTACATAACATTCCAAGAGATAGAAAGAATCTTATGGTCAGCAGTACGCAGTACCTAAATTAAATCTACAAGAGCCTATTGAGAGGCAGATTTTAACGGCACAATGGAACTCAGACGTAGAACCTTTGAAGAATTCAGCCAAATTGCATGTTCCTAAAAACTCCAATAAAAAAATATGGGGTAGGTACTGTTTGGTAGATACGAATATGTAACAGGTACTGTTGCTATGGTGTTTTTGAACTCGCCACAAGTAACATTTTAAATACAGATATGTATGAAGAGGCGTGTTTTTGCATCAAACAATGAATGAAAAGAAAAATATGTTGCTTCAGGGCCCCTAAGCGAGAAGGAAAACACTGTATATGTTATTTGAACGAAGAATCATCTTTTTCAACTATTATTGCTGAATTACTGTTTATAGGGTCTAGGAATCTGCTATTGGGTATTTACATTACCTATTTTTATAGATTTGAACTATTCTTTACTGATCCTTCAATTAATGTACAACTCTGATTCTAAGTTAAATATTTGTTTATCTTATGGTATGGTTTGTGATTGTATTGGTCCAGTGTAACGAATAATTTACAATTCTCCTTGACCATATGTAACTATTTTATTTTATGATGAACTAGAATCGCCCCGGTGGTAGGTAATTGTAATCAAAACAAATGAATTAAAGGTCGGTTGTTATTCGAAATGATAGTTGGATTACTATCAGATGCCAGATTCGGTTGTTTCAATAGAGAGCACAGTGGTCCCCATGACGAAAAAAACGGAACTAATATTTTTTTGCTCTATCGCCTCTTTGGCCGTCAAAAGGGGTAGTTTTTGGGAAGGGATGGTTGAAAAAACATTTTTGAGTTCTTTTTTTTCGCGGAATTGCTCTGAAAGCTGACGAGAATCATGGTAAAAATTTAAAAAAAACTTGTCACAAAGGGGTGGTTTTTAAAAGAGAGGTTAGACAAAAAAAACAGATTCAAGCTTTTTTTTTCGCGGAATTGCTTTTTAAGGCTGACGAGAATCATATGAAAAATATTAAAAAAAACCACAAAGGGGTGGTTTTTAGAAGGGGTGGTTCGAAAAAAAATCAGATTTGCACCCTTTTTCGTGGAATTTCTTCCAAAACTGACAAGGACCCTGTGATAATATTAAAAAAATCTTGTCACAAAGGAGTGGTTCGACGAGAATCATATGAAGAATATAAAAAAACGTGTCACAAAGGGGTGGTATTTTGAAGGGGAGGTTAAACAATAAAATCAGATTTAAGCCTTTTTTTGCTGAATTGTTTTCAAAGCTCACGAGAACCATATGAAAATTTGTTTGAAGGTTGTAGACGGTGTGGTAACTTGATTACTATCGTTTCGGACGTCCATCGTCTTAATGAATTCAAAAGGTTTTCACGACGTTTCGAATGCTTGTATCTGCAATCGTCTTCAGGTGAATACTGTATACTGAATACCAGTATTCACCTGAAGACGATTGCAGATACAAGCATTCGAAACGTCGTGAAAACCTTTTAAATTCATTAAGACGATGGACGTCCGAAACGATAGTAATCATATGAAAATTTGTAGCAAAGAGGTTGGTTTCAGAGGGATAACTTTGGTATTAGATCAAATGTTTTAAATTATGACTTTTTGAATGTTTAACTTCAATTACGAGTTACGGGGCCTATAACTAGATCTATTACGGAACTATCTTGAAAACCGAACTCAAATTGTTAACATAAATGGAAAATTCAGCACAACTCTAAAATACGGTGTACCTCAGGGAACAGTTCTAGGTCCCATGCTGTTTATCTTATACGTAAATATTTTTTTTTATACAGCTGGGGAAATTATTACTTTTGCAGACGATACGGTTATATATTACAACGATACAGACTGGGACACAATCACAATTAAAGTTAAAAAAGATTTAATTCAACTTGGAAAATGGTTCAAAAGTAGATTACTTACTTACCTTAAATTATGAAAAAACTTTGTTTATACCTTTCACCTTGTATAAAAAAATCTACCAATTTCAACACTCAAAACAAATAGATAAAAATATCAAGATAAATTCAGCCGCGCGAGCGTAAAATACTTAGGTATACATATCGACAGTCATCTGAAGTGGGACCCATGTGGAATCCATCATAAAAAAACTACGATCCTTAATCTATTTATTTATAAATCCAGAAATTTTCTTCATGAAAATGATCAAATTACCTGTATAACGGAGTAGTTGCATGGGGTGGAATACTAAAAACCCATCTACATTCACCAGAAAATTTACTCAAGCGTTTCTACAAAATTATTCCAAGAAAACCCGGGCCTATACTTTTCGGAAAAATAATTCCATGAAATCAAGCTTTTCAATCCAAGGCAAATATATTTCTACAATGTTGCTAACTACATTCACAAAAACAAACACACCCTTGAGACCGCTCACAACTCTATATAAAACACCAGATTAAAAACTCCATTTTCTGTCCCACACATGAAAAAAACTGTTGGACAAAGAAGTTTAAATTACTTAGGCTCCAAAATTATAAACTCGCTTTCATTAGAAATTATAAATATACATCCCGCTAAGAAATTCAAAACACTCCTAAAAAAATTTGTATCAGAAAATAGAACAGAAATAGAACAAATTATCGACACTAAAAATAACTGAGCACAAAGAAAATAGTTCTTCAGACTTATATTAAATTTTGTATGTCAATACTTTTGTCTTATATCATATATTATCATTATATTATATCGTATATCATTATATTGTATTTGTATATTTTTGTATTCTATATTGTATGTATATATATACTGTTAGTTCGCATTCGCACCTTTTAACCTGTATTCTATATAGCTGTACCATATATTGTCTTTTCATTTTATGATTTTAATATTTTTTTTTACAAAAATTATATTGTATATTATTATATTGTATTTGTATATTTTTATATTCTATATTGTTTGTATATAAATTGTTAACTCACATTCGTACCTTTTCATCATGTATTTTATATAGCTGTACCATATATTGTCTTTTCATTTCATAATTTTCACGAAATCGAAACTGAGATATGTATATCTTTTCGCACACAGTGCTTTTCCCCTGTAAGTACTAAACACTCGCGATACACTCCAACGTTTTATTTCAAACATAGGAAACATTTATTTCTTTGTGAACCTTGTCTAAATAAACGTTATTATTATTATTAATGGGGAAAATCAGTACCGAAAATCTTCTTAAAATATTGTTTATAATATGGACAATCACATTCTAGCAAAAAAGTCGTTTTTTTTTACAAAATAATGAGGTGTTAATTCATTGGGGGTCGAAATATATTTGATGCGTTTTTGATACACTCTTGCAGAGGCTCACAATTAATTAAATATTTAAAAAAAGTGCAAATATGAGCAAGCACATTTTTTATATGTTTTGTAGAGACTTCAGGCTATGCATTAGATATTTTTTCAGAGCGCGGAATCGTAGGGCATTTTTGTAAGTCTAACGAAATGTAACGAACCTAGGCCGGACCTGTCGCCTCACGTGTTGCCATCGACAGCGATGAGATCATCCCCGGAGATATTCGAGAACCATCCAGTCGCTCTGCCGCGAAAAAACAACGGTCAATATTGGAAACAATTGGAATATGCTAGTCGCCAACCGTCCGAATTCGAAACATCGAGAATGCTGTATCGGAGATAAATAGACAGCCCTCAAGAGGGAGTAGACAGTCTGAACGAGCCCATACAATCGAGCTATACAGTGGCGTAGTAATATAAATTAAGTTGTAGAATAAGTGTGAAATAAATTATTAGAACCAAGTTAAGTTTATTTACGTTACAATTGGTGTCGGAAGTGAGATTTTGAAAATAAACAAGTGATCGTGGAGTGGATAGTCAGAAAAATAAATTGATAGACCTTTCTGTACGCCCAAAATAGACAGTGGCCCGGTTTTCGCGAAGTGGACAATTGTGCGTGGGAAATAAATTGATAGACCTTTCTCGTACGCCGAAAATAGACAGTGGCCCGGTTTTCGCGAAGTGGACAATTGTGCGTGGGAATATAAACTGATACACTCTTCGCGTGAAACAGACAATAGACTGGTGGCCCGTGGAAAAGAATTCGCGAAGTGAATTTTTAACAAACTGATAACTTTTCGTGTAAAACAGACTGATACCTCGTCAAAGACAAAATGTGTTCAAGAAAAGTGCGCCTTGCGGATTTGAAGGTAGCGGAATTGAAACAGGAATTGGAGGAAAGGGAACTGGAAACAACAGGTAAAAAGCAAGTACTCCAGGAAAGACTTGCAGAAGGACTTATACAAGAAGGTGAGGACCCCGAAACATTTTTATTCGAAGTTCCCGGAGGTGATTTAAGTTTGGTAATGAATAAACTCGAAGAAACTACTAAATCCGTGAAAGAAGAACTGCAACAAAATTCTAGAAATCTGGAAGAGAAACTTCAGGAAATTCTATAAATCGGAAGAGAAGCTTCTAGAAAATTCAAGAAGCCTGGAAGAAAATGCTAGAAATCTGGAAGAGAAGCTTCTAGAAAATGCAAGAAGCCTGGAAGAAAATGCTAGATATCTGGAAGAGAAGCTTGAAGAAAATTCTAGAAATCTGGAAGAGAAGCTTCAAGAAAATTCTAGAAATCTGGAAGAGAAGCTTCTAGAAAATTCAAGAAGCCTGGAAGAGAAGTTCCTGGAAAACACAGAAGGCCTAAAAAAAGAATTGTGTGGTGTGGCTAATTTCCTAGAAGAAAGAATGGGAACCGTTGAGACAGAGATAGATAAAATTAGGGAGCAAATGAACACGGAGGTAGATAAAATCAAAGATGGGGTCGAGGCAGAGATGGACAAGATGAAGGAAATAATCAGCGATGGAATCAAAGACGGAATCGAGGCAGAAATGGACAAAATAAAGGAAACGATCAGTAAGCTGGAAAAACGAATTAATAGTGCGCCCTCCACAGAGATGGTTAACGAAAATGCAATGCTGGACTTGAGTTTGAACTTGGATAAAGTTCAAGAGGGTATAAAAGATGTCAAGGTCATTTCAGAAATAGGGAAGCTTTCCATGAAGCCGCCTCAGTTCGACGGAAAAACTCCATGGGCAAATTACCGCCGGCAGTTTGAAGCAGCGGCCAAAGCAAACGGATGGAATGCAGGGGAAAGAGCTGTAGCACTGACACTTGCATTACGTGGAGAAGCGACAAATATTCTACAAACTCTCACCGCCCAAGAACAGGAGGACTATGATCAGCTGATTAAACATCTAGAATTACGATATGGCCACGCTCATTTGGAACACGTATACCACTCCCAGCTGAAAAATCGCTGCCAAAAATCGGGCGAATCCTTACAAGAATTCGAAACTGACATTGCACGCTTGGTTCGTCTCGCATATCCAGCCACACCAGAAAATGTAATGGAGCGACTAGCGGTTCAAGCATTCCTGGATGGACTCCGTGACCAAGAAACCAGACAAGCGTTGACACTAGCCCGTCCAACACATCTCGTAGACGCACTGGCACGCGCTTTGGAATTCGAGGCAGCGAAACAATGCTGCAAAAGCCAAAGTAAAGTTCAAACGATTGAGGAAGACTCACAGGAGCATGCTAACTTGGAAGCTGCCATAAGAAAAGTGATGAAGGAAGTGTTGCCTGAGAAAAGACAGATAAGATGCCGGAATTGCGGGCAAATTGGACATGTGCGTAGCAAATGTCCAATATTACATCGACTCCGATGCAAGGAAAACTAACAAAGGTCGACGAGCAAGGGCGATCGGTCGGCATGTGTCCGGCAAGCCCCGGTTAACAACGCATATGTCGCTATCCTTCAACGACAGAACAAAGGTGTCTTCGTAGACGGTCTCATCAATAACGAGCCTTGCACCATGCTGCTAGATACAGGTGCGACTAGGACAATTCTCGGGCCTTCCTTTGCCAGAACACCGGAACGGATTGAACTGACAACTTGGAAGCTACGCACAGCAACAGGAGAGCCAGCTACTGTATATGGCGAGCTACCGATTGAAATAATTTTGGGCAGCACTAAAGTGAAACATCAGGCACTTGTAGCGGACATCGAAGACGATGCAATCATCGGAATGGACATCATGAATTCCAGAGGGTTTGAATTGATTTCAAAGACGGCGTCCTACGTGTCAACGGAGAAGAGCTGGTGCTTCATGGGAGAAGTGAGGGGTTGATCCGTGTGTTGTTGGCTGAAGATGTAAGCGTACCTGAGAGGGCTGAAACCATTCTGGAGGCTCGCCTGGACGGGAGTACGAGCAGTGGAAACGTGGTGATGTTCGAGCCCAAACTTCATGATGAGAAAATTGGACGAGGGATTGTACTAGGGAAGACCTTGTTGCGTGCTGACAAATTTGTGCCCGTAAGGGTCATGAATGTCAATTATTTTCCAGTGACCTTGAAGAAAGGAACAATATTGGGGCACTGCTCGTCAGTTCTCAGTGATCCGGAGTGTACGAGGTACGATTAGCCAACCCAACAACTTGCCCACAGAACTAGAAAATTAGTTGCCATCTCTTCCAAAGATATAAAACCAGCTCAACAGCCCAAACTAAGAGATTTAGTTAAGAAGTACCAAGACATCTTCGATACCGGACAAGGAAAAGGAGGTCGAACTAATGTGGTCCAGCACAAGATTGATACTGGGGTGCCCGACCGATCCGGCAATCAGCAAGAAGACTTCCTCTGCCAAGAAGGAAGAGGCTGACAAAATAGTCAGCGATATGGGAAAAGAAGGAGTTATCGAACCATCTGACAGTCCCTGGTCCTTCCAGTCGTACTGGTGAAGAAAAGGATGGATCGACACGCTTTTGTGTAGACTATCGCCAACTTAATAATGTCACGAAGAAGGACAGTTACCCTCTCCCGAGAATAGATGACACCCTGGACACGTTGGCTGGTTCCACGATTTTCTCGACCCTTGATCTGAAGAGTGGATACTAGCAAGTAGAACTCGCTCAGGAAGATCGAGAAAGACTGCTTTACCATCGGCTCAGGATTGTGGCAGTTCACCGTTATGCCATTCGGGCTCTGTAATGCTCCCGCCACATTCGAAAGATTGATGGAGACAGTGCTGAAGGGACTCTCGTGGAACACGTGTCTAGTGTATCTCGACGACATAATTGTGGTCGGCAGATCGTTCGAGGACCATGTGAAAAACTTGGAGGAAGTATTCCTGCGACTGAGGAACTCCGGATTGAAGCTGAGCCCTAAGAAATGCCATCTGTTCCAAAAAGAAGTACGATACCTCGGCCACGTTGTCTCTGGGGAAGGAGTAGCAGTGGATGACCAGAAGATCAAAGCTGTTAAGGATTGGCCCATCCCAAAAGACATTCACCAACTTCGAAGTTTCCTTGGTTTATGCACATACTATCGCCGATATGTGCTGGATTCGCCAACATCGCTAAACCACTGACCAAGCTCACGGAAGGCCAAACAAAGTTCCAGTGGTCCGAAGAATGTCAAGACTCATTCAGGAAGCTGAAAGGAGCTTTGATCAACGCACCTATACTGAGCTATCCCCTACCCAAAGGGAAATTCATTTTGGATACGGACGCCAGCAACGTGGACTTGAGCTGTCCTATCTCAGGTCCAGGAGGGACAGGATACAGGTCATTGGTTATTTCAGCAAGACGCTTAGCAAACCAGAGCGCAATTACTGTGTCACCAGGGGATAGCTGTTAGCTGTTGTAAAGGGAGTGGAACACTTCTACAAGTACGTGTATGGAAGAAGATTCCTGTTGAGAACTGACCATGCAGCTCTCAAATGGCTCTTACAGTTCATAAATCCTGAGGGTCAAGTAGCACGTTGATTCGAGAGACTCCATGAATTCTATTTCGAGATCGAACATCGAGCCGGAACTAGCCATAAGAATGCATATGCCTTGTCGCGAAGACCATGTCCAGATGATTGCTCACATTGCCGACGAGCAGAGAGAAAGAAGCAACACTTTGTAGAACCGCGGCAATGGATGACAACTGGAATGACAGCAAGATCCAGAAAGACCACGAGAGAGACCCCGACCTTGGCTTAGTCGTCAGCTGGAAGAAGGGCAATCGAAGACCATCATGGCAGGAAGTCGCAGGTTACTCGCCGGCTGTTAAGTCCTATTGGGCACAATGGAACTCTCTTATTCTGGACAATGGGATCCTGAAACGTGTGCTGGAGGCCGATATTGGTGGGGAAGACAGACGCCTAATAATTGTTCCCAGGAACAGAAGAGAAGAAGTGCTGCGGGAAATCCATGATGGAGTCGCCGGAGGACATCTGGGAGTGACGAAGACCCTGCAGAAAGTGAGGCAACGGTTTTACTGGGCCAATTGTCAAGCTGACGTCCAGGACTGGTGCAGGAAGTGCGCTGTATGCGCTGCTAGCAATGGACCTCGAATACGACCCAAGGCCCCGATGCGTCAGTACAACGTAGGCAGCCCGTTCGAGAGAATCGCCATTGACATCGCCGGCCCGTTTCCCGTATCCGACCACGGGAATAAATACATCCTTGTGGCAATGGACTACTTCAGTAAGTGGGCGGAAGCCTATGCCCTGCCCAACCAGGAAGCCATCACCGTCGCCGACGTCTTGGTGAAAGAATGGATATGTCGATTCGGTATTCCAATGGAGCTGCACTCGGATCAAGGCAGAAATTTCGAATCCAACCTTTTCCAAGAAATATGTCAACCGCCACTTGTCCAAGGTTGTCTCTGACCATCAAAGAGACTGGGACCAGTATCTTCATTTGTTCCTGATGGCCTATCGATCCGCAGCACACGAGTCAACCGGTCAAACTCCTGCTAGTATTATAATGGGCCGAGAACTGCGACTGCCTTGTGACCTGAAGTTTGGGATACCGCCAGGACAAGACACTGCGGGAGAGGACTACGTCAGCAAACTTCGGCAGAGAATGGACGACATCCACGAACGAGTCCGGTTGAACATCCAGAGTGCCAGCGATAAAATGAAGAAGACCTATGACATCAAGGCCGACGCTGGAGGATTTAAGGTTGATGATCTGGTTTGGCTGTACAACCCCAAACGTCGTCGTGGACTATCACCAAAGTTGCGGAACTCGTGGGAAGGCCCGTATAAAATCGTGAAAAGGATAAACGACCTTGTGTACCGAATCCATAAGCCACCCCGAGGGAAACCAAGGGTCGTCCATTTCAACAGGTTGGCCCCTTACGCTGGAAACCATGACCAAGTTCGCACCCTCAAGCCACCGGAGGATGATATGACGTTCGAGAAGTTTATGTCCTTGTATTCAAACGGGCAGAAAGTTCTATATGGGGTTACTAGAGAGGAGTCACGAGACCTTTTCGAGGTGCCTGCTGACTACGCACTAGCGCACTGTGTGGCAGAAGATCTTCGAATGTCCAGGGCATCGCCGTAGTGTTCTCCAAGAAATTTGGTCAACTCCAAACACTGGGGGAGCAGAATCCAGAAGTTGGTGGGTGCTACAGTTGAAGAAAGGCCAGAGAAACATCTACTACCTAGTTACCAAGAGGCATTCCCAAGATAAACCGTCCTATGAAGATGTCTGGAAGAGTCTCACCAAACTAAGAGATACTATGGTGGACCAGAATCTGGTGGATCTAGCAATTCCAAAATTGTCCTGTGGTATTGATGGGTTGGACTGAGAGTCATAAGAAGTATGCTGGAGGCGATATTCAGATCCAGCGGCGTCAAGATTTTGGTTTGCTGTAACCTCTTCCACGACTGATCATGAAGACCGTGGAGTGTTACTTCCATCGAACTTCACGGTGCAGATATGGGGAGTCATGCAGATATCGTCACACTCCAAGGATGAAATTTCGGGACGAAATGTCTTTAAGAAGGGGGCAATGTAACGAACCTAGGCCGGACCTGTCGCCTCACGTGTTGCCATCGACAGCGATGAGATCATCCCCGGAGATATTCGAGAACCATCCAGTCGCTCTGCCGCGAAAAAACAACGGTCAATATTGGAAACAATTGGAATATGCTAGTCGCCAACCGTCCGAATTCGAAACATCGAGAATGCTGTATCGGAGATAAATAGACAGCCCTCAAGAGGGAGTAGACAGTCTGAACGAGCCCATACAATCGAGCTATACAGTGGCGTAGTAATATAAATTAAGTTGTAGAATAAGTGTGAAATAAATTATTAGAACCAAGTTAAGTTTATTTACGTTACAGAAAGTTAAAAAGTAATAGTAATAACTGAGTAAATAATCGATCAATTTACCTTATCGAACATGAAATAAAAAATTCATACCTTGATTGACTTTTCACCCGAGTTTCACAGGAATTATTCACAAGATGTTCTTTCTGGAGCTAATCGAACTCAGAAGAAAAAGTACACGTATGACCGCAATTCTGAGAAAAGGTTATCTGGTCTTTTATTTACCCTCTCACAAAGTTGGGAGCTTATACGAAAACTTTACCAAAATTCGAATTAGTTGCGCCTTTTCGTAATTTTGGACCACTGTGCAGAGGAAGAGTGATAAAATAAAAAGTTGCCTATCCAGGATTGCTAATCATCTTAGATGGAACAACTGGACCTAATATTTTATTTTTTCACAAAAATGGGAATTCTGTATTTTATTTCGAAAATCATTGTATGACTTTTAAGGCATTACCTATATACAGTAAGAAGCAAAACAGTACTATACTATACCAAATTAAAAACCTAGTTGTAAGAATGGTAATTATAAAATAGTCAGTAGAGGTGTTCATTCAGTAGGAAGTATTCCAAATTAGATCTTACACATGCCCCAATTATACCATTTTTATATTTAGTATCATACTTGTGTCTTGACTAAACTATCGCTGACAAATGGATGACGTTCTGACTTGACATATGGGGCTTGTTTGTTAGTCACAGATTCAATTCATATTCTCTTATAAAAAGAGAAAGCTTAGGAGTTGTCAAATAGCATTATATCGACACACATGAACAAACATAAAGCTGGGCACTGACTTGAATGTTGAATGTGCATACGTTGAGTCGAGGCGCATGAATATGCACATTCAAATCTGGACGTGTCATTCGCAACGACTCAGCTCATGTGCATATGCGTGCGCCTCGACTCAATACATGCACATTCAAGTTAGTACCCGGCTTCATATGAAGGGAGCAAACATAGGGCAAACAAAAATTATGAAGTCATTGAACAATATCAATGGTATTAAGCATGGATATTTTGTTTTTGTGTACATCTTAGAGAAACTTTTTATATAAAAGTTGTGAAGCACAAAAAGTTTTATAAAACGACAATATTGAAATAAAAATATATATAATATATATTATATAATATATATTATATATATATATATATATATATATATATATATATATATATATATATATATATAATATATATATATATATAAATATATACAGTATCGGAAACATTTTATCTGGGGTATAGACAGAAATCTACACGAGCAACAAGGAACGCAATGATATGATAATACCACATAAACAAGAGAGACGCACTGCTATGCGCCCCTCCTGTTACCCCCCCAGACGCATTAACTGACCACGTGGCAATGCGACACAGCGCACAGCTTGCCGAGCCGTGGTTGCGAAAACACAAGATCGTGACAATTATTACCTTTTGAAACATGCCGCCTATTTACACAACCGCAGAGAAAGTACAATAGATTCGGCTATTGTTTGGCCCAAAATGGTGGTTTGTTCGAACATTTAATAAAATAATCCCGTACACAAAATATTTAATTTGGTTTATCTTTTCTTGTGAATATTTTTTTCTCTCCATTCAAGAAATAATTGTATTTCTGTTAGAAATAAGTTTTTTGTTTTTATTGTCTTACAGAAATATCGTTTGCTTTTGTTTATGTTTGAGAATTTTCTTTTGTTTTCGCGGCCACCAATGATATTTTGATCTACCTGTCGTCCGACAGATTACATTGAATCAATAATTCAGTTTAATTTGTTCAAATTATCTGAAGTGAAATTATCGTCAATAATTCTTCTTCATTGCACATTCTCCCGACTGCTGCTGTTATGATATTGACGTCCTGAGCTGACCGCCGGGAAAGCCCTGATTCTCCTATCTCTGTGTCGTGATGTAAATATCCCTTCCTCGAGCGAGTCGAGGAGAAATTGTAATGCTCTCTCAACATAAAGCAAGCTAGTCTTTACGCTCTCATGAAACCACCATACCCAAGATAAATACTTTCCGATACTGTATATATGTTATGGGGTTTTTCACGTATTCTTCTTTTTAAAAAAAGAACTTTATTTTTATTAAATTACAAATAATCCGCAGTATGAATAACTGGGATGAATATTAATTCAATACAATTACTGTGGCTATGTATCGGATTCAAAGGTGAATTGAGAATGAATTGCGATTGAATGCTCTCCTGGAGTCTGGGATCTTCCTTTATAAATTATGGAGTGCTGACGGTGCATGGCGTCGTTCATCTAGGACACCTTGAAATGTGTTGACTAGTTTCCTGTGGAACTGCGTAGAAGCGATGCAATATTGTGCAATCTTGGGACAATTCAGGATTCTGATATAATATATATATATATATATATATATATATAGTTATGATTTTGGATGTTGTTATTATTATTGGAATTGTGATATTAATATTAGTTATTGTATCCAAAATATGCCCGGCTATGAAAATACTATCTCTTTCTTTTAGTTTTTTACTTTCTCACTATACCTTTGCTAACTCAGTCAGTGACGCCTATGCAGAGATGATCGTCTTAATCTCAATCTCAAGAGGGTTGCAGCTGGGCTTTCTTCTTTGCTTGTTTGCTTGATTTGTTTTATATGTATTGATAAATAAATAATAGACCCAGAAAACGATTATGTAGTTTTATTTCACACAATAGAAATGTTTGGATTTCATATTTTGTCTCAGTATTCAAAATTCAATTAATTTCTACCTAACACTATGAGAAAACTACCTTATACTATTTTATAAGCAATTCAAAATTATTAAATTAAATTTCGTAATGAATCATTGAAAGTCTGTTTCTTGATCAAATTAAAATTCTAACCACTTTGGTATGACTTGCTGATAGTCTGGATAGAAATTTCACTTTGTTCATGTTCTCAGGTAATTATTTGTGATCTTGTAATGGCATATTTTCACTCACTTTAAGTGTCCTGGTGGATTTAACTCTGGTTGATTTGTGGTGCTGTTTACAATGTTGGCAGGAACAACTGCATCGGTGGATTCAGGATTTTCAATCTCGCTTTAATTAGGTATTTCTCTTATCTGAAGACTTAACTTTCTTCTTATTTGAGTTTTGATTAGGCTTTGTCTCGACGTATTTATATCAATTATATAATTAATTTATCAGTTTTTCTCAATACTTTTCGATATTAAAATTTCAAAACATCTTTCCTCAAAAGTTTCTTTGCATTCTTCCCTGTTTTTTTCTAAACTATCCAATCACATCTGTTAATTTTCATAAGATTCCACCTTTGACATTGAAGGCACAACACTTTATAATACCTGTTTTTTATATTCTCAATTATTTAATTTTCAGTTTTGAAAACTCATATTTCATCTATTTTCAAAATTATAGACATGTCATATTTCACTTCATTTCAGTTCTGAATTCCTATACAGGATGTTTTTTACTGATAAATAACTCATTTCATTTTTTAATTCCTATACACGATGTTTTTTTATTGATAAATAATTAAATTTTTATTTCTTTACTCAATTAAGTTAAATAAATATCAGATGAAATAATTGAAACATAACAAAAAAAAATCAGAATAAAACTCATCTGCCACACTCTTAAAATGTCTGAGTTGATTAGAAATGGCTAAAGTTACAAAGGTTCAAACATTCAGAAAAATAGAATTTCAAAGTATGTTTTTATGCAAACTTTCCACCACAAATTCAATATCATAACAATTCCCCAAAATTTATATTAAAATTTTTGATACTCTGTAAGCAAAATTCGAATATCAATTTTTATTTCAAATGTCGAGTACAATTGGAAATCTCTATATTTCATCAAAGATTGTATCATTAAATCTCCGAAATATTATAATTAGTTACTTTTACATGATTTTCAATAGTTATTAAGATTTATTATTCAAACTTTGAATCGGTATACATTTTCAATGTTAAAAATTCCCCTTAATTTTTTATCAATTGGACCAATTAATCTATACAATTCTTAAATATTTCATTATTTCTCTGATATATCTTTCTGTAGGATTCGAAGCTGGGTGTCTAATATTAGTAAAACCTAATTTTATTTCTAACTTGACAACAACTGTTCATACATTCAGAATTGAAATATGTAAATTGTCTAATATAATCTGTCCTGGTTTTCCTACATCATCTATTAATTTTGTGATCAATGATTTTACTGTCTTGAAATTTGTTTTCCTAGTAGGGTATAATTTTACATATTTTGAGAAATGATCACCTATGACAAATATGTGCTTACTTCCATCATTGCTAGATATTAAATTACTGATAAAATCAATCGAATGATTTCCAAAGGGTTACTTAAAACGATACTTTTAGGTTCATTTTTATTCATCATATTTTTACTTTTTATGCATAAAATATCCTTTTCTTTCATAATTAATCTTGGCATTTTACGTTCTAATTGATCCGTACCTAAAATTACATTTCTTTCACCATTAGTAACTGTAATTAAATATTTTTGTTATCAATATTTAAATTCAAATTTATAAACTTGTTCGTTTTAGATAATTTTTTTCCACTAATCCCAATTAAATTCGTAGGCATATTTACTATTTTAGTTTCAGTTCCCTCAATATCTGATATACTACTTTCCTTTATTAATGTTGCCTCTGAACCAGTATCCACTAATATCCTTAATTGTTTATCCCTAATTTTCCCTATTAATATTATTAATCCAATCATTTAATCATTGTCCCCATTTTCATAAAGTGTTATAAATTCTACAGGATGTTCATATATTATGTCATTAATTTTGTATGGTTTGCTTATTAAAAATTTTGTTGTTCATTATTTCGAAGTTCTTGTGTAGAATTTGTTCGATTTAATTCACAAATTCTTTCTTGTTTATTCGGTATTTCTAAAGCTCTATCTACGCTTCTTGATCTGCGTTGACAATAAACTTGCCTATACCTTTCATTACACAAAACTGTTCTGCTTGCTTCCTTCTTCATGGCTCCTGTAGATCCTATCGAAGTTGCTAACATGATTCAACATCTGAAAAATTCGAATGCCTCTGGATATGATGACATTTCTAATAACTTACTTGAAAAAGGTAGTTTTGTAGTCTGTGATCTTCTAGCCTATTTAATCAACCTCTCTGTTGAAAATGGTGCTGTTCCTGAATGTCTCAAATTAGCTATAATTCTACCAGTACACAAGAAAAATTATAAAAATGTTTATTCCAATTATAGATGTATTAGCCTTTCATGTAGTGTATCAAAATTATTTGAATTGAACATGAAGAATCAGTTAGTATCCTTTTTAGACAGTCAAAATCTACTTTGAATGAGTCAACATGGTTTTCTGAGAGGAAGAAGCACATAAACTGCACTATACACCTTTACTCAACATGTTGTCGATTGTCTGGATAAAAAGTCTACTATAAGCTGTTTATTTGCTGACTTCTCTCGGGCCTTCGACTACGTAAATCATGATTTACTGCTGTTGAAATTGTCCAGGTATGGTAAACGTGGTCTTCCATATGAGCTTTTCCAATCATATCTCAAGAATAGAGAGCAACTTATAGTAATACAAGCTGCCAAAAGTAAAAGAACCACCATTTCAATGGGAGTACCACAAGGATCCATACTATGACCGATTTTGTTTGTTATCTATATTAATGATCTGCTAAACTATCTGAATAACATTTCCCCTAATGTCGAGGTAATCTCATATGCAGATGATACGAATGTGCTTATAAAGAGTGATAGTTGTGCGGGACTAGCCAAGTTAACATGGGCATGATCCATTAGCCAAAAAAAAATCTGCTAACATTCAATACAGAGAAGACTCTGCTTATGAAGTTCAACATCAGGTGTAATAACGAAAATATTTCTATTCGCAAAAATTACTGGGTATTGGACAGAAAAACAACCATCGTCTTTGCTAACGTTTCACTTACGGTACGGTATATTATTGACTACTTTTACTCTGGTGACCAGTGGCGGGATTGAAAAAGTATAGTATACATTTTTCTGAGTAATATAAGAATTTAATTATATATTTTTTCCGATAATTGTTTATAAAAAACAAAGAGTATGGTCTAACAATAGCTACTACTTGTACAACTGGTGACATCGGCAAAATAGTTTTATTTTTATTTTATTTTTCTTGAAAAAATTAAAATAAAAAGGTTGTCAATAGTCAATTGACATCTTTTACAAAATGTGGATTTGCCTGAAGAGATTACACAGGCCTTTTTATGACAAAGAATATTCGTAAGGATGAAGAAACTTAATCAAATGATAAAATTCAAAGAACTCAAGAAGGGGAAAACCAGAGCCACAACCAAATTGAGAAAAATTGTTAATTGAAGCAGTGATTCTAAATTCTGTGAAACTTAGTTTATTAAAATGTTTATGATGATCTGTGTATCATTCTAAATTCCATTTTCTCAGTGTATGAGACCTAATTATTTGAGTCTTTCATGTTGAAGCAGGAGTAAAAAAATAAACTGTTTCTACAATTGTCTTCTGTATTAAACCAGGGAGTGGAGTATTGGGAGTATCTTTGTAACTTAATGAAAGTGTTATCATCGAGAAAGCACAAATATGATTAATTTTTCAATGAATATGTTCAAGGGTGGGGCGTCCGGTTGAATTTGGGGTTATTTTTTACATTTTTTTTTATGCGGAAAAATATAAATTTTATCAGAAATTTGAATAAATTCTTTCATAATCACATTTCGTTTTTAATATTCTTGTGTGTATTTTCAGATGTCTTTCATTGAAATTTCAACAAATAAAAAAAAATTGAAACGCATTTTTTTAACTTAACAGAAATATTTTTCGGAAAAAAACATTACTGCAGTTTCATAGCAGAAGAACAAATAGAACTAATGGTCATAGGTACTAGAAAAACTTGACCACGATTCATTCTATTCACGTGTTCTTTTCCGTCATTTTGGGAATGAATGAGGGAAACAAATCTGCTCTCCAGCATTTTATTTGACGGAATAAAGTTTTTTGATATGGTCCTCGGGACTATGTTGGTTGATGTCTACAGAACTTTTTTATTGAAACATTGTTTAGTGATTCTTCATAATTCTGTGAAAATTAGATTATTTAAATGTTTATGATTTGTGTATCATTCTAAATTCCATTTTCTCAGTGTATCAGGTTTAATTATATGAACCCTTATATGGAACTACAGCAAAAAAAAAATATCCTCGAATTGTCTTCTGTTTTAAATCAGGTAGTCGAGTATAGTGAGCATCTTAGTCACTTAATGAAAGCGCTATCAATGAGAGAACACAAATATGATTAATTTTTTAAATCATCAATGAGTAGGTATGTTGGGTAAGGAATATATTTGAGGACGGGGAATAAGTTCAAATGCATGATCTTGATGTCTACAGATCTTCTGTTCATTTTTAAAGAAATAATGTCTAGTTTAAATATGTCCAGGCTCTAATGCATCATTATTAAAAATTGTCTTGAACTGAAATGTGTAAGAAGTTTGAGGATATCAGTCACTTTCGTTCAAATATTGAAGCTCGTAAATTCATTTCGATAGGGGGAAATGAATTAATAGATAAATATACACTGATGGTAGTAACAAGTTTACTGATACCATGTGAAAGGATCTTTTTCTTCTTCTTTTCATACATATTATTCTTTGAGGACTTAACAATACATTCTACAAAAATTGCATGATATATTTTTCATTTATTTCATCTCTGCTCGGCGCATTCAGCCAAGATAAAGAAGATCCATTCTACCATTCGAAATTTGAAAATTAGTTCTATAAAGTTGGCTATTCTGGCACACATCAGACGTCATCAAAATGTAACCCGTAACCCTGTCAGTATAATAACCCTGCTGGATACAGTTTTTCAAGGGCTTTCAAATGACATATTGCAAGTCAATTTCCGTTCCGTCTGACACTTCCGTTTGATAGATGACAGCCAAAATAGTCGCATTCGGGGCAGGAACTGTATCTCTATACCAAATTTCAGCTCGATTGGTCAAACGGTTCGGCAGTTATCGTGGAAGATTAGAGACAGACACACACACATAGACTTCACTCTGGAAATGGTCCCAACCGTCTCGGGAGACCTCAAAACAGATAATTCCGTCATCAATATCTCCATATTTTTTTTTTGGAACGATTACATTACTTGACTTTTTATGGGTCAAGTAAAAAACACGAGCGAGTAAATGAGAAAGATGGCTCCTAATTATTTACGTAAATATTGTATTATTCTACGTAAGACAGAGAATATTGATTTATTCGAAATTATGAACAGGATGTTCATAAACTCAGATGTGGAATCATCTGCGACTGAAAGATAAACTTAAGTCACTATCTTCCATAGTTCAAGACAACCTCTTGGGGGGGTATTCATGTTGAAAAAACATTCTCAATTGAAAATTAGGATTTTTCAGAAAATTGAAAAATCCACGATAATAATGAAGTTATTTTTTGTAATATCTAACAGAAAACAACTACTTCCCCGGCTAAGGCCACGCTGGACAGTGAACTACATCTGATAGATATTGGAAAGGACCCTAACTCAAAAGAAAAAAATCTGAAAGTGAAAATTTGTTTTATTGAGATAGTTATTTGATTTTCTATTCCAGTCTTAATTAAGAATATAGTCAAAGAAGAATGTTTTCAAAAAAATTAGTACTTGTAACATTATCGTGGATTTTTCAATATTGATTATATTGCGATCAATTAGAATAGCAATTCCCTTCTTCATGAAAAATAATTATTGGATTGCTATCGACTTGAATAGCAAGGTTAGCAAAGTCAGGTTAGCCAGTGTCATTTTAAATAAAAGAAATAGGCGCCTTATGTATTATTTTGAATTTTTTCAAAACAAAATTAGATTTATAAAAAACGAAGTAAGAATATGGGAGCAAATTGGGTGAGGGCAACTTGCTCGAGACGTGATTGTGACAGGAAACTATATGAGGTACCTAGTTGAGCAACAAAAGGGCATACCGCATGTTAAATTCTCACTTACATTTTTGAGTATTCTCTGTTCATTCAAAAATTACTCATGATATACCTCCAACGAATATTTTACAGATCTGCATTCAGTAGCAAGCACATGGTTTTGATATGAAACTATCATAAATTGTATTTATTTTGTAATCTTTCACTCCGCCCATCTCAACGTGCAACACTTTATTTACACCATGTATGTATCCTTAGTGTACTCTGTATAAAATAATCAATTCATTGGAAAGTAAATTCTATTCTATTGGATTTCGTATCGAAATAGGATACAATAAAAAAATTTGGTTAGATATTGTTTGTTTTTTCAAGATGGGGAATGTTGCGTTGGTCGCAATGAAGACCGATATGAAGGAATACATTAGTTTTTAAATAATGGTAATTTCTTATTGATTGAATATGGTCATATTGGACAACGTAAAGAAGAAAAATGGCAAGACTCTACAATACCGACAAATAGAATCAAGCAAATTGAAGATATTCGGAGAGTACGGCTGCGACCGTCACGTAAGATAGTCAGACTCGAGCTAAAATTTTTGGCTAGCGGTTCGGGTGCAGATTTCATAGCTTTATAATATGGGAAGTATCATTTTTTATCGCCTTGAATTTCAATTCGCGGAATTTTCACGGGTCACTGGTAACCACTGAGCGTTATGTGTGCGGAACGTATATAATTCAAAAAAGTTTTGAGTACCTAATTGTTGGGTTCGGTCCGAAGGAGACGGTGTGTACGGATATCTTGGTAAAGTTTGGTTTTATTGATTAATACACAAATTACATTGTACATGTGTAACACCCTGTAAGGTGTTATGTTATTGTTGTTTTATTTTAATTTTTTGGCCTTAATGAAAGTATTTATTTTTCTGGTAACTTATGTGATTGAAATTTTATTATTGTAAGAAATACTGGAAGAGCTCATATCTTAGTTATTCAGAAATTATAATTTTCTTTCATTGAAATAATATTCATATATGGTGGTTACTGGAAGTCAACCATCAATCTTCAATGGGAGATTGAAAAATAATCTATTATCGGTTTAGAGTTTAATTGTTTATTTAACTTCGGACGTTGTGTTAAGATTTCTTCACACAGTTAAGAATTATTCGGGGAAAGACTTCATCTAGAAAAATCACGCAATAATTAGTAGCCAATAGGATTTGAATATGCAAAAGTACCACTTAAATGAAAGACCAATCAGGGATTTTAAAATGACGCTAACTTGGAGCGGAAAAAAATTTAGATGAAAGAATGAATTCGGTCTGCGGGCTTCACCTGAACAGGCACGGGCGCAGTGGTTCGGTGGAAAATGTTTGGTAACAGATTTGGGTTTTTTATACGACGGTGGGGAATAATATTTAATTTGACTAAAATTTTGAAGCGTCGAGGGATATTTCTATGAAATTTCGGGATAAAGTGAGTTTTTCCTGAGTCAAAATGGGCGGTGTTTAAGTATGGGATTTTTATTGTATCAGTAGATCGAAAGGGAATATATACGAGTGTCTATGAAACATGGGACAGAAAACTGGGACAACTATTTTGAAAAATTGGTTATTGGAGGCAACAATTGTTCTACAGGGTAAGTACAAAGCTTTTAGGAAAAAAGTAGTTTAACGGTTGCTTTAATTTTACTCTTGGGGTGAACCACATGTACAAAAATCGTTCGTATTTATGCAGGTGTATTACCGGTTCTTGTATTGACGCCAACGCACAAAAAGTTTTATTAAAATTAGGGAATTATCGGTAAACATAAAATATGAGGGTTTTACGGAAAATATGGATTTCGTTTGTTTTAAAAATAAAAGTATGAGCTCTTTTATTGAAATAAATTTGGTGTTGATCGATGTTTTCAAATTTTGGTTGAAGCTAGATATGATTTTATTTGTTCATTTTATTATACTGTTATTGTTTTTCGATGTTTTTTTAACAATGTCAATTTTTTTATGCTTTTATTTAATAGAAAGTATCAAAATTATTTCGCGTATTGTTTGAAAATAGAGTAAAGCAAAAGATAAATTGAATTCAATGTAAAAATCATTTTATTTGAGAAGAAAAGTTTATATGATTTTTTTATATTTAGAAAAAAATTATTTGAGGAAAAAATTACTATTTGATTAATTGGAAAAAAAAGTTGTTCAAAAGAAGACCTCGCATGTTAAGCCGAGGCCGAATTTATTGTCCTGAAGGACAGGTGACTTACAAGAATTTTTCAAAATCTGGTGAATTAAATTATTTTCAAAATGTGTGGAATGTGTCGAAAAATCTATTGTTGGCCATTCCGCTGGTGACAGCTGCCCGTATAATATTCAAAATATTATTTGTATTCTTTTGGTCTTATGAGAAACAAAAAACCAGATAGTGTAATATATGGGACATCAGAGAAAGATAGTGTTAGTAGGTATGAATAATTTATTTTTGTTTAAAAGTACGGTATATTATTGACTACTTTTGCACTGGTGACCAGTAGCGGGATTGAAAAAGTATAGTATACATTTTTATGAGTAATATAAGAATATAATTATTTATTTTTTCCGATATGTTTTTTATAAAAATAAAGAGTATGGTGTAACAATAGCTACTACTTGTACAACTGGTGACATCGGCAAAATATTTATTTTTAGAATTTATTTTTTTCTTAAAAACATTAAAGTAAAAAAGTTGTCAATAGTCAATTGACGTCTTTTATACATGATTACCATAGTTACCTGATGTCACCCTGATGTTTATGAAATATAATCATTTTTTCCCTCATATAGAGACTTTCAAGAACTTGTATATTTTATTTTTGAGGAAAGCACACAAACTGTCATATTTTTGTAATATCAATAATGTAAAAATTTTACGAGTCTGCGATAGTTTGCGTCATATGCAGACCCACTGTATAATGAAAAATACAGAATGTGAACATTTCACTATTTTCTTATTCATTATTTTTTCAAATGTTAATTCGAAGGAAAATAACAATAGCTATGTGAATCTTAATACGGCGCTATCCAATTTAGGTGTGTTGTTTTATCAGAATAATAATTGTAATAGATACCAACATCAGATTGGATAAAGCTTTTCTATAACAAAATTGTACCACCATGAGTTGTAAGAAATTCCAACTTTTCCACGAGCAATGGTATTGAAGGAAATGAACAGGACAACGAAGATCTCTCCAATAATTTAACTATGAAAGAGTTATTATATAATTATATAATACCAACTGCCGCAAGAAATATTATTCTACAAATAATAAATAAAATCTGGATAATATAATAATTTCCAGATAGTTGGAAGCAATATCTTGTGGTTCCCATCGTGAAACCTAACCGGGATCCCGAACTTGATGATTCATATCAAGAGTGGAATTTTGGTTGGAAACGAACAACATAATATCAAATACATAGTTTGGTTTCCGGAAAGGGAATTCAACGGTGGAAAATATTGCCCATCTCGTTAGTTGTGAACTGGTCTTTTTCCAATGACAAGTCAACAATCACAATGTTTGTAGATATAGAAGGTGCGTAAGACAATGTTAAATTAGACATATTATATGAACAGATGTTGAAGATGGGACTATCAGCGACATTCTCCAAAAGAGTTATTAGTATGTATTCAAATAGAAAACTATACATCAGAACCCAAAATGGCATTTTAGGACCGAGGACAACCAATCTTGGATTACCACAAGGCAGCATACTTAGTCCAACTTTATATCTAACCTACACTTTTGATTTATGTCGAATAATAGACGCAGATAGCGAGACCAAGATTCTACAATTCACCAACAATATTTGTATATATAAAGTGAGCACATAAAGGTTGGAATAAATTCGCTAAAGTATGTACAGGACTAGAAGAGAAAAATCGCTCGTAAAGTAGAACCAAAAATCTAAGAAGGTCGTAAATCAATATTAGCCGACGACCCTCATTATTACCTATTGTTCGAAATATAGATAAGCAATAAAAGTGTGTGTCCCTTCAAAGATTCCCAGGTCCGGATTAAAATATCTTATGAAATAGTTTGGCATTTTAATAATAGTGGGCTTTCCATTATTTTTGGATTTTGTTGACAGTTTTGTATTTAAATTTATTTGATAATAAAAAGTCTCGTAAGGTTGATTTAGAACCCTTGGCAAGGATATGTTCAAATGAGTGTAAATAATAAAATTTACTTACCTGGCCACCAGACTTTCAGTACTAATGGGTTATTAACGAGATTATAGCGATAATGGTCTATTTACGGTTACAAAACAAATTACCTACCAGATTTGGAAAACAAGACTGTTTTGAGACTTACCGCTTTCAAATTTCAGAAATAAAAGGGGGAAAGTTAAACATTTAGTCTTATCTACCTAATATTCCGTTGTGTCTATTTTAAAGTGTCTATTAGATTTTTGTGTCGTGAAAAATGTGGCGTCCATGGGCTCATCCTGAAGTTAGTACTTCAACTGGTGGTCGTAGTACCACTAGTCGACAAATGTTACACCCTCATGAGAAACAAATTATATTAAATGTTTATACTTCCCTTCTGGAACGTGGAATGTCCAAGGATCAAGCTGTGAAGAAAGTGCTTCTTTAACAAAAACATGGTATTCCACAGTGTTTAAAATAGTAAGTAACCCTATTTTAAAAAGAAAGAAACGAAAAGACTCTGGCGGTTCAAGGAAACTAGATGGCTGAGATGTAGATATAATTCGAAGAACAATATATGCCTTGTAAACAGAGCAAAGGGCCTACATTAGATATTTTAATGCAACGGCTTAAAAAGAATCCAGTGTTGCAAAGAGACTTTAAGGAAGTCTCTTTTACAAAACGGATTTAAATTTAAAAAACTCACTAGTAGCAGAAAAATTATAATGGAATCTGAGCGCCTTAAGAAATGGAGATTTGAATATTTATTGGCAATAAACGAATTTAGAGAATATGGTAGAACAGTAGTGTATTTGGATGAAACTTGGTTCGATACACACGATATTCCAAACAAAAGTTGGGTAGACTCATCTGACTTGTGCCAAACTAATGCGCCGTCTAATAAAGGAAAATGCATTGCGATAATTCACGCAGGAACCGAAAATGTTATACCAAATGCGCTGTCTTTATCGGCAAAGAATATTAAGGAATCTTTAGTCGATTATCATGATGATACTACAGTCGAATTATTTGAAGACTGGTTCCAAAATAAACTCGTACCAAGTATTCCACCCAACAGTATTATCGTCATGACTAGATAAAGCACCATGTTCAAATGACACCAAAGCCTTTATACAAGAATATATGTTGAATAATGATATGTACTATGAGGAAAAGTACACAAAAAACAGTTACTAGAAGTTTTACGCAGTTATTCGATAAAAAAGAAATATTTTTGTGATTCATTGGCTGAAAGCTTGGGACATACGGAGCTCAGACTTCCTCCTTATCACTGCATGTTTAACCTAATTGAACATATATGGCATCAGCTTAAGTCAGCAGTTCGAAGAAATAATACTTCTCCAACCTTAAGTTCAACTGTGGTAGCTCTTATTCAAACAGGTCGCAATATGTCGAACGTAACAGACGTGTGTGTGAACGCTCTATGTAAAAAGTGTAAAGCAAAGGTTATTAATGGGTTGAAATGCAAAAAATGTAACTCTATGTTTCATCCTAGCTGTGCAGTTAAGTACAAAGGTCTTAAACAGACCGAAGACAAAAAATGTGTAATATGCTGTGATAACAAAAATGATGCCAATGTGATGGTGCCAAGTGAACCTGACTGTGACAAGGAATTTTATGATGCGCTAGAAGATCCTGATAAAAAGTTAGATGCACCTCTGGTGAGTTATTTAATGAAACAAACGGACATAATCATCACCGAATTGAGAAATAAAATTAAATTATTGAATATACAAATCGAACTTCTGAGTAAATTCAACATTCCCAATATAAATAAAGATAGGGAATCATTTAAAGAAGTACGGACAATAAATGACGAGTGTTTTTCTAATAGTTCAGCTGATAAACAAATAAGACGAGAATACCCAGCTGTTGTCATACAAAAAGCAGGGAACTCCAAAACAAAGGAAAAACATACTAGTGTTGTGGATGATTCACAAAAAGCAGGGATTTCCAAAATGAATTAAAATCACGTAGCAGCGGAACGACACGAAATAAATACCCTACAGAAATGCACAGAAATAATTAATTTTGCCAATGCCACATCCTCAAATGAAGACAACATTAATTGGAAAACAGTAAAATATAAGCAGAAGCCGCCCAGAAGAAAAATGATTGTTGGCTGTAATGTGGAGTCTTCCGTGAAAGGAGTCCATAAAAATGTGACTTTGCATGTTTCAAGAGTGGAGCATTCTACTACTGCCGAGGATTTAACCAATTTATTGACTCCCGCTTTTCCTGAAGCGAAATGTGAATTGATGACATCAAAATTCCCAAGTATTTACTCATCTTTTAAGGTAACAATCGACGACAAAAACTTTCGCAAGGCTATGAACCCAAAATTGTGGCCAAATGGTGCCTGTATCAGCAAGTTTTTTCGGAAGAGGGTTCAGTCAACCCCTGCAAAGGACTGATGTTCAATGCCCAGTTACTAATATTGAATGCACAAAGTCTCAACGCTAATAAATATTTTGGAAGTCTATATTGTTGACGCTGATCTTCAATTCCTATGTTTTACTGAAACTCATTGTAATAGTGATTCTATAATGTACAGGAACATCAATGGATTCCATCTATCTGCCCATTATTGTAGAAATAATTTCGAAAAAGGTGGGGTTGCCATATATTCTAAACTTGGTTTAAAATGCAAAGAAATTGATCTGAAAAAACACTGTATCGAGAAAGATTTTGAAATATGCGGATTGTCTTATAAAACTGGCGAAAATAATAGCATTATCTTAGCTTGTTATCGCTCTCCCATGGGAATATTAACACTTTATTAGATAATATTCTGAAAGTGCTAGAACAAGAATATAAACCAAATTATTACATAACTTTGGTAGGGGATTTGAACATTGACTCGTCTGCCAATTCAGCAGACAAGTATAATTTTAACAAACTCTGTAACATTTTTGATAGTTTCAATATGACTTCAGTTGTTGAGTGGCCCACAAGAGTAACATATCATTCAGCCACCACAATCGATCATATGTTTACCAACTGTAACGACTCTGTTGTCTGCGTCGTTGATAATATCTCGGATCACCAAACTGTACTGTTTGAGATTCCTGAACAAACTGATGTGAAAAGTGGTTCGTTTCATATGAGAAGAAACTACAATGAGCACGCGATTGTTTCAATACCGCACTTCTTCAGGAAAATTGGTCTGAACTTTATAAAATGTCCGACATGAACAATGCTTTCAATTTGTTTCTGGAAGTCTTCCTCTTTTATTTTGAAATGTACTTTCCTTTGAGAAAATTTTATACTATAAAGATTAAAATTAAAAAATGGGTCACAGATGACGTCAAATCATCTAGTGTCAATTTGAAAGATTTACATTACCTACAATCAGAATACCCTAAACTACGCAGCACATATAAAGCTGCTAAAAAAAACACGAAAAGTTGTTAAAAAATTCCAAAAAAATGTACTATCAAAATACTATAGCTAATTCAACAAATGCTAACAAAACAACCTGGAAAGTTATTTCAGAATTGAGTAACAAAAAAGTTCAGTCACACCATAAAATTGATATTAGTGAAGATGGAATAATATATGAAAATCAATCAATCAATCAAATCATGCTTTATTGTCAGAAGATACAAGAAATCTCATAGACAAAGCGATAAATAATGATAATGGTATATAAATGAACTCCTATAAACATAAAAATATATAAGCATATTTGAGCACATATACAGACATATAGATATATACATATATACTAAGGGTCAAAATGGTATAAACATAGAATATAAAACAATTTGTTCACATTGTCTGGTCATAAAAAATGATTATATTGAAATGAACAAGTATAAAATAATTATAATTATAGGTTTGTAAAATAAGATATACATACAGTTACACATACAATATTTGACTAGTTTGACGATGATACTTCAACTTACTGAATCTAGGAAGAATTCTTCCAGTGTATAATAGGCCTTCTCAACCAAAAGCTTATTTACTTCTTTTTTTAATTTATTGAGATCCCGAATCTCCCTTATTCTTAATGGCAGGTGGTTATAAAGTTCTTGTATTTTTTATGCAGAAGGCATACCGTTTCTATTGTAAAAATACAAACCAGAGTTAAAATTTTTTGTTTTAAAAATAGTGGACGACAAGAGTCCCGGTACTTGGCTTTACATATATATCTCATTGCCCGTTTCTGTAGCAAGAAGATCATGTTGAATCGGTTTTTTGAACACATACCCCAGAAGGAAATGCCATAACGAAGGTGTGACTCTATCCGTGAAAAATATACCTGTCTGGCATTTGTGATGCACAGCTCATTTGATACAATTCTGACTGCATAACAGCCTGAAGCTAGTTTCTTGCACAATTGACTAATATGACCTTCAAAAGCTAATTTGTCGTCGATATGTAGTCCTAAAAATTTTATGTCAGATACATTGGGGATAACTTTATCAGCTAGATTGACATCATTTAGAGTACATTTGAATGATACAATGTTTGTTTTCCTGATATTGAACGATTGGCATCACACCACTCTTTCACTTTCTCTATATCCGCGCTTATATCGTTATGAAGCTCTGCGCTATTCTTGTTATGACATAGTATCGTCGTGTCATCTGCAAACATTGTAAATTTTCCTTTAATGTCCACTTCAGTTAAATCATTTACATATATCAAGAAGAGCAGTGGTCCCAATACCGATCCCTGTGGTACACCACATCTCACTATGCCTTCTCTTGAACCTGTCCCATTTAGTAGCACTGTCTGACGACGGTCAGCCAAATACGAACTGAACCATGTCAGTGCAGTACCTCTAAAACCATAGAGATCCAGCTTTCGGAGGAGTATCTCATGATTCACACAATCAAATGCCTTTGCTAAGTCACAGAATACTGCAGCCGCAGCGTCTTGGTCATTCATATTTATTAGATAAAGGGTTTCCAGAAACGAGAATAGGGCATCTTGTGTACTTTTTGATGATTGAAACCCGAACTGGTTGGAATTCAAAATATTATGTTTTTTAAGGAAAACTATCACCCGTTTTTTCTCAATTAACTTCGAAAAACTGGGTAGCAATTATATTGGCCTGAAGTTTGCAGGCAAATAATGATCTCCGCCTTTGTGCAGAGGAATTACTGTGGCCATTTTTAGGAATGAGGGGAACTCCCCTCGAGAGAAGGAAATATTTATTGTTTCTGCCAGGATCATAAGTGCATTTTCAGGAAGTTGTTCCATTATTCTCAGGGAAATGTCATCCCAACCAGAAGAAGTTTTTTTCTTCGATTCAGCAAAGATACCCTTGATTTCCTGTATATCAGTTGGTATGAGAAAGAAAGTTTCAGGCACCCCTATTTCGCTGAGGTAGGCCCATGGATCTTTCGTGACCTTCATTGATTTTTGCAATTGCTCTGCTATTGAGCAGTAAAAAGTGTTCAATTCGTCTGAGCTCAATTGTGTTTGTACATTAACAGCAGCTTGTTTTTTGCCCCTCAAATCGTTTATGATTTTCCAAGTTTCTCTTTGATTATTTTGCGAATGAGCTATTCTGTTTTCATAATACATATTTTTTGCAGCCCTAATCGTCCTTCTGTAGGTATTTCTATATTTATTATAAAAAGTTAGGAAATTTACACTGTCTTTCTTAAATATTTTCTGATCTGATGCAGGGAGCGCATATTTTTTGCCGAATTTATAAGACCCTTAGTGAACCAGGGCTTTTTATTTTTATTTTTCAGTTTTCTAATAGGAAATTTTCTGAAATCAATTTATGAAATTCTCTTAAGGGGTTTTGGAGCAGAATAACACTATACCAATCCGATTCAGAACATAGTTGAGAAAACCTATTATAGTTACGTTTACTGAATATTCTACCCCTTCGGGGTTTAGTTCTTGACACTTCGGTGTCAAATGTCATATGACATATAATGGCTTCATGGTCAGATAAACCGGAATTTATAGCCCTACAGGCGACTTTGTTCAAATTGGTACAGACATAATCAATGATAGTGGCAGAAGAACTTGAAATTCTTGTTGGTGTTTCAACATGCATAAGTAAATTGAAGGAGTTTAACAAATTTGATAGTGCCTGAATATCTGGGGAAGTTTTTTGTAGATAGTTTATATTGAAGTCACCACTTAAAACAATGGATGCACTGATGGGTAGCTGAACTAAAAGCGTTTCCATCCTTTCAAGAAAATTTTAATGTTAGTTGTGGGAGGCCTATAAATGCATAATATAAAAATGTTTAATTCTGGGCATTGAATAACTGAGAATTCAAACTCTTTTTCTACCAGTAAATGATCATACTTGTTTATATTTATGAAACAATTTTGTGAACATTCCTTCACTAGAGCAAGGGTACCACCATGAGTTGAATTTAATCGACAATACTTAGAAATTAACTTATATTGTGGTAAACAAAAAGGTTCTTCAGGTTTAAGCCAATGTTCTGTAAGAAGTATTATGTCTGGATATTCGTTATGATCCAATAACAATAATAGTTCATCAAGTTTGTTTCTCACCGATTGAATATTTAACAACAGCATGATGAGTTCTGTATCATGTTTGCCACTTTTTTTCGTCCTAAAAAAGAATCGGAAGTATTCTTCGTCGTTTGATGTGTTGTAGGTGAAGCTAGGTACTGATTAAAAGTTTGATGCGTTGTGGGTGAGGCTAGGTACTGATTAAAAGTTCCACTGTTTCTAGTCTTCCCTTCTATTGATAAGGGAGATTTTTCGGTTCTGTTTAGATCAAATTTAGTTAACATATGAGATATTATGCTTTTGGTAAGGAAATAGGTTCCGTTTCTAGTGAGTTCGGTCCTGTAGCCATTATTTATGAAATTTGATTGTCTTAAAATTTGATTGTCTTAGAAAGTTGTTGCATTCTAGTATATGATTATGTAATTTCTCACGATGAAACTTCTCGAAAGTGGCTAGATTTCTTCTATAAACTTCTCCATTCCAACGTCTATGTAGATTGTGTTTGAATGGTTCAGTGATCAATATCAGATTGGTATTTTTAAGTTTGTCACAAATTTCTGTTTTGAGACTGTAATCCAACATATTCGGCCACAAAATGACTAAATCACCTTTATTGAAACTCAACGAATTCTGCACAGCTGTTTTTATCAAAACTTCGTCAGGCGCATTTGTTTTTATCATTGATTGAATAGCATAATTTCCATGGGTTTGCGCGTTCATAACACTTGCCAAATTTTTGCCGAAATTCCCTGCGACGATTAATATATTGCCTCTAGGTGAAGACTTGCTGCTGTGGATATCTTTCCTGCTTATTTTGATCCGAACTTCATTTTCCAGAGAGCAGAGTTCCTGCCTTTGTGGTGTTTTTTTGATAGCATTTTCATTACTAAGTTTCAATTTCTGATTAACTTCCACTTCAGTACGTTTCATTTTTTCCTTACCAAGTTTCTTCTGCTCTTCCAATTTCCTGGAGTCAGCTGTTAACTGGATGGATTGTGCATTTTCATTGTAGGCAAATAGCAAAGGATGTCCTTTCATTTCATCCATGAGGTATTTGTTGGTATGCTCAAATTTCTTCAGTTCGCTAGCAAGACTTGAATTTTCTTTTTCTAAGATGCTAATAGTGGTTATCATTTCCCTGCTAACTGTATTTAAATATTCAATGTCTTCTTCAAGTTTTGAGTTCTGGGTGATACTATTCAGTAAATCTGCTTCTAATCCGTTATTTTTTTTGTTCATTTCAATTATTTCGTCACGAAGATTTGACAAATTAGCTGTCCAAGTTGATTCTGTTTGAGCCGCTACATGTTTGCAAATACCTTGTGTTTGTGTTTCTACTTCTTTTCCGGGGAAAGATTTTTTCATTTCTTTAATTTTTTCCGTAAGTTCAGTTATTGTGTTTTCTTATTTTTTAATGAGTTCATTTAGCTCATCTTCTAAGGAGGAGGCTTCCCTAATGAAATCCCTGAATCGCTTTTTATCTTTTGAATATGTTTTGTCTTCATATCTCTGTCTTCCGTTAATTCCGAAATGGTTTTTTCTAGAAGAGACTTTTTTGTGTATTGCGAAATTGAACTGTCATTGTTTTTTGTTTCGCAGCATACTATTTTATTTCCTTCTAGTATGCTATACCTTCCTTTGCTACGTAACAGGCAGCTCTTATGTAGAATACTAGCACAGATTATGCAGACGTAATAGTTGCAAGTTTTTGTTTTGCAGCATTTGAAACTCATTTTTCTGGATTTTTCACTATTTTTCTGAATTTTTCACTATTTTTCAGGGAAAAGTTTTTTGTGAATAAACGTCGTACTCTCTGGCCTGTGATGAAGATCTCTCGGTCTTGGGAGTAAACGTCGTACTGAGAGAGCTAATGTAGATACGTCCAAAACAAGATGATTAGAAAATTAGACTGTAAAATTTCTAATTTCCCTGGAGTATTGTAAAAGATTTGAACAAGAAGGTCAATTAGTGGTGGACAGTTTTTGCGCTGATTAGCAAAAAGATTTGTAAACCGTTTTATTTATTCTTATCTGTTTTGATTGTTTTTTCTTTGAACACCTGTTCACCTGGGTTGAGGAGATAGACTTCTTTATGGATGAGGCAACTAAACAAAGAGCATTGTATGCAATGTTTCAGCTGGAAAGCTTTGATACGAATTGTACCCTGAGTATAATAAGGAATTCTGCTTCCAATGGTATGCGACTTGGCAATTAATTCCACTTAATAACTCGAAAGTCACGCCAAATTCGAGAGAGAAACTATTTCACTACCACACTACACACTTGGGATTGCAATTATTGAATGAAGTATCTAATTTGTTCAACAGTCATTTTATAAATGCTCCAAAAGAAATCATCAACAAAATTGATCAAATTAAAATAAAAAATATAAAAAATCCAAAAATTGAACTGAATAACTTTTCCATTTTTCTCAACCCTTTTGTTGATATAGAACTGGAAACATTACTGAAAACTAAACTCAAAAATAAACACTCGGCGGGAAATGATGACATACCATTATTCCTATTGAAAAAATGTCTGAATAGCATTATCGAACCCATGACCTTCTTAGTGAATTTATCTTTTTTAACTGGCGAATTTCCTGATATCCTTAAAACAGGGAAAATCATTCCCATTCATAAAAAGGGTCTTGTTAACTTGATGGATAATTATCGGCCAATAACAATAACGCCAAGTTTCTCAAATATCTTTAAATATTCATTTTTAGATCGCCTCTTGAATTTATTAAAAAGGTTCGATATTTTGAACAAAACTCAGCATGGATTCAGAATTAATCATTCGACAAATACAGCAGAATATTTTGAAACAGGAGAATGCCCTGCAGGGATCTTTTGCGATCTCAGCAAGGCATTCGACTGTGTTAACCATCAAATTCTATTAACCAAATTGTATAACTATGGAGTTAGAGGTCTAGCTCTTGATTGGATTTCTTCCTTCTTAGTTAACCGACTCCAATACGTGAGCATACCAGAACTCATTTCTGGAGCAGCCACACAAACCAAATCTGAATCTAAATTGGTCAACATAGGAGTCCTGCAAGGGTCAATACTGGGGCCAATTCTATTTCTGTTGTACACCAACGATCTTGATAAGCATTTAACAGAGACCCATATAACGATGTTTGCTGATGATACCTCTTTAATAGTATCGGTTAAGGACGAAATAAAAACACAACAGATAAGTGAACAAGTCTTGAACTCTGTATATGAATGGTGCAGCTTAAATTTTCTATATCTCAATGCCTCTAAAACACAAATAGTGAAATTCCATAACAGACAAAAAGACTGTCTACTAATAACTATCTGCGTCAATGACGTATCAATTGACAACACAAATGAAACCAAATTCCTGGGTCTGGTCATTGATGAAAATATCAACTGGAAAAATCATTGTATATGCCTGAACAAGAGGTTGAATTCTTTATATTATTTGTTCAGGAATCTCAAACAAGTCTTGGAGGAGCCCCAGCTACTATCCTTGTACCACTCTCAGGTAGCGTCCCGAATAAGGTATGGTATATGTTTGTGGGGTAACTCCATTTCCGTTAATGACGTGTTTACTTTGCAAAAAAGAATAATAAGAATAGTGGCAGGCGTTCCTTCAACCTACTCTTGTAGGGGATTGTTTGTCAAATTTAATATAATGACACTTTACTCTATGTACATCTATGAAATATGCACTATTATTTTCACGAACAAAACTAAGTTTACTCTGAATAAAAACTTGCATAAGGTAAATACACGACAAAAGAATAATTTCCATATTCCATTTTATAAATATAGAGTTTCGCAAAACTCACTTTCCTATTTGGGTTTGACCATTTATAACAGATTGCCGCATGAAATAAAAAATACTAATGAAAGTAGAATTTTATCGCAGCGCTGAACAAATTCCTAATTAAAAATTATTTTTATTCCTTGGACGAATATTTTAACATGCGATATTTTAACATGTGAATATGTTGTTCTGTTCCGTTTTGCCTAATGTTTCTCTCTGTGTGACTATTCCTATACATATGTACTTGTGTCTTACTGGAAAATAAATGTTATTATTATTATTATAAACAGAAACTGCAAACATTCCTGATAACAGCTGGGCCAAGTGTGTTTCCCATATTAAAAAGGTGGAAAATTCATATATGGATATAGAAAAAATTCCCAAAGAAAAGTTTATTATCCATTTGGATGACGACAGTGAAACTGATCTTCGTGAGTCATTTTGTTTATAAATACCTTTTATCGAGAAACTGAACTTTTTATAAAGTATAAAGTTTGGCATTTTACATTAATTAGGTATATCATATATTATTATATAATATAATTATATATATATATATATATACATTATTAACATATATTATATATAAATAAACAATTCTCAAATATATTCAAACGATTGTTCTTAATAATTTAACCCAATATCATTATAAAACAAAATTTAATGGCTAGGGCAGGTACAACTCTGCGCAGAATCCACCGCCTGCTGATAACTTAAGTGGTTGGTGATTTACGACCTTCTTAGATTTCTGGTTCTACCATACACGTCAATTTAAATATTTGAACATGCACGTTTTGACATACAATTATTTTGGATGTCATAATTGTGCCAGTTATGACATCGACTTTTTTTTTATAGCAACGCTCGCTTTTGATATTGTCATTTGAAAGAAGATATTTTTCTGCATACAATAAGTAAAATTACCGAGAAGGAATCAATTGAATGTTAAGAGCACGCACTATTTATGATTTGACCTGGTAGACACAGGCTAAGAGCTGGCTGCAGAAAACCTGGCCGATCGAGTAATAGAATGTTTTTAAAATGTTAGTACAGCATAAGCATTTAGTGCCTTTTTTCGGAAAAAATTTTATACAGCAACCATCCTTAATATGCAGTTCATTTGCTTGCATCACTATCAAGTCAGATTGGCCGAGCGGTCCAAGTCGCCAGATTAAAGTTCTGGTTTTCGAAAGGGTTCGAACCCCACTCCTGACAGTTTTTTTTTCATTTTTCCCTTCAAAATTGAGAAATATTTTTTTTGGGACGCTTAAATGATTTGCTTTGGGACGCCCAAAACAAATCGTTTAACAATTTCGAAGGGAAAAATGAAAAAAAAACTTGTAGGTGTGGGGTTCGAACCCAGGCTCTCTTCCGAGAACCAGAGTTTAAGTTGGGTATGGCTGAACAACAAAAAAAAACACTCAGCCGGCAATTCTTTTTAAATTTTTTTGGTCACTTTTATTCAAATATGACTTTTTATATTTATATTATAAGTTTTGAATCTAAATTGGTTTTTTGAATGATTTAATTTGCGGCATCACGTTGATCTCACGCCTTCTGAATAGAAGTAATTGTATTATTGAGCCGGCATGTAATGTCACATGATGGAGTAGGCGTTGTGGTCATCTGATTGGCTAGAAACAACGCAAATACGTGGTTTCTGGCGAGTGCCGATTTCAAGCTCAGTTGATGCAGTAATTCGAGTAAAAAAGTCGTATTATTTATTGAAAATGGGCGATTACGAGAAAAACCACCCTTATGCTACTAAGGCCTAAATAAGTATGATATTTGTATTGCTTCAGCCTATTGTATTCGTAATGCGTTTCTTATTCCTTTACGTTCTTATAATAAACAATAATAATTTTTCGGATTTTTTCACTTTGAAGCCCATAAAAACCACCCTAATTAATAAATCTCGATCCGGCTCATATAAGGTCGCTCGGCAGGAGCTTAATCGCCTACCATTTATTTAGCATTATAACGCGAGTTCCGATGAGATACACGCCGTCTGAGTGAAAATATGTTGTGTGGCATCACATTCATGCCGCACCCGCCCTGTGTAGAAACAAGCGCGGCATCCGAATGGTCTCATGCCGTACTCAACGTGTTAGAACTGATGCCTTAGACCACTCGGACAATCTGACTTGATAGTAACGAAAACAAATGAAGTGCATATTAGTTGCTGTATGAAAAAATTTCCAAAAAAAGGATATACATTTGTGCACAAATTTTGCGCAGGCACTGAATGATTTTTCTTATGTTTGCTGTGAGTACTAACATTTTAGAAACATTCTGTTACTCGATCGGCCAGGTTTTCTCCAGCCAGCTCTAGCCTGTATCTACCAGGGTCATATCATTAGTGCGTGCTTTTAACATTCAATTGATTCCTTCTTGTCAATTTCTTCATTTACCATGCCATACATTTCAACGTATTATTGGAGAGAAATATTTTCCTTCAATGACACTATCAAATACGAGGGTTGCTCTTTCAAAAAAAGTCGATGACATCATAACTGGCACAATTATGACCACCAAAAAGAGTTGTCAGAATGTGCACGTTCAAATATCTAAATTGACATGTACGAGCGATTTTCCCATCTGGTCCTGTAAAGAATTTAGCGAATTTATTCCAACCTTTACATGCAGATAAGAAGGAATACTGAGCTGAATTACACATACAGCAATTTGGAAAAATGGTGCTTTGAAAAAGGCCTCACTATTTCTACAAAAAAAACAGATTTGTATTTTTTCTAAGAAAAGAAGCATTCCCAACAAAATAAAAGTTAATGATATCGAATACAATGTACAAGCAACAGTTAAATACCTTGGGATGACGATAGATACAAAATTATTATGGAGAGAACACATAGAAAACATCATTTCAAAAGCCGAAAAAGGAGTCAACATCATGAGAGCTGTTTGCCATATGAATTGGGGAGCGGACCCTAGTATATCACTCTTACTGTACAGAACATATTTTATTCGCAAGTTTCCATCAGTCATCTGAAAAAACTTGATTGTGTTTCAACAAAATGCATGCGATTATCGTTGGGAGCCATGAAAAGCACCCCCAATAGTAATTTGTACATTGAATGTTGTGAAATGCCTTTGAATCTCAGAAGACAGCTCTGTTATAATTTCATATGGAAAATGTATAGTTCGAAAAGCGAGTTGGTGCACAAGGAACAAAAAAAGAAACGACTACTAATGACCGAGGTTTATTTTGATGCAAGAACATATTTCGACCAAATACACTCGTCCGATTTCGACCAGATCCATACTATAGACTTCAGAAAAGCCAAAAACCTGATGTATATTATCTAAGAGACTACTCGAATTTCCCAGTACAAATGAGAAATTATATATTTATTGATGACTGAAACAATTTGTTCAATGATTGTTATAATATATTTACATCAGTAAATCCAAGTTGAATATTAACGTAGGCTCAGCCATTTGGGACCCATTTGAAAATTATGCAAAGCAAATTAAATTAAATTCTTTTTTTTTTTTCAATATATTAGGCAGAACCTATACCTATTTTGGAGGCTCAAAAATATATTAGAACAATAGACCATACCAATTTTGTGATTTTTTCAGACAGCAAAAGTTCACTAGAAAAAATATATAATGTGGATGGATACAAAATCTAAAATAAATTACACAATATCAGAAATATTCAATGAAATCCAACACATTAGTGAAAGCACTAGTGCCTGAATGCACCGTTTGTCAATTCTAACTCTAGTTCCCCAATCCCGTTTTCGTAATCTTTGGCCCGTAGCTATGCACCGTCAGCAGATTAAATAATCCAGATTGGAAATCTGACAACGTTGGTATTGCAAGATTTTTTGATAGTTGGAAATGATGAAACGTCAAAATTGTCAGTTTCGATTTTTATTTTCAAAATGACTGATGGTGAAAACACAAAAGGAATCCCCAATTTTTTCCCGGGAGAAAAGCAGAGTCTCATGAGGGTATTCTTAAAACACGCTAATATCATCGAGGACAAAAAAATGAACAAAGTTTCCAATGATGATGAATCTCAAGCTTGGAAGCGAGATATGGAAGATTTCTGGAAAATTGTGGTCTGATGGCAGCCAATATAATCTCCGATTGTACTTTGATGCCCCGCACAAGAATACAGACGCAATGTGTTCAGGTATTGGTTCATTGGGGTTAGACTATTATTTCTAAAATAAATAAAATAGTAGATAGATACCTGCTAGTAGCCGTTATACCACTGCACCTCAAATCACCGAAAAACTATTTATGTAGCCAAGGAGCATTCTCCATAAAATAAGTTGTTTTGGGTGAAGGTGCATGAGGTGGGGTAATCTAATAGCCAACAAGACACAAAGACCGACACTCCCTTGCATTCATCAACTTACAAATCATTTTGGAATTCAATTTCGTCTTCTATGTTTTCCAGGAAGCTGAGAGCTGTAGGTTTTGTGAGTAGAAATCTTCGAAAAAATTTATAATTGTCCATAGGGTCGAAATATTCACTCAAACCAAAGATGATATCGAGGATATCTAGGTCATCATCAATGAATATTTCGTCCTCCATTTTATCCAGAAATAATGAAAAACTTGCAAAAAAACTGAACACTCAAAATAATAGACGTCATTCGCTAAACCACGCCTCGTTGACCGATTAGAAAATCTGAAGCTTAAACCAGATTTTTCTTGCGGTGCATAATAAACAATAATCTAATCCAGGTTTCCGTAACTAAACCGCGAAATTAGCCTACGGTGCATACGGGCGTAGGACAATGAAATTTGCGTAGGTAAAAGCTGACTGTGGTATCAGAGATATTTTTGCAAAAACAGCATCGTCTATGGATTTGCCAGTAAATACTTACATCAGAAGATATGACATTTGTATCCTTTGTACCACTAATGGAAAAAAGTGACTTTGGTTCCACAAAGTTCCATAAAGCGATACAACCCACAATTTGTAAAAGACCTTGGTTTCATAAATGCGGTTGGAAAAAAATGTAATAAGTACTATCTGTAGATTCAGGTTCAACCATGCTTTGATTCCAGCTCATCTTTTCAAAATTAATATGATAGAATCGCCATTGCGTGATTGTGGGGAAATTGGGGATATGGAACACAAACTATTAGGTTGTGAACAACTAAGTAAGGAGTTCAATGTACTTACCTAAGACCTGAACATTGTACGCCCATTTAATGTAATAACTTTACTAACAACAAACAATGTGGAAATATATGAAAAGTTATATCTACAGTGCCAAAATAATGTTAAAAATATACAAAAAAAGCGATATATTCTATATTCAAAATAAATAAAAAAAAACAAAAAAGAGGAAGACGGAAACGAAAAAAAAATAAAGATGATAAAAAAATATATTTACATTGAAAAAAAAAGATGATAAAAAAATATATTTACACTGAAAAAAAAAGAAAATACACTGACATTTATATTAAGAACTAACTAAGAATAGAATTAAAAAGTTATCAAAACAGATCTATGAGTATACCCGTTGACATATGAAAACTAGCAGATGGACAAGTATCCGTAGCCATCTATTCCCTCTTGATCCACCCCAAGATATAGTTGGATAGTATTTCATATCGAATTGATTGCAAACACAACAAAAAACTAATTTTTTTTTCTAGGGATCCTTTCCAAACGTAGAGCATTTTTTATAATATCTAATAATTTAAAATTTAAACATACCGGTCATCAGTAGGCAACAAAAACAAAACCAGATATTTATTTCGTACTGCAAAGACAACTTTCTAAAAAACATTTTTTCAAACACTCAAATGGAATCTCGGAAACTGTAATGTTGACTGAATTCAACTCTAGAATTGAATCCGCCATTCCAATGATGTCGGAAGTCATGTAATATCATTGATGAAATTATATATGGCAATTGTATCCTTTGTACCACACATGGAAAAAAAGTTACTTTGGTTCCACAAAAGGCACCTATTATAAAGCGATCCAACCCACTATTTGTAAAAGACCTTGCTTTCATAAATGTTGTTGGAAAAAACATGTAATAAGTACTATCTGTAGATTCCAGGTTCAACCATGCTTTGATTTCATCACACCTTTTAAAAATGAATATGATAGATTCGCCATTGTGTGATTGTGGGGAAATTGGGGATATGGAACACAAACTATTAGGTTGTGAACAAATAAGTAAGGAGGTCAATGTACTTACCCAAGACCTGAACAAATATGTCATTGTACGCCCATTTGATGTAATAACTTTACTAACAAGAAACGGTGTGGAAATATATACAAAAGTTATATCTACACAGTATCAAAATAATGTTAAAAATATAAAAAATAGCGATATATTCTATACTCAATATAAATAAAAAAACAAAAGAGGAAGAGGGAAAGAAAAAAAAGAAGAAAGATGATAAAATATACATTTTCATTGAAAAATACTCTGACATTTCTATTAAGAACTAACAAAGAATATTAAAAAGTTATCAAAACATGAATTAGCCAGATATATGAGTATATCCGTTGACACATGAAAACTGGCAATGGACAAGTATCCGTAGCCATCTATTCCCTCTTGATCCCCCTCAATATATAGTTGGATAGTATTTCATATCGAATTGATTGCAAACACAACAACAAAAACTTATTTTATTTTTTCCTAGGGACGTAGAACATTTGTTTATAACATCTAATTTTTGAAATTCAAACTTACCGATCATCAATAGGCAACTTTGGAACGCTCCCGAAAAACAAAACCGGATATTCATTTCGTGCTGCAAAGGCAACTTTCCAAAAAAGACTCAAATGGAATCTCGAATGTAATCATCTTATCTGAATCTTATATAAAAACTGCAATGTTGACAGAATTCGACTCTAGAACTGAATCCGCCATTCCAGTGATGTCGGAAGTCATGTAATAACATTGATGAAGCTACCTTTGAAAAAAATCAGCACGGCAAAAGTGAATTTAACTAGTATTGGTGCAGAAATTTCATCATTGGTTATGTTGACTATTATTTACTTGGCAGCGGCCAAGGATAAACTAATGCAAACGTAAAAAAATATATTTTGATATGAATTGATTTTATAACAAGAAAATACACAATGTCTTGGGTGGCAACTGGGAGCGTTGGCAGGTGACACATAGCCGGAAAGCCTATGGTAAGCGGGCTGTGTGGTCTAAAGTCAGGCTGCAGGTTACCACCGAATAACAAATCCAAGATGTAACTCGATCAATGCCGTTTGACGCATCAACTACTCGTGGCAACTACATGGAAACGAAAGAACAAAAACAAACCCCGCGGGGCATCACCGCGATCCAGACCTGACCTAAAGTAACATTCGTAACGACACTCAAGTACCTAGTTCATCTGGGAAAAAAAGAGGGACACGCAGGCAGAAAAAATAATAAAAATGAATCTGGGGCGGCCGCGAAACGGCACCCGGCGGAAACAAAGCTTACCATCTCCATGCAAGCCTGGAGAGTAAAGATAGTACCTGCGCTTCCTCAATCAGGACATGACACCGGCAGTGGCACAACCAGAATGATCTTATGGGGGGGAGAGCACACATAGCTGCCTGCATGCGAAAATTAGCACCGCAGGCGTTTTTTTAAGGTCAAGGTCATGGGAACTTTAGAATAACGATTGAATGCTATAACAATAGCAAACTTGAAGTGTCTTGACGATGATTTTTTTTTCAACAATGGAAAACGCATTTTAATGACAGAAAAGGATGATGGACCAGAGATGAGTAAAAATGAGTCAAATATAAAAATATATTTCAATATTCATAAAAGAAAATCAAGCCTTCTTGGTCCATTATCTTTTAGAACTGCCATCACATCCTTCGGGTCAACGTGGATTTCCTTATGAATACTCAAATGTGCCAGTCCATTTAGCCTATTTTCACTGGTTGTATTTCTCAAATAGGACTTCAGTCGACGTAATGTCGAGAATGACCTTTCCAGTGAACTAGTCGATATCGGCAGAGTCGCGAATATTACAAGTATTATGAAAACATTGGGATATATATCTGGATTACATAGATTCAATGCATCAAGTGCATTTTTGGTCTTTGTAGATGACTTGTTTTGCTGAATTTTTGGTACCACAGACACAGTTCTGCCTCCAAAATACTCCTTCTGAAATCCTGGATATCATGACTATAAATCTCAGCAAGGCCCAAAAAGTCCTCATTTTTTTATGCAGATGGAAAATTTTCTGTTGGTAGTAATACCATGAATTTTTTAAGAATTGAATTATATTTGGCGAATCGATTTTCTAAACCAGATAAAAATGAATCAACCCATGGTATGAAATCTGATTTTCGATAATAATCCATAGTACTTTCAGCGGGTACGTTAGCTCGATTTGCTTGCTTTGAGGCCAATCTTGGGATTTTGATTTCGACGTCAAACATATCAGCGATCTGTTTGGCTTCATCGAAAATATTTTTGAACTGCGCTTTAGCATTTTCTCGCACGTATTTGATAGTGGAGATTGTTTCTTTGGCTTTATCCATCGCAAACGCAAGATCTGAGTTCTCAAGTTGAAGGATTTTAGCTAAAGGAAGACTGTATCCGAGAAGCTTCTCTGCATGAAATGATGAACTATGACTGGGCCAGAGCACTTAGCAAAACAAACGCACCTGAACTGGAATCTTTATCTTTACACAAAGATATTTCCTGAAGTGCTGCATGCACGGGTTTCAACAATTGCACCATAATCCTGACAGAATCATGCCTTTGAATCCAGCTAGTTGGACACATCTGTTTCAATTTGCCGCTACGAGATTCTGGCAGTAACGAATGCACTTGATGTAGCACTTATTGTCTTTTAGAGGTATTGAAGAAAGTAAGAAAATTTTCACATATAGTGAATTCATTATGGCTTTTTCCAATATTTTTAACATACCGAATACAGATTGAACATTGTTCAATGGTCGATATATCTGTTGTTTCATCGGATAATATAGAGAAACATTTAGCACAATTTACTTCGCTAGCAATTTTTCGTTTTATTATAATGTCACATGCCTCAATTATTTGGTTTTGTATATTCCAGCTGATGTAAGTAGCATTTCGAGGACATGTTTCGAAGTGTTTCTTCAAATTCACATCTCTAGAATCAATCCTAGCTCTTAGCAAGGCACGAAAATTTCCCTCGTTTTCTTCTGGTTCTACACTGATGTTGAACATGCCATGATCTCGATGTCCCCTCAGAGGTAGTCCCTGTCTGCCACACAATATGACAGTCTTTATAATCGGAACCAATTTTTCCTGGTTTTCTTTAACCTGGCGTGCCCTTACGGCATCGACTTGACTATTGATTGATTGGCTTTTTCCCGCCATTACTGACAAGAAGTTGTCAGCCTTTATACTTGCAGTACAATGGTATTGGGTTGTCTGGTGTTTCTGAAAATTCTCCAAAGCTTTTTTCCAATTTCGATAAGGATCAGTAACAAGATGTCCAGTGATTTGAGCTGAAGTATGTCCAACTTCTTTTTGGGCGAAAACGAAACAAAATTTACAGTAAGCACCATCTTCTGATTTCGAATATATCAGCCACTTATTATTTTCGAGCCAAGCATATTGGAATTTCCTATATTTATTTCCAAAAACTGTACTTGGAAACTCAATTTTTCTTTGTGGCAGTATTTGAATTTTGTGACCAACACTGAACTGACACGAAAAATACAGTTCACAGGGTAAAAAATGAAGTAATGATGCCTGAATTCCCTAGCGAGCAATGGGCGAGGGCGGAGTTGAGACAGGAGAACGTACAGTACACCCCAAAAACATCTAAGAAGAGAAGCTTTCATGGCACATTTATACATTTATTTTCAATTGGGTTATCCAGACTGTGAGAGAATAGTGATCTGCGAGCGAGAACTTTAATTTTAGTCAAAATATAAGTTAGCTTTTCGAAGTTTGGGGGTAGGGGGGCCGTGCCCCCCCCCCCCCCGGGTGCGCCAATGCACCGGAGGAAGCCAGGTTGAAAGCTGCAGAAAGGAAAATAGGAGCAACCTACAGAATAACGTTCTGAGAAGCATGGTCACAAAAAAACAACCAACACCCGAACGTCAAGACCAGGAGAACAGAAACTAACACTAACCTGCAAAGCACCAGCTAAGAGCATAAACTGGCCAATCTCCCTAAGAATTGCCCCCGAGGACTCTCTACATTAAAAGATGTCATCATTCAGAAGAAGGTGCGAGGCGCGGAATCCAATTTGAAGAAATTCACTTCCATTCAAGTATGTTGGATGTGGACTGCATCACTAGAGAAACAATGAACTGGTCGAGGACAAATGTTCCCAGTTTGAGCACCTAGAAAGGAGCGGATCTGATCGCGTGCCTGCGAGATGATACCTCAAAAACTAATAGTATCGGCATACCCGAACATAGTCATGGGCAAATTTGATGGGTCCCTCTGCGATCTCATAGAGAAGGAACTATCTATTAGTAATATTTTTTTTAGAGGAAGTTTAAAGACTTGCATGTATATGCCTAACAGGAACAATGAGATTGACAACAGGGGCTTTATTGGTCATACTAAATCTCACGTCTCTTCACATTGTGGTAAAAAAAGCCGATCGGTGAACTCATCTCAGGCTGACTGAAGTGGGACTCGAAATGCACATTCTAAGTGCATAAACCTGACTGATCTGCCAACCAACGGAATTGTCGCACCGAATTGAGCAACAATACAGAATGGAATGTGGAATGTATCCAGGTGCTGAATAAAAATTCCAAATTAATGATATACAGATGGTTTCAAGACCCCCGAGTAAATCGGAGCGGGATTCTTTGGGTTTCATAGCAAATACTCCGACCCGAGTCTCAGGGTGAATTCCCAAACATTATAAATACACGCTATCAAAAGATGTGTGCAGTTCAACTTCGACAGAAGATACCAGAATGAGAACATAGCAATTATATGCTTTAGCCAACAGCCAAGCAGTCGTCAAAGCACTGAGCCCGAGGATGGTATGAAAATGCCTACAGAAACTGAATGGCTTAGGCAGAATAAATAAAGTCCTCCTCAGAGTGCCATATCGGACTGGATGGGAATGAACAAATGGGTACACTGGCATGAAAAGGTGCATCAACGCCACTGATCAGGCCAGAAACATTCTGCGAACAAGGAAAAGCACAATAAAGAGGAAGTAGCATAAAGAAAGGTAGAGACTTCCAGGAAACTTCAACTGAAAAGGATCCAAGGCATTACTTAACCTCAACAAGAGAAGCCTCAAGTCAAAAAAAAGATTCCTAATGGAGCATTGTAGAACCCCAAAAAAATCTGGAAACACCCAATTACATTCTGATGAAGAGCGATGCCGTGAACAAAAGAGGAAATCTGGGGAGAACCAATCAATAGTGGTGGAAATAGGGCTGATGGGCTGTTCTGTACAAGAAATCCCAAAGCAAAAGAAGAATGTCTGTCCATTGTCCTATACCTAAACCTATCTTGCTCTATGATTAGTAGTTGTTGACCTTTAAAAGATTAAATGACTTTTGGTATAGTTCAAACTCGATATACAGTGCGGTCCATAGGTATGGAATAAATTCATTTCTAGCGTTATTATGTATTTGTTTAAAAAAACCTGAAACAGCTCGATTTCTATTTGACAATTTACAGTATGAAAATATTACCCCCTTCTTGCACCCCCTCAGAATTATGAGCACCCCCTCTGAATAATGAGCACCCCCTCAAAAAATTTAAATGAGAAGGGGGGTCGTGTGGCACCTTGTTCGAAAGGGATTTTCATTCTCTGTTCAGCAATATTAAGTTTGTCAAATTTGGTGCAATCATAACTGAGAAAATTTATTTTGAAAATGTTAAATTTTGATACTTTACGTAGAATGAAGGAAATAATGTCACATAATGTTTAGGAAGTATTTTTCAATTTATTTTTCAATTAATGACCACCATTCACGTCTTGACAATAAGCAAGTCGATCTTGGAATTCTCGTACAACATTTTGTAGGACCTCCGGGGTTATGTTGTTAATTTCTTCCGTTATCCTAACTTTTGAATCTGCAATATTGTCTGGTCTATTGAAATATACTTTTGATTTTAAATAACCCCATAAGAAGTAATTGAGAGGAGTCAAATCAGGGGATATAGGCAGCCATTCAATCATTTCACGTCTTCCAATCCACCTATTGGAAAAAACTTGGTTCAAATAATCTCTAACAATATGTTTGTAATGCGGTGGAGCTCCATCTTGTTGGTACCAAATTGATCTATATATTGCATTTGAATCATTAACATCAGGAAAAAGCCTTTCTAATGTAGGCTGTAAAAAGTTCATCAAAAAATCTAGATAAACCTCACACTGTGCCTTCAAAAAATAAGGGCCAATAATTTTGTTGTTAATTATACCAGGCAAATGCTCACTTTTTTAGGATATTGTGTGTGAGCCTCACACATCCGATGAGGATTTTCTTTTCTCCAATATCTACAGTTTTGTCCATTAACAGTTCCATTTAAATAAAAAATAGCTTCATCAGAAAAAAACAATTTTGTTTATGAACTGCAAATCTCTCATCTCTCTCAATTTTATGAATGGAGTGGTAATAATCACATGGCCTTGAATATATCTAAATGTTATAGCCAAACATACTCTAGAATTAATCAGCCTGTTCTACATGACTACAGCATCAATAATATACCAATTAATAGGAGATCAGTATCAAAGGACTTAGGATCATGTTTGATAGTGAATTGTACTTTAGATCACATAATGAGTATATTATATCTAAATCACTCAAGATGTTAGGCTTCATTAATAGATCATGTAAGGACTTCAGTTTGAACACTCTCAAGTTATTATATTGTTCATTAGTGAGATCATTATTGGAGTATGCTTCAATAATCTGGTGCCCATATTATGAGTTACACATAAAACAAATTGAAGCTGTACAAAATACTTTCCTTAGGATTTGTGCATACAAGCTAGGTCTAAGAAGGGGAGAATATTCATACAACAACATTAGAGAACAGATGAACCTATTATCTTTAGAGAATAGAAGAATTATAACAGATGTATGTTTTTTAAACAAAATATTATCTGGCAACATCAACTGTGAGATTTTATCTTTAATTACCATTAATGTCAGTAGACAGACCAGAGTTAGTACTGAAATATTTAAAATACTGTAACGTAAATAAACTTAACTTGGTTTAACTAATTTATTTAACACTTAATCTACAACTTAATTTATATTACTACGCCACTGTATAGCTCGATGGTATGGGCTCGTTCAGACTGTCCACTCCCTCTTGAGGGCTGTCTATTTATCTCCGATACAGCATTCTCGATGTTTCGAATTCTTCCAGTTGGCGACGGCATGTTCCAATTGTTTCCAATATTGACCGTTGCATTACGCGGAAGAGGGACTGGATGGTTCTCGAATATCTCCGGGGATGATCTCATCGCTGTCGATGGCGACGCGGGAGGCGACAGGTCCGGCCTAGGTTCGTTACATTGCCCCCTTCTTAAAGACATTTCGTCCCGAAATTTCATCCTTGGAGTGTGACGATATCTGCATGACTCCCCATATCTGCACCGTGAAGTTCGATGGAAGTAACACTCCACGGTCTTCATGATCGGTCGTGGAAGAGGGTTACAGCAAACCAAAATCTTGACGCCGCTGGATCTGAATATCGCCTCCAGCATACTTCTTATGACTCTCCAGTCCAACCCATCAATACCACAGGATAATTTTGAATTGCTAGATCCACCAGATTCTGGTCCACCATAGTATCTCTTAGTTTGGTGAGACTCTTCCAGACATCTTCATAAGACGGTTTATCTTGGGAATGCCTCTTGGTGACTAGGTAGTAGATGTTTCTCTGGCCTTTCTTCAACTGTAGCACCCCACCAACTTCTGGATTCTGCTCCCGCAGTGTTTGGAGTTGACCAAATTTCTTGGAGAACACTACGGCGATGCCCCTGGACATTCGAAGATCTTCTGCCACACAGTGCGTAGTCAGCAGGCACCTCGAAAAGGTCTCGTGACTCCTCTCTAGTAACCCCATGTAGAACTTTCTGCCCGTTTGAATACAAGGACATAAACTTCTCGAACGTCATATCATCCTCCGGTGGCTTGAGGGTGCGAACTTGGTCATGGTTTCTAGCGTAAGGCCAACCTGTTGAAATGGACGACCCTTGGTTTCCCTCGGGTGGCTTATGGATTCGGTACACAAGGTCGTTTATCCTTTTCACGATTTTATACGGGCCTTCCCACGAGTTCCGCAACTTTGGTGATAGTCCACGACGACGTTTGGGGTTGTACAGCCAGACCAGGTCATCAACCTTAAATCCTCCAGCGTCGGCCTTGATGTCATAGGTCTTCTTCATTTTATCGCTGGCACTCTGGATGTTCAACCGGACTCGTTCGTGGATGTCGTCCATTCTCTGCCGAAGTTTGCTGACGTAGTCCTCTCCCGCAGTGTCTTGTCCTGGCGGTATCCCAAACTTCAGGTCACAAGGCAGTCGCAGTTCTCGGCCCATTATAATACTAGCAGGAGTTTGACCGGTTGACTCGTGTACTGCGGATCGATAGGCCATCAGGAACAAATGAAGATACTGGTCCCAGTCTCTTTGATGGTCAGAGACAACCTTGGACAAGTGGCGGTTGATCGTCCTGTTCATCCGTTCCACCATTCCATCGGACTGCGGATGTAGGGCCGTCGTTCTTGTCTTGCGGATGTTCAGCAGTAGACATATTTCTTGGAAAAGGTTGATTCGAAATTTCTGCCTTGATCCGAGTGCAGCTCCATTGGAATACCGAATCGACATATCCACTTTTCACCAAGACGTCGGCGACGGTGATGGCTTCCTGGTTGGCAGGGCATAGGCTTCCGCCCACTTACTGAAGTAGTCCATTGCCACAAGGATGTATTTATTCCCGTGGTCGGATACGGGAAACGGGCCGGCGATGTCAATGGCGATTCTCTCGAACGGGCTGCCTACGTTGTACTGACGCATCGGGGCCTTGGGTCGTATTCGAGGTCCATTGCTAGCAGCGCATACAGCGCACTTCCTGCACCAGTCCTGGACGTCAGCTTGACAATTGGCCCAGTAAAACCGTTGCCTCACTTTCTGCAGGGTCTTCGTCACTCCCAGATGTCCTCCGGCGATTCCATCATGGATTTCCCGCAGCACTTCCTCTCTTCTGTTCCTGGGAACAATTATTTGGCGTCTGTCTTCCCCACCAATATCGGCCTCCAGCACACGTTTCAGGATCCCATTGTCCAGAATAAGAGAGTTCCATTGTGCCCAATAGGACTTAACAGCCGGCGAGTAACCTGCGACTTCCTGCCATGATGGTCTTCGATTGCCCTTCTTCCAGCTGACGACTAAGCCAAGGTCGGGGTCTCTCTCTGGTCTTTCTGGATCTTGCTGTCATTCCAGTTGTCATCCATTGCCGCGGTTCTACAAAGTGTTGCTTCTTTCTTTCTGCTCGTCGGCAATGTGAGCAATCATCTGGGCATGGTCTTCGCGACAAGGCATCTGCATTCTTATGGCTAGTTCCGGCTCGATGTTCGATCTCGAAATCGAATTCTTGGAGTCTCTCGATCCAACGTGCTACTTGACCCTCAGGATTTTGAACTGTAAGAGCCATTTGAGAGCGGCATGGTCAGTTCTCAACAGGAATCTTCTTCCATACTCGTACTTGTAGAAATGCTCCACTCCCTTTACAACAGCTAACAGCTCTCGCCTGGTGACACAGTAATTGCGCTCTGGTTTGCTAAGCGTCTTGCTGAAATAACCAATGACCTTCTCCTGTCCCTCCTGGATCTTAGATAGGACAGCTCCAAGTCCCACGTTGCTGGCGTCCGTATCCAAAATGAATTTCCTTTGGTAGGGGATAGCTCAGTATAGGTGCGTTGATCAAAGCTCCTTTCAGCTTCCTGAATGAGTCTTGACATTCTTCGGACCACTGGAACTTTGTTTGGCCTTCCGTGAGCTTGGTCAGTGGTTTAGCGATGTTGGCGAATCCCAGCACATATCGGCGATAGTATGTGCATAAACCAAGGAAACTTCGAAGTTGGTGAATGTCTTTAGAGGATAGGCCAATCGTTAACAGCTTTGATCTTCTGGTCATCCACTGCTACTCCTTGCCCAGAGACAACGTGGCCGAGGTATCGTACTTCCGTTTGGAACAGATGGCATTTCTTAGGCTCAGCTTCAATCCGGAGTTCCTCAGTCGCAGGAATACTTCCTCCAAGTTTTCACGTGGTCCTCAAACGATCTGCCGACCACAATTATGTCGTCGAGATACACTAGACACGTGTTCCATGAGAGTCCCTTCAGTACTGTTTCCATCAATCTTTCGAATGTGGCGGGAGCATTACAGAGCCCGAATGGCATAACGGTGAACTGCCACAATCCTGAGCCGATGGTAAAGCAGTCTTTTTCGATCTTCCTGAGCCAGTTCTACTTTGCCAATATCCACTCTTCAGATCGAGGGTCGAGAAAATCGTGGAACCAGCCAACGTGTCTAGGGTGTCATCTATTCTTGGGAGAGGGTAACTGTCCTTCTTCGTGACATTATTAAGTTGGCGATAGTCTACACAAAAGCGTGTCGATCCATCCTTTTTCTTCACCAGTACGACTGGAGAGGACCAGGGACTGTCAGATGGTTCGATAACTCCTTCTTTTCCCATATCGCTGACTATTTTGTCAGCCTCTTCCTTCTTGGCAAGAGGAAGTCTTCTTGCTGATTGCCGGATCGGTCGGGCACCCCCAGTATCAATCTTGTGCTGGACCACATTAGTTCGACCTCCTTTTCCTTGTCCGGTATCGAAGATGTCTTGGTACTTCTTAACTAAATCTCTTAGTTTGGGCTGTTGAGCTGGTTTTATGTCTTTGGAAGAGATGGCAACTAATTTTTCTAGTTCTGTGGGCAAGTTGTTGGGTTGGCTAATCGTACCTCGTACGCCCCGGATCACAGATGAAACTGACGAGCAGTGCCCCAAAATTGTTCCTTTCTTCAAGGTCACTGGGAAATAATTGACATTCATGACCCTGACCGGCACAAATTTGTCAGCACGCAACAAGGTCTTCCCTAGTGCAATCCTCGTCCAATTTTCTCATCATGAAGTTTGGGCTCGAACATCACCACGTCTCCACTGCTCGCACTCCCGTCCAGGCGAGCCTCCAGAATGGTTTCAGCCCTCTCAGGTACGCTTACATCTTCAGCCAACAGCACACGGATCAACTCCTCACTTCTCCCATGAAGCACCAGCTCTTCTCCGTTGACACGTAGGACGCCGTCTTTGAAATCCAATTCAAACCCTCTGGAATTCATGATGTCCATTCCGATGATTGCATCGTCTTCGATGTCCGCTACAAGTGCCTGATGTTTCACTTTAGTGCTGCCCAAAATTATTTCAATCGGTAGCTCGCCATATACAGTAGCTGGCTCCCCTGTTGCTGTGCGTAGCTTCCAAGTTGTCGGTTCAATCCATCCCGGCGTTCTGGCAAAGGAAGGCCCGAGAATTGTCCTAGTCGCACCTGTATCTAGCAGCATGGTGCAAGGCTCGTTATTGATGAGACCGTCTACGAAGACACCTTTGTTCTGTCGTTGAAGGATAGCGACATATGCGTTGTTAACCGGGGCTTGCCGGACACATGCCGACGATTGCCCCTTCTCGTCGACCTTCTTTAGTTTTCCTGCATCGGAGTCGATGAATGTTGGACATTTGCTACGCACATGTCCAATTTTGCCACAATTCCGGCATCTTATCTGTCTCTCTCAGGCAACACTTCCTTCATCACTTTTCTTATGGCAGCTTCCAAGTTAGCAGGCTCCTGTGAGTCTTCCTCAATCGTTTGAACTTTACTTTGGCTTTTGCAGCATTGTTTTGCTGCTTCGAATTCTAAAGCGCGTGCCAGTGCGTCTACAAGATGTGTTGGACGAGCTAATATCAACGCTTGTCTGGTTTCTTGGTCACGGAGTCCATCCAAGAATGCCTGAACCGCTAATCGCTCCATTACATTTTCCGGTGTGGCTGGATATGCGAGACGAACCAAGCGTGCAATGTCAGCTTCGAATTCTTGTAAGGATTCGCCCGATTTTTGGCAGCGATTTTTCAGCTGGGAGTGGTATACGTGTTCCAAATGGGCGTGGCCATATCGTAATTCTAGATGTTTAATCAGCTGATCATAGTCCTCCTGTTCTTGGGCGGTGAGAGTTTGTAGAATATTTGTCGCTTCTCCACGTAATGCAAGTGTCAGTGCTACAGCTCTTTCCCTGCATTCCATCCGTTTGCTTTGGCCGCTGCTTCAAACTGCCGGCGGTAATTTGCCCATGGAGTTTTTCCGTCGAACTGAGGCGGCTTCATGGAAAGCTTCCCTATTTCTGAAATGACCTTGACATCTTTTATACCCTCTTGAACTTTATCCACGTTCAAACTCAAGTCCAGCATTGCATTTTCGTTAACCATCTCTGTGGAGGACGCACTATTAATTTGTTTTTCCAGCTTACTGATCGTTTCCTTTATTTTGTCCATTTCTGCCTCGATTCCGTCTTTGATTCCATCGCTGATTATTTCCTTCATCTTGTCCATCTCTGCCTCGACCCCATCTTTGATTTTATCTACCTCCGTGTTCATTTGCTCCCTAATTTTATCTATCTCTGTCTCAACGGTTCCCATTCTTTCTTCTAGGAAATTAGCCACACAATTCTTTTTTTAGGCCTTCTGTGTTTTCCAGGAACTTCTCTTCCAGGCTTCTTGAATTTTCTAGAAGCTTCTCTTCCAGATTTCTAGAATTTTCTTCCAGGCTTCTTGAATTTTCTAGAAGCTTTTCTTCCAGATTTCTAGAATTTTCTTGAAGCTTCTCTTCCAGATTTCTAGCATTCTCTTCCAGGCTTCTTGAATTTTCTAGAAGCTTCTCTTCCAGATTTCTAGAATTTTCTTGAAGCTTCTCTTCCAGATTTCTAGCATTTTCTTCCAGGCTTCTTGAATTTTCTTGAGTTTCTTCATTTCTAAATTTTAATTTTTTTCTTAAATCACCTCCGGTTTTAATAATTTTTCGGGTCCTCACCTTCTTGTATAAGTCCTTCTGCAAGTCTTTCCTGGAGTACTTGCTTTTTACCTGTTGTTTCCAGTTCCCTTTCCTCCAATTCCTGTTTCAATTCCGCTACCTTCAAATCCGCAAGGCGCACTTTTCTTGAACACATTTTGTCTTTGACGAGGTATCAGTCTGTTTTACACGAAAAGTTTATCAGTTTGTTAAAAATTCACTTCGCGAATTCTTTTCCACGGGCCACCAGTCTATTGTCTGTTTCACGCGAAGAGTGTATCAGTTTATATTCCCACGCACAATTGTCCACTTCGCGAAAACCGGGCCACTGTCTATTTTCTGTTTCACGCGAACAGTGTATCAGTTTATATTCCCACGCACAATTGTCCACTTCGCGAAAACCGGGCCACTGTCTATTTTGGGCGTACAAAAAGGTCTATCAATTTATTTTTCTGACTATCCACTCCACGATCACTTGTTTATTTTCAAAATCTCACTTCCGACACCAATTGTAACGTAAATAAACTTAACTTGGTTTAACTAATTTATTTAACACTTAATCTACAACTTAATTTATATTACGCCACTGTATAGCTCGATGGTATGGGCTCGTTCAGACTGTCCACTCCCTCTTGAGGGCTGTCTATTTATCTCCGATACAGCATTCTCGATGTTTCGAATTCTTCCAGTTGGCGACGGCATGTTCCAATTGTTTCCAATATTGACCGTTGCATTACGCGGAAGAGGGACTGGATGGTTCTCGAATATCTCCGGGGATGATCTCATCGCTGTCGATGGCGACGCGGGAGGCGACAGGTCCGGCCTAGGTTCGTTACAATACCGTTTCACTTTACAAATTATGGTTTTTTCTCTACTCTCACCCGAATGCTCAGAAATGGAAATAAGTATCAACAGGTTGATGTCTTTAGCAGCTCCACAAACACCATTAAAATTGAATTGAGTCGCATTATTTCCTGAAACACTTCCTTTCATGATTCTGTAGTATTATTTCATTCCATTATTATTATATAGCTTTGTGTTTTTATATGATATTTTACCACTTTAGTAGACTTGTATTGTGTTTTATATTATTATTAGTATTGTATTATGTATAATTATCTTTAGTCTAGTTTAGGATTTTAAAAAATTTCTTCTTTTTATACAACAAATTGTAATTAGGACTACCGGTTGATTAAATAAATAAATAAAAATCAGTTCACAAAATTGTTGCCTTCTATCAGGATCATCCTCATTTAACTCCTGAACCAGCTGAACTTTATAAGGATGGTATGTAAAGCTCTCAATATCGATGATTTACTTACATATGCGGATTTTCCTCAATCGCTAACAGTACATCTAACTTTTTTTCCTCATCCAATTTAACATTTCGACCTGGTTTTGAATAGTTTTTACATGCCCAGTTTCACGAAATTTTGTTTCTATTTTGCCAACTGTAGACTGTGAGACGTGTTGACCAGTGTATTTATTATTAAAAATTTCACAAACTTTTTGAGTTCTTTTTTTATTACCGCATCCAATCATAATTAAAATGTCTATTCTTTGAGTTTCGGATAAATAAGCCATAGTTAAATCAAATACCCACACAAATATTTTTCAATACACTGACGTGTGTCAGCAACTTATAAATATCAAAATAACAGTAGTCTACTAGATTAACATTACATTATTTATGTGGGTTTTGTGAATAATTTTTTGGTGTCTTGAACGACATTTTCCTGACGTTTAGCAAAACAGATAAGAAAATACCTGATCATTCTTATGGGGTTATTTAAAATCAAAAGTATATTTCAATAGATCAGACAATATTGCAGATTTAAAAGTTAGGATAACAGAAGAAATTAACAACATAACCCCTGAGGTCCTACAAAATGTTGTACGAGAATTCCAAGATCGACTTGCTTATTGTCAAGAAGTGAATGGTGGTTATTTTGAACATTTAATTCAATTGTAAAATAAATTGAAAAATACTTCCTGAACTGATTTGTTGAAAATATGAAGGATGTGACATTATCATTCTACATAAAGTATCAAAATTTTACATTTTCAAAATACATTTTCTCAGTTATGATTGCACCAAATTTGAAAAACTTAATATTGCTGAACAGAGAATGAAAATCCCTTTCGAACAAGGTGCCACACGACCCCCTTCTCATTAACATTTTTGAGAGGGTGCTCATAATTCAGAGGGGTGCAAGAAGGGGGTAATATTTTCATACTGTAAATTGTCAAATTGACAATAGAAATCGACCTGTTTCAGGTTTTTTTTCAAACAAATACATAATAAGGCTAAAAATGAATTTATTCCATACCTATGGACCGCACTGCATAGTAATCATGAATGAAAGCAGTGAGGCAAGATGATGGAGAAAGTGTGTACAGCATACAGCATTCATAACATTTATTATTCAGTTACTATACTGCGTTGTTTTTTATTTGTCTATTGTTCTTAAAGATCACTGTATGTTTTTTTTTACAAATATCTGTTAGACAGCTGAAAGGCCTGATTGTTGAAAAATAATTTAATTTTCAATAATTTATCTAATATTGTTGATATGTGGAAATTCCAAAAAATCGTTGATGAATCTTGTGATAAAAAATATTTTTAGGCCTAGGTAGACCACCGTAATAACTATGAGTCGCCTAAAATAGGGGAAAATAAAAGGCAAATCATTTGAAGAAAAAATGGTAACCAGGAAATATTTATTACTTGGCCCTTTTCATAAAATGGGGAAATTGGAAGGATTTTGAAAAAAAAAATATTACATTTTCAAACTGATTTTGTATTTATTATGAATGAATGAATACATTGTATTGATGAATGAAAGCCAAAATAAGGTTTTATCACCCCAAATCTATTCATATAAAGAACACTTACTTGTTACAAAAAGTCCAAATTATATTATGGTGCTGTAATTTCTTTAATCCAAAACTTTATATATAACATATAAACTAATAGTATATTCCATTTTTCAAACCAATTAATCATCTATAATATGTTGTATATCATTCAATGATACCAGTGTCGGGCTGGGGGCAGGCAAATGTCGGAGTGGTTCTCAACATTTCCTCTGTTGACTAATCATTATGCACTCCTCTGGCATGACTTGAAATAATTATTAAAATATTTGTGCCGGAACTACAGAAAAAATACATGGGGTCTGCAGGGAATTTATCAATGAAAAAATATCTTATTTTTTTGGAAACTTCAATATTTTTCCTCAGGTCTAGTTCAGAAATTAGCTTCAGTTTATCTCCATGAAGAAAGATATTCTTCAAAAATACTCATACTGTCATTTTTCTATGAAATTTCTTGTAAGACATGAACAAGATATTCAGTTACAAATGAGATTTTGTTATTCTGTCACCTCAAAACTATTTCATTCAAATTAATCTGTGAAGAGACTCGTTATTTTTTGAGGTCATCCCTTCTGATAGTGTATCATGATATGACAGTATTTTGTTTTAATTTCGTGCAACTTTTATTATTATATAAAAGTTGCACGAAATACAAACAAAAGACTATTGGTTCTGGCACGAGCATACAGCCCCAATACTCCCCTATCACGATTTGAGCTACATTATTTTTCTGGTATATAGCATAGCAAGGAATATTTAAGTTGCTTGGGCCCACATATTGTAATCTGATTTATATTACTACATTTATGTGACATTGCTATATGATTGTAATACTCCTTTCATTAACTGGGAGGTGGGGGTAGGTAAATGAGTGTTTGCTTAATCTGAATATTATGACAAATAAAAAAAATAAGAAATTGATTTCATTTGACAATATCTTTTTTTCAATAACATAAGTTTTGTGGAATATTTTGAATAGCATCAGTTTTGGATTACTCAATTCCAAAATGGAGCTGTTTGCAAATATTTTTTTGTATTGTCAAATTACACCATTCTCTGTAATTTTCATGCATCACATGTAAATAATAAAATCATCCAAATTATGACTCACTATAAATAAAATTCATAAATTAATTGGAACATAAGAGGTTCCATTTGAATGAAAAGTTTACCTTCAATTTTAGTATGACAAAAACACTACACTGAAAATAATTTTGATAGATAGAATCCTGCCTAATCCATATTATTTTTAGTTTTCTATATGCTAAATTGGTTAATCCTAAGTGGATTCCATAATCCCAATCTACTTTTAGCCAGTTGCCCAGACTGACACTGACTGAAGCAATTATTCTGATTTGAAACTGAAATAATACCTTATCTAAACGAAAATTTGACTATTCAAATTATCATTGCATAATACAAAAAGCATATTTCTCCAAACCAAAAACATTACCCAAAGAAACCTTATAACTATGAACATATAATAGTAATTATTACTAAAACCATGAAGAATTAATAGTAATTATTACTAAAACTAGAATGTGTTTGGTTGCCCCTACCTCTCCCTCCTAAAGAGGATAAAGGATTAAGGGAAAATTTGGGTTCTTCTCGGGTCGGTGGGAAAAAACGAGGAGTTGGACTAGGAGGATTATAACGAGACATACCATATGTTTCAGAGCCTCGACCAAAGCCCGTTCGTGAATTGTTTGATGAAAACAATAAATCAAAGTCATCTACTTCAACGCTTCTATTGTATTTTGAACCAGATCCAGATTTGGCAAGTAACTGAGCAGGTGTCAGAGAAGCCAAAGATTGATTCTTTGGGATCTTTACATAAAAATCATCCTCTTTAACTTGAGTGCTCACTGAATAAGTGACCTGCTCACCTCCACATTGTACACCAGATGATCTGTATAAAATGTTCTTACGCTTATCACATTCATGGCACTTCAGCAGATCAGTTTGAACAAATTTCGATAATTGATTACTATTCTTTAAATTGGGTCTCCTTGTAGGAACTTCAACATGGTTGTGGGATATTTGGGGAGGGGGAGGAGGAGTTGCTTCTTCCTGGCCTTTGGCAGCATCCGTACTCGATGGGGCATCTTGATCATCTATCTCGACAACAATCTCGTTCATAAGCCCAATGGTTTGTAGCAAATAATTGATATAGTTGGTGAAAGCAGACCTCTGTTGATCCTTCTTGGGAATATCGGTGAAAGGAATCCTCAACTGCAAGAACTTCATCAAGGGCGATTTGAATTTCTCTTGAAGTGTCTTTGGTTTTTCCGATTTTCGTACAACCAATGGTCCAGTAAATTTCTTTTCACTATTTCCCAATATTTTAATAGCATCTTGACACCGTGATATTACTGTAATCCATTACAATGATTATATATTATGAAAAGATCTTCACTGGCAGGACAACATAACAATTAAAAAAGTTCATGTCAAAACATGTGGCCGCATTTATGAATGAATTTTGAAACACGCTCGTTAATTCCAAGGGATGTGGCATTTCGAATGATATGAAAGAAAAACAACCAGACAAGTTTTTTCTCTTTTAATGATAACAGAAAAATATAGAAATTGTTAAACTTACCCTTAATTTTTTCTTGGATATGCGCTGAACATTCTGAGTATACTACACAGGAAAAAGAAAAACTCATCAAAAAAATTGATTAGAGGATAGTACAATTCATCTTATACATAAATTGAGTGTTTCATGCAATGTGTTCCAATAATAAAAGTTTCCACCACTCATATCTTAGAAGCCCTAGTAATAGAGTTTATGAAAGATAGACATATTTTAACCTTTGAGCAACTATAGGAAAAATTATAGTAATCGTTCAAAAATTCTAATTTGATACGTTTGTGTCAATCAGTTGCAGGCTCTAGTGCATAAACCAAAAGGCGAATTTGGATGAAAGTTAGTATTTGGGTTATTCTTAAAATATTGTTTTTTAGTATTTTGTACCACAACTGAAAACAGACCACTAATGGTCTTATCCTAGTAACTGTTCCTCCATTTGTCAGTTTCCAACTTTTAAAATATAAACCGTTCAACCTGGAGAGTTGAAATTTGGCATGTATATAGGGTTTGGTTACTTCAAAACTATTTCGAGAATGAAAATTATGTAATATAATGTTTGCAAGAAAATATAAAATTAAATTACCAATGTTATCGTCGAGGATCAACGTCGCTTCTGCAAGAGCTGATCTACTTCAACAAATTGATCAATTTATATGGAATGTATTCTCAATGCTTTAGAAAATAGACAAGTAGATGCAATATATACTGACTTTTCTAAAGCATCCAAGAGAGTGAATCGTAATATTCTAGCAGAAAAATTGCAATCTTTTGGTCTTCAAGGCAAAAATGTTGGAATGGCTCATTAGCTACATCAAAAGCAGCACATGGCTCTATTTCTGATAAAATAATCGTAACATCTCCACATCAAGGGAGCCACCTTGGTTCATTTTTGTCAAACATCTATATTAATGATATAAATTCAAATTTGAGTCAGAGACAACCATTATTATTTGCAGATGACCTTGAACTTTTCAAAGCTAGCGTATCTGTGCTACCATCTACAGTTAGATTTGGATAACTTGAAGAAAGGTGTAAGAATAATGATATGGACTTCAATATCAATAAATGTTTTACAATAACGTTCAGCAGAAAAACCAATGATATACACTTCTATTATTGCATAGGTGGGGAGCCATTTCAACAGATTATCTTTGCAAAGGGTTTAGGAGTCACCCTGGAGTCAAAACTAACCTTTAACCTTCACTATAAGAATATTACTAATAGGGCACATAGGTTTTATAGTCGGGACATCTCAGACATAAACTTCCTCAAATTTCTATATTATTCTTTGGTACACTCCCTTTTAGAATATGCATCTATCACACTGTTCTATCACACAGTCATGTGCACAACTTAGAGAAGATAAGGCAAGCTGCTCGTTGTGAAAAAAATGCTGTCCAAAAATGTATATGAATTGATGGTGGTGTAGCTTAGAAAGACTACATGTAATCATTCAACAATTAAAAAATGGAAAAATAATATTCTGTTTGTGCAGACTTTTCAAAAGCTTTTACTGAATTAAGCTTTTATAATTCGTAAATTGGAGATAACTCGATTTTCCATCGTGATTAATTTATTGGCTGAACCTTAGAGTCCATTGTCCCTTGAAGCTCAACCTCATCTTCACGTGGGTTGGAATGCACAGTGAATAAAACGGTTTGTAGACATTCGTATGGGCGGCCGCGTCTCCACAGTTGAGGCTCTGGCAGACCTGCTGTGAGCGCCGTGTCAATGGATAGACGGTATCGGGGTCTTGAAAAAACGGTGCCACAACGGAGCCTCCGAGGAACAGGGCGAAATCTTGGAGTAATGAGCCTTAGTCCTGTACAAAAGGCACCACAGAGCTGGACCAAAGCCCTCTCACTTGTGGGAGTGAATGGGATCGGAACAGAACTCTTCAGATTACTGAACAAACATGAAAAAAAAAGAAGGGTGGAATAAGGGTCACCCACGGCAGTTGCTATGAGGGACTTCGAAGTGACACTTATTCAGAAACCATGGATATGACACGGTGAAATGAAAAGACTGGGAGCGACAAGAAGAGAACTATTGTAAAAAAGATCAACTAAGATCCCTCGGATCTGTACTCTCATCAGGTAAGATACAATGGGCCGAAAGGCCCAAGTATCATCGGAGGCCACAGCCAAGTTTTTGGCTGATGATGGACCATTATAGGTCCGAAACATGTACCATTCCTGTTTAAGAGGGTAATAAACATCGAGGTGCACCAAAACTCACAACCAGATGAAAGCAATACACTCGTTCCAAAACAATAAAAGAAGCATGGTATATATATATATATATATATATATATATATATATATATATATATTCGTATTTTTCTCCAACTAATACTGTTTCTACATGAAACATTTCTGCCAAGAAATAAATTCCCAAAAAATGACCAGAAAAAAAAAAAAATAAGAATTGAAATGTCCCCGGCCGGGGACGAAACTATTTTATTATAAATAACTTTTATTACTACACAAATCCAAAACCAAAAAACCAAAAAAAAAAAAGAAAATGTAAGCCATGAAAATAACAAAAAAATATAGAATTGCAATGTCCCCGGCCGGGGACGAAACGTATTTTTTTAACAGAGCTATTGCAAAAAAAAAAAAAAAATATATATATATATATATATCCCTTGCTGCTCTGGCATATCGGTAGTGCATTGTTGAATGCTCCTTCAATGTCGAGAAAGGCAGCTATTGCGATTTCTCCGCATCTCAGAGAGTCGTTCAGTTTCCCGACGAGGTTGTCTAATGCAGTTTCTTTTGATTTTCCTGCCTGGTAAGCGTACTGGTGGGTGCTGAGAGGGTTTTCATTCAGCACCTCTTCTCATATGTGCCTATCCGGAATCTTCTCAGTGGCTTTCAACAGAAATGATTTCAAACTGATCGGGCGAAGGAATTTGGGAAGGTTTTCATTGTTCCTGACTTTGCGTATATACAACCCGTATCGACGTCCAGCTTGAGGGTAGGTATCCTTATGCCAGGCTGGCTCTAAAAAGTCAGGACTGAGCTTTGAATATGATTCGATGCCACCTCTACCTCGGCACTATTTCTTATTTTACGAATATCGTTTCCCAAACTGTCTCTGAGTATTGCTCTGAAGCCCTCCCAGTCCGTACATTTAGGGTTCCGATATTGTATCTCTTGTCGAGTACCCGCCTCCACGTCAAATCTAATGTGTCGATGGTCTGAGCACAATGGTTCTGTGGAGACGTGCCAGTGGAATGTGGAAATGTATTTCACTTGTCATGTGCAGCACAACAAAAACTCAAATATTTACGAATTTGTGACTCAAGAATAAAGTGTTGTGGATTCAATGATAATATATTATCAAATAGTGAGCAAAATGTGTCATATAATGAAAAATTACAGGTGGAAAATGACCCACTGAAAAAATTATTGATCGAGGATCATAAATATAATTTACTATTAGAAAATAATAGTTTACTGAAAATACATCATTCATATTTAGAAGCTGAAATAAACCAACAAAAAACCAAACACCTAGAACATACCACTGAAAAACTGCAGAACAAACAATTTTTTTCTGAAGCAGCAAAAAAACAAATAGCAGATGATAAACCCAAGGATACACCAGTGGCGGGGGCAAATGTTCACCAGGAGGAAAATATAAATATGAATTTGATGGAACAGGCCCAAAGATCACGAAATATGAATTTGATGAAACAGACCCAATCATCACAAAATATGAAGGAATTCACAAACGGTTGGCAAGAATTCTGATTTGATATTGAAATTCTGAAATTGTGACAGTGTTGAAGATTAAGGAATTATATATTGCTTTTGCGTTCTCATAGTTTTTGAATACTTCGTGTGTTTATCATAAATGAAAAAGGACGGGCTGTCAGATTGACTTTGAATATATACTGTACGGTATTGTCAATAAAAATTTTGATAAAAGCTTTCAACGTCTATCTTGAGATTACTCCATAACATTAATTGGCGACCGTGACAGGACTAGACATGGAGAATCATTTATTAGCCAAGAAAGAACGAACGCTATTACGAAAAATGTTCACCCAGACGTGCCAAGACTTGGATAAAGAATTCAGTAGCAAGGAGGCACGAAATCAAAATATAATGGTTTTAATGGGCCAATTGGAAGATAAAGCCCAAAGAATATTCAACCTCGATGGAAAAATGAAAAGTTTACTATTGACTTCTGAAGATGATGCAGAAATCAAAGAAGAATTCAAAACCGTCGAAATCTACAGAGAATCGATTATAAGGTACCGATCCAAATGTGACTTGATTCGAATGAGTGTCAACAGAAATAAAGATATCCAAATGAGTACAAGTACAGAGAGTTCTTCCAATGCCAAACGTAGATTCCAGTTGCCGAAGTTGGAGTTGAAAATATTTCATGGAGATGTCAAATGTTGGATAGGATTTTGGGGCCAATTCCGAAAAATAGACGAAGATGAAGAGATTGATGACGATGCTAAGTTCCAATATCTTTTACAAGCCATGGAGCCAGGGTCCCCAGCAAGATTATTGGTTGAAAGTTTTCCTCCATCAGGAGCCAACTATGGGAATGCCATAGACCAACTCAAGACCAGATTTGCCAGAGACGAGTTTCTGATAGAAGTGTATGTAAGGGAATTATTGAATCTAGTGTTAAAGCAAGCAACGAGCCATAAAGCAGGTATGCCTTTAACTGTCTTATATGATTCTCTAGACACAATTGAGGGCTTTAGAATCTTTGCGGGTAACCAGTAACAAATATGCTTCTATGTTATATCCATTAGTGGAATCAGCTCTCCCTGAAGAAATACTGAAGGTATGGGAGAGGCATAGGGGTAGTTCCAGTACCACGAATAGGGAGATCCACAGTAATAATCATGACATTTCTGACATTTTAACTAATCATTTGCAATTGTTACTAGACTTTCTCCGTAACGAAGTGGAGAGTGAGGAACGAGTGAATTTAGCCAGGAACAGCTTTGTTGCCGCAAAAGATTCCAAACACAGTTCGACAATGGACAAGATATCACACAAGCACCAGAATAGAAGTGAGTCTGAGTTCCACACGGCTGCCACGATTCTGTCAGTTGGACAAGGAGGTAACAAAAAATCCAATTATTGTTTATTTTGTGAGAGCAAGTCACATTCAAATAAGGATTGTTTTAAAGCTCGTTCATTACCTTTTTCTGACAGAAAAGATATTTTGATAAAAAATAACGCCTGTTTTGCCTGTCTCAAACCGAATCATTGTATCAAAAGATGTAGAACATTCGTAAAATGCATAATCTGTGGTAGGAAACACTTTCCAATACTTTGTACTGAATTGTCTTCTAAGAAAGATCCTGAGAATAAATCAACAGAAAATTCCATTTTAAGAATTGAAAATCAGCATGAAAATGTTCTCATTAGTAGCAATACAACTGGAATATTTTTACAAACTGTTGCTGTTAAACTCGTTAGCAATACTGGTTCAAAGGTTGTCAGAGCTTTATTGGATTCGGCTTCACAACGGTCCTATATTTCGAAAGATTGCGCTGATGAAATGGGTTTTAAGAAAATTGGTTCTGAAAATGTTATACAAAGTGTTTTTGGGGGAATGCAATCCAATCCCGAAGTTCATGCACTTTATGAAATAGAGATTCGAAATTTGAGTAATTTTTTCCGTTGTAATGTGAATGTTCTCGAACAGAACAAAATATGCAATTATTCACTTCGATTTAATGATATGGATATGATGCGGGAACTGAAGAGAAGAAACATACTCATTTCGGATACCTCTACTGTTTCTACTGAGATAAGTTTACTATTAGGTGCAGATATTTACGGAAAACTTATAACAGGAAAAATCGAAAATTTGGAAAATGATTTAGTAGCTATTGAAACTCATTTAGGTTGGACAGTTATGGGAAAATGTAGAAACGGTAATACTGTGTTTGAAACACTCTGTTGTTTCGATGAAATGAATATAGCTAGTTTATGGAGTTTAGATATTTTGGGAATTGAAGATCCCATTTCGTTAAAGAGTAGAGATGTCAAAAACGCTGAGGCAGTTGACAATTTTAATAGAACTATTAACCGTAATGCAGAAAATAGATATGAAGTACGTCTTCCTTGGGTTGAGGGTATTTCAACACTTTTGAATAATAATAGAGAATTAGCAGAAAAAAGACTTATAACCACAACGGAAAAACTAAATAGTATGAATAAATTTTTCGAATATGATAATATTTTCAAAGAATGGAAAGCATTAGGCATCATAGAAGAAATTCCAATAAATGTTAAACATACCGCGGAATATTATCTACCACATCACCCTGTATTCAAAGATTCCAGCAATACAACAAAATTGAGGCCAGTATTTGATGCTTCAGCTAAAGATAAAAATGGTTTATCACTGAATAGCTGTTTGGAAAAGGGACCAAATTTGATAGAACTGATACCTAACATTATTTTAAAATTCAGATTAGGATGAATTGGGGTAGTTTCTGATATTAAGAAGGCTTTCTTACAAATCAGTTTGATATCCAGAGACAGAGATTTTTTGAGGTTTCTTGAGGTTTCTGTGGTGGAAAGATGACTCTCAAAAAGAATTGATAAATTATAGGCATTCAAGAGTCGTATTTGGTGTTTCATCGAGTCCATTTTTATTAGCAGCCACAATCGCCTATCATTTGGATAAAATGTCACCAAATTATCGACAAACTGCATTGAAATTGAGACAATCATTTTATGTTGATAACTGTATAACGAGTGTGAATAGTAGAGCTGAATTAGAAAAAATTTCATTATTGAATCCAAATATATCATGGACATGGCACAATTTGATCTGAGAGGTTGGGTATATAATTGTAGTAAAATTTTCGAGGAAGAAATACTTGAAATGCCCACTATGAATAATATCGTTTCAGTGTTAGGTTTGCAGTGGAATTTTAAACAAGATACGTTATTTTGCGATATGAGTAGTTTTAGAGAATTAGATAAAATTCCACTTACGAAACGAGGTCTACTCTCAGCAGCTCAACGTGTTTTTGGCCCTATTGGTTTTACATGTCCCGTTACACTCTTACCCAAAATTTTATTACAAAAAACATGGAAACTCAAAATCACTTGGGATAACGAATTACCTGAAGAAATAAAAGGGAGTTTTCAGAAGTGGTTGAGTCGAATCCATCTCTTACAGTTTTGTCATATACCAAGGTATATATGTGAAGAGAAATGTTTTGAACAATCTGAGAATATTTCATTACATGTTTTCTCGGATGCCAGTAAGATAAGTTTTGAAGCATGTATTTTCGTTCGGATAGAACAAAATGGACTTGTTTCGTCTCATTTATTACTTGCTAAATCCAGAATTGCTCCAATGAAAGTTATTACTATACCCCGTCTAGAGCTGCTAGCAGCTGTTTTGGGATGCAGGCTATGTCAATGTGTTAAAAAGATAGATATTTTCAGAAACATAGATACTTATTTCTGGTGCGATTCCAAAGTTGTTTTGACTTGGATTACAACTAAATCTAATTGGAATGTCTTCGTTTCAAATAGAGTAGCCGAAATTCGTACCAATAGTGATGTTAGTCGATGGAATTTCGTACCAGGGGATCAGAATATAGCAGACCTTCCATCAAGAGGGTGTAGTTCAAAATATTTACTTGAATCCCAGTGGTGGAAAGGTCCTGATTGGTTGAATGAAAAACTCGATACATGGCCTTCTATGACTGAAAAGGTTGACGAAAAGGAAGCATATGCCGAATCTAGGAAATATGAAATCACAACAAACTTGTTAAACCATGAATATAGTAACTTAAATTCTTCAGAGTTCACTAAATATTTCTCTCAGCATTCGAAAATCGTGAGAATGATAGCATGGATTAGTTAGGTCACTCTCAACAAAAGATTTTCTGCTCGCATTAAGAAGATTTATTGCTCGAAGAGGAAGAATTTCAGTTACTTATTCCGATAATGGAACTAATTTTTTGGGAGCCAATAATCAGTTCAGAACTCTAGACTGGAACGAAATATCCAAGTATTCCACAGTTAACAGAATCAAATGGCGTTTCAATCCACCTACCGCAGCCTGGTGGGGAGGATGGTGGGAGAGAATTGTACAAATTATCAAGGAATTACTTCGGAGAAACTTGGGAAAATCATGTATAATGTACGATGAGCTGGTAACAATCATATGCGATTGTGAAGCTATCATCAATTCTCGACCACTAACATATACATACGATAATTCCGATGATCTGATTCCCATAACCCCTGCATTATTCATTCAAGACATTCAGAGTACCGAAACTCCCGACTTAGATAGTTTAAATAGAGATGGTTTGGAAAAACGAATGAGGTTTCTTCAGAAAATTAGGGATTCTCTTAGGCATCGCTTCAAATGCGAGTATTTGGCGAATCTGGTTCATATAGGTCAGAGAAAATAAGGCAAATTGAAAATTGGAGATGTAGTATTAGTTGGCTCGGATAATACGAAACGTATAAGTTGGCCCATGGGACGAATTCTCGAAGTTTACCCTGGGAGAGATAATATTTCGAGAGTTGCAAGGATCAAACTGTCATCAGGAGGAAAAGCAGTTCGTCCATTTCAGAGACTCTACCCTCTCGAAATTTCTAGTCCCAATGAAGACCCCATTATTTCTGTTAAACAACAAAGTACCACAGAAAATACCAGTCAAGCTGAAAATTCAGAAGAAATGGAGTCAAACCCGAGCGAGAAGAAAGAAGTAGTTACGAGATATGGTCGTTCTATCAAAGCTCCCAATCGTTTTGGTTATTGATTTATTTTGCCAATGCAAAAGCTGGGAGTATGTTGAAGATTAAGGAATTATATATTGCTTTTGCGTTATCATAGTTTTTGAATACTTTGTATGTTTATCATAAATGAAAAAGGACGGGCTGTCAGATTGACTTTGAATATATACTGTACGGTGTTGTCAATAAAAATGTTGATAAAAGCTTTTAACGTCTATCTTGAGATTACTCCATAACAGACAGAATATCCAGAAATTAGTTCCCAATTTCCAAATATTCTAAAAATTACGGTCATTTCACTTGATATTATGAAATCCAGATACAATATATCAGAGTTCCAACGGAATATCTCTAAATTCGTTCACAATTTCTAGTCCAGTCAGTGGGGATTTTGACCCTACAAAAGGTGGAGTACTAACGATTTTTATATAGTTATTTAGTTCCGGGCCCCGATAAAAAACACAAGTTTTCGATGTGTGGCGAGAGGTTGCCATCTTGCATAAAAGGAAATTTTTTTTTTGTATGAACACTTTTTTTGTAAACCTGATGTGTAATAAGTTACATTGGTGGAAACGTCAACATTCTTCCAAAAAATCGTCCAACTCCTCGTTTTTCTCATTTTAAGAAATTATTTGTAGCTATTCACTATATTATAATTTTGTGAATTCAAAGTCAACTCATTTCCATACCACCATGAGAGAGAGTGAACGGCGCGTATTCTCAGTAAGCCCAACCCGTAGATGTTCTTTTTTATTCCGTAATTTATTTTTTTAATATGGTCCTGGTCGGTTGATGTCTTCATAGTCGTCTTCATTGTCAGTGTTTATCTCTAACCCATTTTCATCACTGATGTCATTGCCTCAACGTCATCGCTCTCGTTGATGCCTCTGGTGCATTCTCGCATGATTCACCATTGCTGAATCCGCCTACAACAGAGCACTTCAACCCACTTAGATAGATAGAATGAGAGTATGTGGGCGGACAGAACCATTAGCATGTAGGCTTCTCTATCGGGCCCGTTATGCACCCATCGCTGCTGGGAATCGGTTCAGCTTTGAAGTTACCATATTTCGCGAGCAATACCTTTCTCACACTCTCCGGGTTCAGAGATATACTCCCGAGGTGCGCTTCCCGTATTGCTGCCACTGCTGGGCATTCCGTGAGGATGTGGTTGGCTGACTCCTCATCTTCCAAGCACCACCTGCATTCAGTATCATCCGTGATACCTATAATGTTGAGGTGCTTGTTTAAATGGCAGTGCCCCGTGAGGATGAACGAAATCACCTATCTTGAAAATAAGAATTATGGCTATACAACTGTCTTTGCCAAAAATAAACTCAAAAATAGAAAACAAATTAAAAAACATTTTGGTGAGAATGAATATGATTTCGGTGTGGAGAAGGTGTGGCTTTACCTCTAGAGAGTAAAGAGGCACATCACTGAGGAAAAAATTAAAAACTATATATAAGAACAACAAACATTTAAAGACGCTGATATAGTCGTCAAATAACTACCAACAAATGAAATGCAAAGCAAATGTTTCATGATTGGAGTAAACTACCACCTAAAGAATGAAATATACTATCCATCTACCTGGCCAAAAAGTGTAGCCTACAAAAGGTTCGACTTTCAAAAGTACCACAACTATCAACGCATAAGCGAGGATTTTTGAGCAACAGAAACTCTAGACAGAACAAAGCGACAACAACACTCACAAAATCGGCAGTATCCAACTCCGTGACAATCATACACCTAAACGTAAGAAGCATTAGAAACTGTGTCAACGAAATAAGTGCATTCATAGAAAATATTAGTTGGAGTCAAATTCTCTGCATATCAGAACATTGGCAATCCAATGAACAGATAGACTCATTTGCGATCCCAAATTTAAAACTTAGTGCGAGCTTCTGTCGTCCTGCGAAGCAGCATGGCGGTGTGGCCATTTTTTGTGAAGCAAATGTCCATGCCAGTCCAACTTTTAGATATTTTCTTTAGCAAAAAAATGTTATTTTTTATAGCTGGTGATTTCAATATCAATCTTTTAGACTCTTTCCACTTAACTCTCACTCTTAGTGACATCACACACAGAGATGATGTAAGTCAAAGCTGCATTGACAATATCATAACAAATATTGATCAAGACTTTGAAATAAAAAATGTAAACTCAGGCATATCCGACCACTTTGCACAAATACTACATTTACTAAGATCTTTGAATATGCATACTTGAACAGGCTGAGTTAATGTTCTCACAGTAGGCACGCCAACTGTCTCTTTGTGATTGCAGAATAGCTTTTTTTGTACTCTCTCTGGGCAGACCTATAGTTGTCCCAGTGGAGTGGTACTTGCGTTCTTTTTGCTTGGTTTAGAAATTTTCATTCTCGATTTCCGAGTTTCACCAGAGCGTTTATGCATTGTTTTCCTTTATTTTTTTCAAATGCTAGGATGTTTGTGTTTTCAAAGTTTGGGTTATGACTATCTTGGATATTTTAATGTAGCCATGGCTGTTGCTTATTGATTCGATTGTTTCGTACTTGACTGACGTTTTCGTGTTGTGCTCCTCAATTTGTCATAGTAATCGACTAACCACCATTACAAATTGAGGAGCACAACAATCGAATTTCTAGACATCACCTGAAGATGTCAAATATGAATTCTGAGGACCAAGAACACGGAACGCTGATATTAACACGTTGGCTGCCACGGCAATTTTCAGAATTCCGGTCTAAAAAGCCAATTTCATTTAATCATTTTATATTATTAAAAACTCTAATTATCATAGTAATTATCAAGAAGCATATAAAATGTATTTAAAAAAAAAAAAGGTCTTACGAATTATCTCGTAGTTGGCTTATGTAACAGAAATATCTTCGCGGAAGCCAACTACGAGTTAATTCGTACTCAGACACGTTTAGACCTGTCGCTTCGCTAAAGCTGAATCAGATATATGCGTCCATATTCGTCAGTAGTATATCAGATATTGTCCAGTGCTTCACATTTACGTCTTTCTTGAGAGTGTTGTTTTATAATTATTGTTATAAATTAAGAAACCAATATGGATAAGAAAAGACCAATGACTGAAAATAAACTTGAGTTCTACGCTAATCTAAGTGATTCAGAATTTGACGCGATTTTCGGCGAGGATGGTAACGACAGTAGTGATTATGAACATGGTAACGACAGTAGTGATTATGAACCTTCTGTGAATTCAAGTGATAGTGACGATGAAGTCGTCTCCGAACCTGAAGATGAAGTCGTCTCCGAACCTGAAGATGAAGTCGTCTCCGAACCTGAAGATGAAGTTGTTCCCGATCCAGATGATAATGATGATGAACCCCAAGCAACAACATCAAATCCGAATGATAATTTGTGGACAGACATTCAAGAAAATCCTGAACTATTTATTTTCCAAGAAAATGTTGGTTTGAAATTGGATACGTCAAATTTTACAGTGCAAACGCTGGTTGACTTATTTTTTTCGGAAGAGTTTCTTGCATTACTGGTCGAACAAACTAATTTATATGCTGCCAAGAAATTGCAAAACGCACAGCAATAAAAAAAATCTAACAGGGTATCAAAGTGGACAGACGCCAGTGCTGCAGAGATGAAAGTGTTTATTGACTTTTGTAACAAATGGGGCCTTGTTCTTTCCCATCAATTGAACATTACTGGAGCACAAGCAAGCTATATAATGTAATGTTTTGGCGCTCAAATATGAGTCGAAATCGATTCCAGTTGTTACTTCGTTATTTTCATTTGGTTGATAACACAATACCATCTGCCGACAGGTTATACAAGGTGAGACCAATTCTAACTCATTTCAACAATATTATGGGTGAAAACTATGTACCAGATAAAAATATTTGTATTGACGAATCCATGATGCTGTGGCGTGGAAGATTGCATTTCCGCCGGTACATAAAAAATAAAAAACACAAATACGGTGTCAAACTGTACGAACTATGTGAGTCCGACGGTCTTGTAATGAAAATCAAAATTTACAGCGGAAAATCAGAGGAAACTGACCATAATTTAGGTCGCACTACTGATGTTGTGTTACATTTACTCGAGGACTATCTCGATAAGGGATACACGCTTTATATGGACAATTTTTATAATTCTGTTACTCTAACTAACTTACTAAATACAAGAAAAACTTACGTGTGTGGAACTCTACGAAATAAAAGAAAGGGAAACCCCAGAGATGTGGTACATCGTAAACTCAAAAAAGGAGAGTGTATTTGGCAGCAAAATGGACCTGTTACTGTGTGCAAATGGAAGGACAAACGAGATGTCCTTACCATTTCAAACATGCATGTTGTTGAAATGGTAGAGGTGTCCAATCGCAATGGAAAACTTTCTATGAAACCGAATATAATTCGAGATTACAATAAAGGAATGTCTGGAATTGACCGATCAGATCAAATGCTGTCGTACTACACATCTCTAAGAAAGACTATTAGATGGCCTAAAAAGGTTTCACTACATATTATAGAGATATATTTACACAATGCGCACAAAATTTTTCAAAAAGTAACTTCTTCTAAAATAAAACTGATAAAGTTTAGAGAAGAATTCGTCGTCGCGTTGATTGGAGAAGAGATTCAACCAGTTTCGAAAAAGATAAGATTGCAAGAGCTTCATTATTTAGAGAGTCTGCCACCTACCGAAAAAAAACAACGTCCGACAAAGCCATGTCGTATATGTACCCAAGCAAAAAAACGCCGAGAAACGCGTTATTTTTGTCCGACCTGTGAAGAGAAGCCAGCCCTTTGTGTGGAAGATTGTTTTAAAAAGTTTCACAAACAATAAAAATATTTTTTTACTTCTTGATTTATTATTAATAAAATTTCTGTTCATGTAGCCAACATTGATTTTTTGTTCTCTTCCCAGAAGCCATCTATCCATATTAGCACTGATATGCTACGAGTTTCATCGTAGCTGCGCAAAAATGGTAAGTAAACATAGTACGAGATAACTCGTAGTCGGCGTCCTAGCAAAGAACGCAATCTACGAGTTATCTCGTAGTTGGCATTCAACGTGTTAACCCCAGAAACTATCTCAATAAATAAATATATATATATATATATATATATATATATATATATATAATATATATATATATATATATATATATATATATATATATATATATATATATATATATATATATATATATATATATATATATATATGGAAGAAATTCAATGGACATAGCCCTCAAAGAAAATTGTTAACCGTAGACATGTGTTTCGGGCTTTCGGCCCTCATCAGTACGGTGAAGAAGTGCAAGGATTAACAACACTTGGTAGGTAGTAAACGACAAATCAACAAACAGAAGCCAGCCGCACATTTGTGGTTTCCATTAGAAGACCCTGCATTCCAGGGCAACAACCAACGTCACCACGGAGGCAGCTATAGCTACCTGCTTGACATCCGAGTCCAGGATTATCAAGATGAAAGGGAGGACAAATCGGTTAGAAACCGAAATCACAAATGTGCTGCTGGCTTCTGTTTGTTGACTCCGTTAATTTGTGGTATACTACCAAGTGTTATTCATCCTTGCACTTCTTCAACGTACTGATGAGGGCCGAAAGCCCGAAACACGTGTTTATAGTTAACACTTTTCTTAATAATAATAATAATCTTAATTTGAAAAAACAACCAAGTACAAGAAGTTACACCTGTAAAAGGTGATAGAAACAAACGGGCTTCAAAAAACACATTGAAGATCACTAAGACCAACACAAAACATATAGAAACAGTATGTAGGTACACAAAAACAAACAGACTACAAAAGCTATTCTAAGTAATGTGCTTCTAAGTAATCCCTTATTATGGAGTAAGGCTCCAGGTTCATTAGGAGTTTCCAAATTTCTTTTTTAAAACCATTTGGAGAAGAGGGTGATTGTATTCTTTCTGGTAGCTAATTGAAAAATTTGATGGAATTAAACAAAGATTTTTTTTTCCGTTACGGTCAATCTATGTACAGGATAATTATAATTTATATTTCTGGTGTTATAGCTAATTTGGGATTTATTATCAGAAAAAAACTGCCTATTCTTAGTGAGAAACAAAAGACTATGTCCATGAAATTTCTTCCATTTTGTTTTTAACAGTCCCCTCAATATTCCTCCCTTTCATTTTGATAATCCTCAACTCAGATGTCATGCAGGTAGCTATAGCTGCCTCCGGGTAATGTTGGTTGTTGCCCTGGAATGCAGAGTCTTCTAACCGAAATATCAAATGTGCGGCTGGCTTCTGTTCGTTGACTCCGTTGATTTGTCGGTTACTACCAAGTGTTGTTCATCCTTGCACTTCTTCACCGTACTGATGAGGGCCGAAAGCCCGAAACAAGTGTCTACTGTTAACACTTTTCTTTGAGGGCCATGTCCATTAAATTTCTTCCATATATATATATATATATATATATGAATTCTGAGGATCAAGAACACAGAACGCTGACAGAAACCCGAGAAACTATCTCAATAAATAAATATATATATATATATATATATATATATATATATCCTTTATTTTATCTCAATCCAGTGGAGTAAAGTTAGATTACAACCTTGAAACCCAGTTATACCAATTAGATTTTTGTCTCAAGACCCAAATACTAAAAAGTTTACCCTTTACAAATTTTCGATTTCATCAATTGATAATACTAAGTTGTCATTATAAGACCAATAACATGTTTATTAACAGTGATCAAACTCCCATCCAAATGGCACAGTTCAAATCACTACAACTCGAACTGAAACACCGCATAGAGCAGGACAAAAATGACGTCAAACTGAAGAACATCAACAGCACTCCTAAAATCATTAAATCAAAAAACTAAAAACATCCTCACCACCCGAACTTCACAATATTTATTATCAAAACGTTAGAGGCCTTCGCACCAAACTCCGCATTCTCCAATGCAATCTGGCCATTTCAACGTTCGATGTCGTTATTATAACCGAAACATGGCTTACTCAGGACATAACTAATGCCGAATTGAATCTTGTCAATTACAACATTTACAGAAAAGAACGATCTCCCACGACAAGCCCATTCAAGAGAGGAGGTGGTGTACACGTCATTGGGTAACAACCTGTTTGTATTGCAGTATAAATAAATCTATCTATCTATCTACTCATAGCGATCAAGAAAACAGTCATGAGATACAGTCAAATAACACCATAGATCTGTTCGTAGCTATCAGTAATAACACACATATCATTTTTGGGACTGTTTACCTTCCTCCTAGATCTCCAGAGCCCTCTATGATGACCCTATCCTCTGACATGGATGCACTCGCGGAAAGCTATCCCAATGCACAAATACATCTTTTTGGCGATTTCAACTTACCAAATGCTCACTGGTGGTCATCGGACCAATTAGGATCTTCAGTTGATCCCTCACCTTCAGCTACGGCAGCAGAAAGCACCCTACAAACTGCCTAATCGAACATGTGTGCCTTCCACAATCTGTTTCAAGCAAACAACATTCGAAATGCAAGAAATGTGCTTTTGGATTCAGTACTAACCCACGACCCCCAACTGCCCTTACAACCAGCCGATGTACACCTTATTACACCTGACCCCCATCACCCTCCACTGCAGGCTTCTATCAAACTCAACGGTAGCGCTGAACAGGAAGCAATGTACAATGCAGATGAATTCTACTACGACTTTGGTAATATTTGAGCCTGCTTTGAAGCCATGGATTGGGATAACCTTTTCTCCGAGAAAACACTTGACGAGATGGTGAATATTTTCTATGACATACTCTATTCTGTATTTGACATTTTTGTCCCCAAGAAAAAACATTCTTCAGGAAAATTTCCCATTTGGTTTTCACCCGAGTTGAAAACTCTCATATTCAGGAAGAAAGCTGCTCATAAACGTTTCAAGGCCCATTCTTCTCAACAAAACTATCTGGAATTCAGTGAATTAAGATCCAGTTGTAAACTCCTTTCAAAAGAGTGCTATAATAACTATGTAACAGAAACTGAATCATGCATAGAGTCTAATCCTCTCCATTTCTGGAAATATGTAAACTCAAAAAGAAAGTCTAATACTGTACCAAACATAATGCATTTAGACAACACTCAAGTCAACTCCGGTCAAGATATTGCTAACTTGTTCGCAGACTATTTTGCATCAGTCTACTCAGACACCACCTGCCTACCACCCACCCCTGAAACAGCCCACAATATTAATATACCTAACTTCCATATCAATATATCCGAAATGTATGCTAAACTTCGTAATCTTGATCCAAAAAAGGGAGCCGTACCTGACGCAGTTCCACCATCCATTCTCAAATACTGCAGCTTCATACTCTCCCGCCCTCTCTATTTTATTATTAATATGTCCCTTACAACAGTATCTTCCCCTATAACTGGAAACTCAGTTATGTGATACCCATCCATAAGTGAGCGATATTAAAAATTATCCCCCCATATCCATATTAAGTACCATTCCAAAACTATTCGAAAGCATCATAACAGACTACCTATTAAAAATTTTCTCAGGTGTTTTGATTCAGGACCAATACGGATTCCAATCAGGTAAATCCACAGAACTTAACTTAGTAATTTACATTGACTACTTGTCGGATGCCCTGCAGACTGGGTATCAGGTAGATTCTATTTACTCTGACTTCTCCAAGGCATTCGACAAAGTGAATCATAAGCTCTTAATACACAAACTCAGTAGTTTTGGTATATCAGAGGCATTCCTAAACTGGATTCAAGACTACCTACATGAGAGAACACAAGTCATAAGAGTAAAAAATTTCATATCCAACGAAATTGTTGTAGCATTGGGTGTTCCTCAAAGTTCTCACTTGGGCCCCCTGCTTTTCAACATTTTTATTAACGACATAACGTCAGGCATCTCAAATGGAACAACCCTCTTATTTGCTGATGATCTCAAAATATTTTCCAAGATTGCTTGTCCCAGCAATGCCCAAAATCTTCAAACCGATCTAGACCTCATTGCCGACTGGTCCCGCTCAAATGGTATGGTTATAAATGTCAACAAATGCCACCTGATGAGATTCTACCGTTGCAAAAAACCAATCACTTTCGATTACCAGATTAACAATATAGTTTTGGATGCCGTTCATAACATCAAAGACCTAGGAGTAATCCTTGATCCAACTTTAAATTTCAATTTACATATTTGCTCTAGAGTAAACAAAGCACTGAAACTACTTGGGTTTATAAAAAGGATAACATCGGACTTCACAAACATAACCTCTTTACGTACCTTATATTGTGCTTTAGTCAGACCTCACCTAGAATATTGTTCTCTTGTTTGGAACCCCTACTACAACTTCAACTCTCAAAATATTGATCGTGTTCAGCACAGATTTCTAAATTATGTTAACTTCAAACTTCACATTTTTCTTGATCACCAACAGACCGAACAACTTACGAATCTATCTCCCCTATTTTTGAGGAGAAAACATAGAGGTTTGGTACTCCTTCACAAAATTATAAGTGGTGAATTAAAATGTCCCCATATTTTATCTAAGATAAGTTTTCTAGTACCCTCACGCACCACTAGACTTCAGCAATCTTTTTACATTCCGTTTCATTGCTCGAACTACGGTTACAATAGCTGTCTATCCCAAATCCAAAGACTCGCAAATGAGTATGATCAATTAGATTTCTTCACCTCCTCATTGCCCAAGTTCAAAACTTGGCTCATCCTACATATTGTCTCGTAAATGGTTATTCAACTTTCTAACTTTCTTTTTGAGTTTTCCCCTAATGTGAAAACTTATTTTATAATTCCTATTTAAAGTCAATCTCTTAACTATTGTATAAGTGTAGTAACGTACTATTCTATTTTACTATTTTATCATATTACTTGTGAAATGTACAACCAGTTATGTAACCTCTTACTGTTTCAAAACTATTGTTTTACTTGTCATCTGTCTCGATTGTCGCTACTTACTTACATTTACTTGGCTTGTCCCATAGAATATATAAAAAAATTAAAAGGAAGATAAGTACTGAATGTATGACTACAAAAGTCTTCAAGCTTTTTTATGTTCTTGTTTTTTTCATATATCCCTGAAATTTGTAAGTGAATGCTTCCAAGAACGCTGATGAAATATGAAGTTTATTGATATAATTATTGCTCACCCTAGTAGCATTATTAGTTGATAAAATCAGTAGCTCTCAAAAGTTAAAATTTAGCGTACTTACTGCAACAAATTAAATGTTTTTTTTTAAACACCACAACTGGGTTCCGACATTTTTTATTGTTCATTTTTCTATTAGGCACTAAGGCCCACACACACGTTAGTTTTTTGCTCTATAAGTGATATGGTATAAAAATGTCAAATTAGAAATTTTGGACGATTAGCTATTGTTGCTCAAAAGTAGAATTTTGCAACGTGCTCTGGAGTTTATGTAAATGGATTTTGACTTGTATTCCATTTGAATCAGAAAATATGCAGGTCAATTGTGTAAGTGGTTGAAATCAGTGAGTGAGTGAACAGGATGATTTTTTAAGTGTGCTCATAAGAAAGGATAAATTCTTACTTTCTGGTTTTGTAGTAATCGACAGAAACTCAGTCAAAGTGATCTTCTTATCTTTGAAAAGCTGCAAAAAAAAACAGTTCACTTATAAAAACAAAACAAAAAAGATTATTACCTTAGCAATATCCTCCTTAGTTTCTATACGTCTTGGCAGTCCTCTTGTAGGTATTCCTAAATTGGGGTGAGATTGGGATGGACCTGTAACATTTGAATTCTGATTTGATTCAACGGGTTCAACAGGCTGTTGAATAGAATGTGGCAATTGAGGTGATGGTGCCCCATAATTCACAACTTGATGTTCAACAGGGTGTTGAATAGGATGTGGCAATTGAGGTGATGGTGCCCCATAATTCACAACTTGATTAGGTTGTGGTGTTCCGATGAAGAAACTCTGATCATAAGGGTCGTATTGCTGCTGCATGTTTTGAGGGTGATTTTGACGTATGGGAAACCGAGAAGCCATCATTGGTGGAGGAACAGGAGCAGGGGCTGGAACTGGTGGGGGAACCACACGAATAGGTAATTGTTGTACAGGTTGTGAATTCATATGATATACTTCCGAAGCATGGGGCTGCAAGTGTTGCACAGGCATCATGTTGACAGGTGGCCGAGTTTCGTTGAGTTTCTCAGCAATTTCTTGAAGGAATGATTTTTTTTCTTCCCGCCTTCTTTTTACAGATCTGGATCTAGATCTTCTATGTCTACCATATAAATCACGCTCTGGACTAGGTCTATTATGACTAGGCGAATATCTAGAACGCCGGTTTCTATAATAAGGACTATGACTCCTACTCCTTCTCAATATAGCTCTCCCAATACTTCGATCACGAGATCTTCGTATAGGACTTCTCCTAGGACTTCTTCTGGGAGACGTCCTTCTTGGGCTCCTTCTTGGCGACATTCTTCTTATAGGACTCCTTCTACGTGGGCTGTTAGTTTTTCTAGGACTACGTGATTTTCTTCTTCTGGGACTGATTTTTTCTTTGCTTCTACTCCTTTTTTTAGGACTCCGGCTCTTTGTTTTATCCATCTGGTCCAGTTCTTCCTTTTGTTTATTTAGTTCTTCCATATCTATCTCCATCTCCATTCCAGGTGGCACTAGTCCAGTTTCCACAAGTTTCAGTTTCTCAGTGATAATTTTTTTCTCTTTATCTTTGTCACATTTGGCTTTGTCACGTTCAATGTCTCTTCTAGTTTTTTTTGGATCACGGCGTATATCGAAGTCATCTGCATTTATAACTTTTTCTCTACTCTTCCTGTTTCTTTTTTCATCCTTCCTTTTATTATCTTCTTTGATATCATCTTTTCTCCTCTCCCTTCTTGCTTTACGTCGCTTGTCCTTAGTTGGGGATTTCCTTCTAATCCTTTTCATTTTAGATGTTTTGTCATGACCATTCGTACCATCTTTGTCTTTTTCCTCGTCACCTTCATCCTCGTCAACTATATCTAAACCAGCCATAAAATCTTCTTTCAAAAAATCATCAAAAAAATCTCCTGGAATGTCTTCTTCAGCATAATCATCATCTTCATCACCTTTCTCGGATTGCTGGTCTTTTTTGTTGTCATCTTGTTGGCTCACTTGGGAAACCTCATCGTTTTTTGAAGATATATCTTTAAAATCAGCTGGCTCCATTTTTTTTGTTTCTTTATCACACTTTATCAATTACCAGGAAGTGTTGAATTGAAATTCGTTAGTGCATGAAAACTCTTATCATTTCATGGGTTTCTTCAAAACAATTGAGATTTAATTAATAGAGGACAAAATTCTAAATAGGCTAATAAATTCATAAGAAGATTGACTGTTTTCCCCCGGCTAGTTTTTGATGATTAATCTTCAAATCGCGAATCGAACATCAATAAAAAGTTTAATTAGATATTACATTAAATATCAATACCCACACACATCCACTACAACCACAAGAGAAAAAAATGACACGGTGACAGATGACAGGTAAATGACATTTCGGCCTTTCGGCGTGGTATTTGCACAAAGAGAGTAAACGTTATCTGAATAGGAGGTCTAATAAGCTCTAGCCAATTAGAATCTTGTAGCATTAACCCGTCATAGTGTCGGACATGGACATGAGTACAGGTGGCCCACGTAACATACAGAGTGGTCCAATATACATTCAAGAGCCTGTAACTCTCAGATACCAGAGTGCGCAGTGCGCTAGTCCGCCAGTGTCCAGAGAGATTGGTGGGCCCAGTGCTGCCAATTGAAAATATACAATATGCTGACCAGCTTCTGTCAAAATGCGGAGTTTTACTCCCTGAATGTTGAGAATGCTTACAAAATCCTTACAAACTTAATTTATACATAATATGGTATATATCGATAATTTCGAGGGTCGACTTGTTCTGATAGATACTGATTCTGAATCGAGACCAAAACAAACTAGACTAGAAGGGTAGAAGCACATATTTACAAATGTCCATTGCAATAGGGAACACGCATGTGCCCCCTTGCTGAAATATTTTTATTTGCACATAATGATTACTACCTAGAAAGCTCAGCAAAGAACTTAGAAATTGAAAAAATGTTCGGAGTTTTTCAACATTCGAAACTTAAAATGCCAATTTTTTCATAACTTCTTACTGTCAACTATAATTTCATTTGCCTCCGTTTATATGTTGTGTTAATATTTTTATCATCAGAATATTTTCAGTTGATAATGAAACATCACAATAAAAGTGTGGTTGAATTTATTTTTGGGTTGAAAGAAATAGTATTGACTATCAATATTCCTGAAACAACCACAATTGGCGCTAGTGTTTGGGGGAAGTTATCCAAGTGAAGGTCAAATCGAGTTTGAGTTAGGGGGCACTTTTCAACTTGAAAATTTCTACAAAATATTGGTATTTAAGAAATTATTTTTAGAAAATGTAATTTTTGAGGATCGAACTGAGGCAAAGAAAAATTTAAATGAAAACATTCGTGTTTCCCATTATCTACTCTGTGCTAGCTCAGAAGTTGGGTTGGTAGCATTTAAACCTGTTGATAAAACCATAGTATAATCTAAATAATGATAAAACTCATAGAAGCCTGAGGCTGAGAAAATATTTCAGATATGTCATGTCATGTCAATTTTGAATTTCAATAAACAAACATAACACAGAACTTAAACTAGCAAACTGCTATAGACAAAGACGGGAAACGAGAAGAGTTAACGAGTTCTGTACCGTGTCATTGACCATGTGCAACACGAAACAAACACAAGTAGTCAGAATATTACACTTTTCTCCCACTCCTTTGTCCTAAGTGAAAAATGCTTACAAAATCCTTACAAATCGTCATTACTCCACGATTACTCCAAAGCTTTCGAATTGCTTACAAATGGAGTAATTACTCTCAAAACGGCAGCGCTGTTGGTGGCTATGACATGTCCATATACGTCACTATGACTCACAAATGATCTTTCATCTCTTTCTATCAGTGTCACCATCTTATGGGGAATAGACTCTCCTACTCAGATAACGTTTACTCTCTTTGGTATTTGCACAGAACTAATAGTGAATTCCATTGGTTAGTTTTGCACCTGCGTTGCATTGACACTGTACTGGTTTTCTCCAAAATGTGAACTGGTTCAAGCTGGATTTATAGTTAGACGGACTGTAAACGTAGACGCACTGTATACGTAACAAACGGACTGTAAAATATTATTGAATTTATAGATCGACGGAACGGAATTTTTGCGCATGGGTAGAAGTGATAGTGATATTCAACATAACCTACACATTATACGAATCATAAACAGCCTGTGTTGGTTTGGATTTGTATTATATTCTAAATATTTATCTATGCTTCGTTTTCTGTGTCACAATGGATTATGAAATACATGAAGGTATGCTTCTTGATGCCGTGGGACTGTTGTTGTGTGCAGTAGCATTGGAAAAGTGTCGACAAACTCGAAGAACAATACTTATGCGACTAAAGCTGGATTTATAGTTAGACGGACTGTAAACGTAGACGCACTGTATACGTAACAAACGGACTGTAAAATATTATTTAATTTATAAATCGACGGAACGGAATTTTTGCGCATGTGTAGAAGTGATAGTGACATCCAACATAACCTACACATTATACGAGTCATAAACAGCCTGTGTTGGCTTGGATTTGTATAATATTCTAAATATTTATCTATGCTCCGTTTTCTGTGTCACAATAGATTATGAAATACATGAAGGTATGCTTCTTGATGCCGTGGGACTATTGTTGTGTGCAGTAGCATTGGAAAAGTGTCGACAAACTCGAAGAACAATAATTATGCGACAGACGTTACAAAACAAGACCCATTAACCGTAATAGAAAAGTAGAGAATGCCTACAATAATTTTTTAAAGATGAAGACTGCTGATCTAGATTAATTTTTCAAGTATATGTGAATGACTGTTCCAGTATTTAATGAATAATTAGGTCTTGTAAAAAACATCACACATAATTCTTTATTTTGATTGGCCGGACGCAAGAAACGTAGTGTAAAAGATGAAAGTTGGCCAACTCTTCCGTTCCAGTCCGTTTCACTTACGTTATGTCATGCATTTACGTTCATTTATAAACAGGAGTACATAAATTGTATGGTTGATCTTTTTGCAGTGTGTCTACATTTACAGTACGTCTAACTATAAATCCAGCTTATGACGTTACAAAACAAGACCCATGAACCGTAGAGTAGAGAATGCCTACAATAATTTAAAAAAAATGAAGACTGCTGATCCAGATCAGTTTTTTAAGTAAACGTGAATGACTGTTCCAGTATTTAATGAATAATTACGTCTTGTAAAAAACATCACACATAATTCTTTATTTTGATTGGCCGGACCCAAGAAACGTAGTGTAAAAGATGAAAGTTGGCCAACTCTTCCGTTCCAGTCCGTTTCACTTACGTTACGTCATGCGTTTACGTTCATTTATAAACAAGAGTACATAAAATCTATAGTTGATCTTTTCGCAGTGCGTCTACGTTTACAGTCCGTCTAACTATAAATCCAGCTTCATTCTCAATGGAATACGTAGTTGACAGACACGTGAAACTTTTCAGTTTTCACCACCATCATAATGGAGAGGTTATGTTGTTATTCTTTGAGCACCCAAATAAAATAACGTTACTAATCACAAACCAGTAGGTACTCTTATTACTAATAAATTCCTGGGTTGGAAATGAATAATTCACAAGCAGAACATAAAATTCAATTCCAAATAAACAATTAAATAATTACTCTTAACTATACCTATTGATGAAACTGATGGTATAGCATTTCTGCCCCCACGGGATGTGTTTGTCGAATAAAACGTTGATGCTCTAAAGTCATCAAATATTTTATAAGCAGTATCTCTCCGTACCCTAAAGTTTTTATCGGAACTGCAAGAAAACGAAGCTATAATTATAAATATATTTTTCTCTTACCTCTTCATCTCTGAATTTACGGATAACATTTTCTAGAAAATTGTTAATTTTAGGACGTGGTCTCCTCTCCTTCATTACTTGTTTTTATCACTGTGTTGAAGACGATGTTAACGAAAATGCTACTAACAGTACACTTACAACCAAAAAAATCGACCAACTTGCTCTTAATGAAATTAATATTGCTTATCTTTAGTTATTTAGCGATCATAAACTATTACACTGGTAAATGAATATGCATTTCGGACAGATATACTGTTTTCCATTTTGGAAACACATATCCTAAACTGAGCTTGAACTTAAACTGTTACGGTGGGTCGATTTTTTTGCTCGTAAGTGTTGTTTGTAATTTTCGAACTTTCCGCCATTTTCACAAAAGCACTGATTTCGCATGACCTCAAAGAGCTCGTGCTAAAATGATTGCACTGAGTTCAAAACTAGGTGCACCAGATTCCCAATGCAATACAAAACTCTACCCCAGTTTTACCAATGGAATACAAAATATGCACTCAGTGCACACCAGTTTTACCAATGGAATTCGCTATATTAATTATATGATTCTCTCTCTCATTTCATTTTTTGTTCTTCTGCTTCCACTCGGCGCAATATGGACATACCCCCTTGCTGCGAGAAATCCGTTCTCATCCGACCTCCAACCGGCGTAGACAAGGGAGTTGTACCTATCAGTATAGAACTCTTGTCTATGGTTGTACCGAGGGTATGCAGCTTTGACTTGCTCTAGGCAATACTGCATCCCATATTAATTTTTGCAATGCACGTCTACAGGGCCGCCGAGAGCTAGTGCGGGCCCCGGGATAGCTATATGTTTCGGGCCCGCTTAAATATTGACCGTTTCAAATAATCATGGAAACCTTTAACTTAGCCATATTACCCCTGATTAAAAAAAAATTAAAGGCTTGATGATCTGATCATTAAATAAAAATGCTTGAAAATCAAAATAAACATGTATTATAATAAAAATAAAAACAAGTTAAACAATGAATAGAAAACAGAACTCTATAACCAATAACAATCATACATATAAATGAACAAAATAAATAATAAACCTTACGGTTCCAAGGTTCAAGACATAAAAGTAATTCTAAGCATAATGGAGCTTTACGGGCTTTTCGGTGTGCAAAGTTACCAATAATTTCGGAAAAATCACAATTTCTGGCTAATTTCGACTCTATTGATAAAATAGCCGCTGTCATATAGTCAGATAGCCGCTGTTGAGTCATTGTAGACCTCAAAACATTTCTAGATGAATGACGGAAATATCTTTCTCCTTCTGCAACAGTAACAGGCAACGTGCAGAATAGTCTCAGTGCAATTACAATGTTTGGAAACAAAGTGTCTAGATTTAATTTGCATATTTTATTCAGCAAATTTAATGGTGTAAGTTCCATATCTTCAAAATTTGCAGTATAAATATTTTTAAGATGTGTAGATTGCCGAATTTTTCTTATATTTCGTTATCAGTTGCGTTTTGAAAAGTCCAAAGTATATCGCATAAATTTGTAATATTTTTTGCGGCTTCAAATCTGGTTGATATATTTAAAAGAACAGAATCTACAAGGCCATAAAATATATTTATTTTAAAATTTTCCTCAGAACTTAAATGTATCAGGCTCATCAGATTTAGAATCGTCGAACATTTTTCTGTTTCTTTTACGTTTACGTTTAACCGATATATTTTTTGACATTCCCGAATTTTCAGCTACAAGTTTACATTCTTTTAATATGCTTGACCAATTATTTCTAATAGTAGTGAGATCTTCAATCAACGAATGAAGATTTTTAACTTACATCAACCGTAGTAGTAATTTTTTGTAGAATTACGCTTCGGTCATTCAAACATATCAACATTTCTAACCAAATTGATGACACCAATAAACATTCGAAGGACTGAAGATATGTAAGAATACCATTTAAGTCTGTTTGTACTTCTGAAGTTAAATTTAATTGTAATACCTCTTTAACTGCATCCTGTATTCCAGGTAATTTCTGACTCAGAGGTTTTATACTCTCTACTCTTGCCGACCAACGAGTAGTCGACAAAGAGTGAAGGGACACTTTTATTTTATTTTTTTAGTTAGATTATCTTTGGGGACTCAAACTAAAAATATTATACAGCTTCTGAGTAACCCAAAAAAATGTTATTACCTCCGGGCAACATTCGGCAGCATGGACGCCACATAAATTGAGGCTATGACATACACAAGAAGAAAATATGGCAAAGGATTAACTTCTAGAATTCGTGCCTGAGCACCTTTATATGAACCACTCATATTACTTCCGTTGTCGTACCCTTGACCGCGACAATCTTGTATAAGAATTTTTCGCTTCTTTCTCAAGGGTGTTTAAAATATCTGTGCGATAATTTCACCAGTTCACGAATTCTAGAAATCTTTCCTTTTTCTCGTATTTTCCATTTTGAAGCAAGACATACCTCAAAATGAACGTTTTGTTTGCTCATGATGAGCTGAATCTGGTGTAGCATCGACTATAATAGCCAAATATTTAGCAGATTCCCTCTCTTTCAGAAGTTTCGACATTACATGTTGAGCACAACAAGATATTAGTTCGTTTTGAATCTCACTCGATAAATAATGTACTTGTAACCTTTTTTTCTCCACTTGAGACTGTTAAACTATTTTCAAGTGTTCCGCTAATAAAGGATCATATTTACTTTTAGTTCCAGTATGCCAAGAAAGTTTCCATTGTCTCTGTTTCCTATCAACTGTGAACAGAACAACATCAAGATATCTTTTTAGCAGTAATTTCAATTTTTCTCTTTCGTTTACAAAGTTTTTATAAATTAAACTATCTACAGAAATATTTTTTTTAAATGTCGCTCCATGCCTCGCTATTCTATGTAACATGCACGATGACTGTTACTGTTTTCGTGTTCTGGAATTCTGTCATATAGTTTTTTGTAACCTTTCGAAGCCAACCATCTTCAGAAAAAAGTGCTGATGATGCTGCAGATTAAAATCGATATTTTATTAAATAATCGGCAAGGAAAACAAAACAGTGATTGCCGAGAATCACTCCAAACTAACCAGTTACGCGGTACTATTTTCCCGTTCTTCATGCGAATGTTAAACACATACTTAGGAAACTGTGTCCCATGTATGTCAGGAGGAAGTATTAGTGGCATTGGTTCAGGTCCCTGCTTAACAGCTTGTTCTATTTCTTCAGATGAAGGGGCACTCTTTGAAGTTCCAACATCAAAGTAAATTAGATTATTTTTGACATCCGCTTCCGTTACAGATAGTAGCATACTATGGACATCTTGAATAACCTCTTCTTGGACTTGGACAGATGCCTGTTCTTAAGTTAGTGAAGAAATTTCATTGCTAGTGCTTGAATTAGAACAACTAGCAATATTATTTTCCTCGTCATTTTTACGTGTTAACTAATAAATCCAATGTCCTTAAGAGTTCATTTTCCTTTTTCTGCTAATTCAAATCTCTGTTTTTTTTCTTTACGTTTCTGTGACCCTGATTTGTAGTGATAGGCCATGATATATGATATTGACCCTAAAAGAAAAACAGACTGTTTAAAAATTCAACACAACATATAACATATATTGCATACTTACTAAATATTCTGCTTGTCAACAAATATGCAAATAGCAAATCAATCAAGTAAAAATATAACGCAACGAAGAAAAAACAGGCTACAAAAACAATCTCTCGAGAATCTTGGGGTTCACGCGGTGTCGGTATCTAGAGCCCGTCCAATATTGAAACGACCGTTTGGTAGGTAGAGAGGGGGAAAACACGAGTGGACACGATTTGCTGTCGCAGCTTATGCTACGGCGAATCTTCACCAGTGTCTTGGCATGCAGCGTTTGAAAGCTTAGGTTTGTTTGATTAATAAATATAGTGCAGTTATTATCTTGAATTTATGAATTTTGACAAAAAAATCATAATCCGATCCCGAAAACCCCCACATACCAATTTTAAATCGAATCGGACCATAATCACAAAACTCGTTCGCCAAAAACTACGTCTCGTATCTATACCAAATAATTTGGTACGCCTATGGAATTTCTATTAATAGCCACAGTTCGGTCATCTTCGAGAAGAATTGGTTGTTAGGTAGGGGAAGGCCAAAGTGGTCGTTTCAATATTGGACGAGCTCTACCACTGACTGGAAGAGCTGCGCGGCAGAACTTTAACCAAAACCCTTTGCGTTGTGTATACAGAGTCGGAAAAGCCCGTTACGTTGTGAGACATACTTTATGGTTATTCTTTGCACAACTTGGCGGTCCGATCTCCGGGTCCCTTTTGTGGCCCGGGCCACAGTTTATAGCTAAAGAATTTAGCTATAAACTGTGCCCGGGCCCCGGGAATTTGTCCCGGCTTCCCCGCCCTCTCTCGTCAGGCCTGCACGTCTATGATGGTGGAACTCTCACAAACATAGAATCAATGTATCTTTAGACAATGATAGAATGTATCATTCACACAGTGTTCTGGGTAGGCCTTATTACTCCATACGACACCTAGGAGCAGCAGTGTTAATTTGAACGCAACAGCGAATCGTCGAAGGACATCCTCAGCTCAGTTACGGAATTTATAATTTAAATTCTCACTATTCAAACTAAAAATATCTGCCCTGGCTGATAATCGAACCCAGGGCTACTATTCTCGAACCATACGTGGGAATTTTCATACGAATAGAAAAGGATGTTCCGATGAAGAATATGTAAGTGGAAGGCACAAAGCAATTCGTATACGAATATGCAGGGACCCAATTCTTGAATTTGTAGGAAAATATTCTCTATAGAAAATGTCGTCATTTGCTCTCAATACAAGATTTTGCTATTCTTGACACTTATTTAAGGAGTTGATTCCTTTCAAAATTGTAGGAATACTTTCTCCAAGTTTTCACTAGGACAAATGTAATTCACTGTTGAGATTGATTGGCTGATCACGATTATTTGTATTGTTTCTTGAGATTTGATTGTTTTTGTTCGTTCTTATTGACAAAATGGGGAAAATGGAAAATGCAAGAAGGATGTTTATTATCAATAATATGACCAACGTGGGAGGGCAGCTTTTGCAATAGCGTAGACGTCTTGAATATCAGAATCCATTCGGGTGAATAAATTAGTAAATTTGCTTTCCTTCATCATTTTCAATAATATCTATGAAAAGAATAGTTTGTTTCTTATAGTGAGTTTATACAGCAAGTAAAATAAAATAAGGAATAAAATAAAGTAATTTAAAAAGTTAAAACTACACAACATTTAGAAATAAAATAAAATAAGAAGTAATATAAAATAAAAAGTAAAATAAAATAGTGAGTTTATACAGCAAGTAAAATAAAATAAGAAATAAAATAAAGTAATTTAAAAAGTTAAAACAACACAACATCCATAACAAGTTTATACAGAAATAAAATAAAATAAGAAGTAATATAAAATAAGAAGTAAAATAAAAGATGGTTAACTTTTATCTTTTATTTTATTTTACTTCGACTAGTTGTTAGGCACATGTACATACTGAATAATTTAGACACCCTGACGAAAGTTGATGATAGATGACATGATATAATAGCTATTTATAGTGAGTTTATACAGCAAGTAAAATAAAATAAGAAATAAAATGAAGTAATTTAAAAAGTTAAAACTACACAACATCCATAACAAGTTTATACAGACATTCACAAAAAATAACTTCATTTTAATCGTGGATTTTTCAATTCACAGAAAAATCTTTCTATCACTATTCAATTGAGAATGTTTCCCTTTTCAACATGAATACCCCACAAGAGGTTATCTTGACGATGGAAGATAGTGACTAAAGTTTATCTTTCAGTCGCAGATGATTCCACATCTGATTTTATGAACATCCTGTTTATATTTTCAACAAATCAATCTATCATACCCCATGACAGGTTTTAATGTCAAAAAACACTAATTTCAAAGTGTCTCCCCAAAAGAAATGATTCTAACTTTTTCCATCTTTGCAAAGTGAGATTGCTTCTTGAAAATGTGTTTCCCATTTCTTCCGGTCTTCCTGATGATCGTGGAAGCGTGTAATAGATTTTCGTCGACAAAAATGTATTGAAGACCTAGTGAATGCGATGTCTCTCCTGCGTCAATGTTACGAATGATTTCTGGTGAGTACTCTCTTTTGGAAAACATTCTTCTTTGCCTCATTCATCTTTATGAGTTCTTAATCAAGACTGGAATAGAAAATCAAATAACTATCTGAATGAAAATGCAAATTTTCAATTTCAGTTTTTTTTTTGAGTTATGGCCTTTTCAGAATATCTATCAGATGTAGTCCAATGTCCAGCGTGGCTTTAGCCGGGGAAGTAGTTGTTTTCTGTAAGACATTCACAAAAAATAACTTAATTTTAATCGTGGATTTTTCAATTCACAGAAAAATCTTTCTATCACTATTCAATTGAGAATGTTTCCCTTTTCAACATGAATACCCCACAAGAGGTTATCTAGACGATGGAAGATAGTGACTAAAGTTTATCTTTCAGTCGCAGATGATTCCACATCTGATTTTATGAACATCCTGTTTATATTTTCAACAAATCAAGTAATATAAAATAAGAATTAAAATAAAAGTTGGTTAACTTTTATCTTTTATTTTATTTTACTTTGACTAGTTGTTAGGCACATGTACATATTGAATAATTTAGAGAAATTGACGAAAGTTGATGATAGATGGACATGATATAATAGCTATTCAGTCCTGGTATATTTTTTGTTTTCATAACTGGAAAATGGTATGTTCAGTGCCATTTTTTTAAATTTCGTTTTTGGACAATAATGTCGTTAGATGACGAACATTTTATAATATTGTTAGTGTTGTCAACAGTAGCTTATTTTTCATGTAATAAACAATAACAGGGACCAATTTTACAAGTATACATCATTGAAATTGAGGTAACCTCAACATAAAATCCCAAATTTCGATTGACAGTTTCTTACTTTTCACATTAATTTACTCAGCTCTATAAACACTCTGAAAATTATTATTTCCTATTTTACTTTATTTTATTTCTTATTTTATTTTACGTGCTGTATAAACTCACTTTCAGTCCTAGTATATGTTTTTGTTTTCATAACTGGAAAATGGTGTTCAGTGCCACTATTAAAAATTTCGTTTTTGGCCAATAATGTCTTTAGATGACGAAGATTTTATAATATTGTTAGTGTTGTCAACAGTGGCTCATTTTTCATTCAATAAACAATAACAGGGACCAATTTTTCAAGTATACATCATTGAAATTGAGGTATAACCTCAACATAAAATACCAAATTTCGATTGACAGCTTCTTTTCTTCTTACATTAATTTACTCAGCTCTATAAACACTCTGAAAATTATGATTTCTTATTTTACTTTATTTTATTTTATGTGCTGTATAAACTCACTTTCAATCGCCCAAGAATAACTATTCCTACGTTTTATATTTCCCAAGAGAATTTGAAAGTATGAAATAATTCTCTGGAGAAAAATTTCCTGCGATCTCAAGAATTGAGGCACAGGGACCCAATTCTTGAATTTGCAGGAAATTTGAGAAAATGACGCCACTTTCTCTCAATACAGGATTTTGCTATTCTTGACACTTATTTTAGGAGTTGATTCCTTTCTAAATTGTAGGAATACTTTCTCCACGTTTTCACCAGGAGAAATGTAATTCACTGGTGAGATGATTGGCTGAACACGATTCTTGGTGTTGTTTCTTGAGATTTGATTGTTTTTGTTTGTTATTTTTGGAAAAATGGGGAAAATTGAATATGCAAGAACGATCTTCATTATCAATAATATAGCCAACGAGGGAGAGCAGCATTTGCAAGAGCGGAGACATCTTGTATATCAGAATCCATTCGGGTGAATGTATTAGTAAATTTGCCTTTCTTCATCATTTTCAATAATATGTATCTATAAAAAGAATTGTTTGTTTCTCGCTCACAAAAGTTCTCTTTGCCATTTCAAAATTCGTATCAGTACGAGATATCTAACCAATAAACCCCCACATTCAAATTCATAATTTACAGGGGTAACAATAAAACCTATCGCTTTCTGAGATTGACATTGGTTTAAATATACATTCTAGCGAAATCATACTCGATATACGTCACTTACCTATATAGTTTCTTCTCGAAACACATTCCTAAATCGTCGAAGAATAACTATTCTTACGTTTCATATTTCCCAAGAGAATTTGAAAGTATGAAATAATTCTCAAAAATTTCCTGCGATCTCAAAAATTGAGCCCCAGGACCTTTCGCTCCTGAGTCGGACGCTAAACCACATAGTATAAAGAACAATACAATTTGAATTTATATATGATTTCTGGGACACTTCAATTTTATTATTTTTTAGGCTCACTCTTCGGAGGCATGACTCTTGGAATTTAGGAAGGGATCCCACTATAGAGCAATTGAGTCACAAAAATTGTGTCTGCAGTGTGCACTTATTTAGAAAGGATGATAAGTTTGTGGTAAGGAATAAAATCAGATTGAAACCTGATGCTATCCCTCAACTGAGTTTACGAAAACCCTATTTACCTTAAATCCAAACAATTCATAGGAGTTTCAGTTAGTTTATAAAGAGGAACATCCAAAGTTTGATAAAGCGAGTAGAGAACATATATAAACATTTTGAGTAGGTTATTTATTCATTTTTGAAAAAAATTATTCATCTTATGAAAATAAATTACTTATAGTTGTGCTGCACACCTAGTTATTTCTTTTGATTATATTTTTTTAAACCCATGTATTCATTTCAGGAGTTCTGAGATTTTGTTATCCACATCAGCAAACATCAGGAATGAAAACATTCGGTCAATTGAGAATCAGAATGAAAGGGATATCAGTTTGGTTCAATTTCACTCAGCTGAAGGAAACCTGCTTTCAGAAATCTCTTACGAAAACAAGGAAAATATTGTCACTAGGTACTTTTGTAATATGACCAATGGATGAAATTTCTTCTTCGGAAGAGATAAGTTATTAATTGAATTGTTTTGTTGGAATTAGTTCATCTCTTAACCTTCCCGAATGTAAACTTGTTTTTCAAAAATATTCCCATTTAATGTTACACTCTGAAATTCAAAATATCTTGCAATGCATTTGATGTTCTTTATTTTGTGACTAGAGATATCAAATAGTTATTTATGCAACAAGTGCAAAAAGTAAGTGTTCATTGCACTCGACGTGAAGTCCGACGAGGCCATCAGGCCGAGTTGGACAATACGTCGAGTGCAATAAACGCTTTTTGCACGAGTTGCATACAATATTTTTCTACGTTCATGCAAAAATAAAAAAAAAGTTTATTTAGGTGGCACTAAGTGTGGGAAAATAGAAAGCGTAATTTAATAGCAAAATATTTGATAATTAATCAACACTATCGATTTGCATTGAGAAAGTTAGGAACTAATACCTTGTTAGAAACAATTTAACTCAAACTTTATTTTTGATAAATTGCATTTTCTAGTAATTCCGTAATCCAGTATGCAATAAATATGATTGAATTCAAAATATGCAATTGTTTAAAATATAATACACAATATCACAGAAAATAGACTAAAAAGGGGGCGATTTGAACGTTTATGTTTGTCATGATCACAAAACGCTGTAGTAGAATGACTGATTAGTGCAATAAATATTTTATTGCACTAATGCAATAGAACTAGTTTTTTTCACTAAATACAGTTCAATAAAGTTTTGGTTTTTGCATGAACGTAGAAAAATATATAACAGCCAAACTTCAAAATAATCTAAATGAATGTGAACTCCTCTTCCACAATCCTTCGCGGATTCTGAAACTTAAAAGCTAATATTAGAAGGTCAAAGAATAATTCTGTGAGAAAATTAAATAAACATTTCTGGGAAAAAAATGGTAGAAGTATTATAACAAACTGGGCTGGTGGTCGTGAGAGTAGAGGCGCTGGATGATATCCAGATGGTCCGAGTTCGAATCTCGGCACGGCCAATGAAATAAAAATTTATTTCTGTAGTTTCGTTGAGCGGGAGGAGATAGGTGACCAACCGAACATTCTTGTTACCTAGATATCAATCCTTCGGACTGTCCACGGTTACCAGCCTAGTAGTGCTTCGGATGACACTTAAAAAGCTAAGGTCCCCGTCTTCTTAACTCACACAAGTCTCTGACTTTTGAGGGTTGCTTTGCAACTAAATTGGTGAATAAAAACAATTTTAAACAATTTTATAGTGTAGATAAAATAAAATTCCAGTTTCATATATTTTATTTGGGATGATCATGTTTTCATTGGATTCATATTTCTAGCTGATATACACCTTTATCATGACAGGGTGGATATTAGTTATTTGTATTGATTACATTTTTTTAAACCCATGTTCTTATTTCAGGAATTTTGATATTTTGTCATCCACATCAGCAAACAGCAGGAATGAAAACATTGGGTCAGTTGAAAATCAGGATGAAAGGGATATCAGTTTGGTTCAATTTCACTCAGCTGAAGGGAACCTCCTTTCAGAAATCTCCTACGAAAACAAGGAAAATATTGTCACTAGGTACATGACCAATGGTGGAAATTTCTTCTTCAGAAGAGGTAAGATATTAATTGACTTGTTATGTTGGAATTTCATTACAAAAAACAGTGGTTAAAAAAATATCCTTGAACAAAAATGCTTATTTTCAATTGTATAATAAAATTAGTTCATTTCTTATAACCTTCCCGAATGTAAACTTGTTTTTCAAAAATATTCCCTTTTAATGTTACACTCTGAAATTCAAAATATCTTGTCCTACATTTTATGTTCTTTATTTTGTGACTAGAGATATCAAATAGTTATTCATGCAACAAGTGCAAAAAGTAAGTGTTTATTGCCCTCGAAGTGAAGTTGTCTGACGAGGCCGTCAGGCCGAGTTGGACAACACGTCGAGTGCATTAAACATTTTTGCACGAGTTGCATATAATTTTTTTTCTATGTTCATAAAATTTTATTTAGGTGGCACTAAGTGTGGGAAAATAAAAAGTGTAATTTAATAACAAAATATTTAATAATTAATTAGCACTATCTATTTGCATTGAGAAAGTTAGGAAGTAATACCTATGTTACGAACAATTCAACTCAAACTTTATTTTTGATAAATTGCAATTTCTAGTAATTCCGTAATCCAGTATGCAATATATATGATTGAAAATAATATAAAATATACAATTGTTTAAAATGTAATACAATATCACAGAAAATGGACTAAAAATGGCGTCGATTTGAACGTTTATGTTTGTCATGATTACAAAACGGTGTAGTAGAATGACAGATGAGTGCAATAAACATTTTATTGCACTAATGCAATAAAGAACCAGTTTTTTCACTAAATATAGTTCAATCAAGTTTTGGTTTTTGCATGAACGTAGAAAAATATATAACTGCCAAACTTCAAAATATTGAATTAAATAATAATTTCGGTGAAAAAAATGTAGAAAAAAACTAATTCCAGTTTTATATATTTTATTTGGGATGACCATGTTTTCATTGGATTCATATTTCTAGCTGATATACACCTTTATCATGACAGGGTGGCCTGATATCATATTATACTCAGCATAATATAATTTACCACACACAAATAATATTCAAACTCATATTATTCAAAATTGATATGAAATGTCAAAAATTAGTATTTAGATAAGTGATTCATGAATAATTTTTCATATTATTTTGATTAATATTTGTTGAAGGTATGAATAAAGAACAACTTTTCAATCATTCCCATCGAAACTCTACTAGGTACATTTGTGTTTTATATTTCACTTCTATCATTCCGAAATTTGACATCTTGAGTTCTATCAAAGATTATAGTTCTACCACAGAACACCTTACCTATACAGAAGCGTGATTCAAGCGTACCGCTTGTTTCTAATCAACCTCAAATTTCTAGGCGTTGGATTGTTGTCATTGATGGCTGTTTGGTATTTGAATTTGGGAACGAAATTTTTTTGAATCATTAATTTCCAACTGTTTTTTCGGGACTTGATTTATCACTTGAAATGTATTTCAACCGACAGTTTGAATTTACCGCCCAGAAATGACATTATACAAGCCAAATTTGACCCCAAAAGATCAAAGGGCCGCCTTCCAGTTGCGCTTCTGTGTAGGTAAGGTGTTCTGTGGTTCTACGAACCTCTTTGGTTCTATCATCTAAAGACAATTAGGTTCTATGTTCATTACTTTCATTTATGACAGTTGACACTATGTCCTGACGTCCTGACCTATCACTGAGTTCCAGATGGTTTTCAGAATTTGAAAATTGAATTGTATATATGGAATTATAAGAGCGAAATCATATATTCGTCTAAGGATTAGAAGCAAGAAAAAGTTGCCAAGAATTTTGTGAAAACGTGCAATGGTTAACATTTCATATTTTACTGATGCAACGTGATTAGTACGATGTTTTTAGGTTACCGTGGAAAGAAAAGGAACTTTCAAACTCGAATATCTGCTAAAAGTTGAGAGGGAAGTTCGGGAACGATGGAAAAATGAGAAAATATACGAAGTCAACGCTTCTGATGGACCAAGAAAAAACGAAGAAAAGTTTTTTTGCAATTTTCCTTACCCATATATGAATGGCCGTTTACATTTGGGACACACATTCAGCCTCTCCAAATGTGAATTTGTTACCAGATATCATAGACTACGAGGAAAGAAGGTGAGCTGAAAAAATTTAAACATTGGCAAGATAATACATTCAGCCTGATTCATCACTTTACACAAACCGAAGTCGAAATAGACCTATAGTAAAGGTTACTTCTAGAATTTTCAAAATGTTTTCTTTGATAAGATCAACATGAACCCGAATAAAAATAAAAAAAAGTCAATTTAGTTTTTTCTACAGTATTGATTGTAGAAAGCGTTCTTAGCACTCTACAGGTTCATTGTAATAATTTTGAAAAAGAGGAATTCGCACACTGAGAGTACATTGTAATCAATTTGAACAAGAGAGTTTTCAAGAGATTCTTACATATGCTGTGGCCATAATACCAAACATGTTCAACAGCTTGGTTTCTGAGAGGGAATAATATAACTACTTTATGAACAATTTGCGCTCATTCTTACACGGTTCTGCATATAACATAGTTGAGTGTAAGGAAACCTCAATGTGTGAATCACAATCATGCTTGACTGACACGTGGAACTATGGGAGAGTTACTGCAACTGATCAGTAACCCACTCTGAAAATGGAATTTTTTGAAGGTATCCACACTTTTTCCAGCCACACTTTATGACGTGTCAACTGTCAAATTTGAGATGTATTATTTTGTAAGCCAAATTTCTAAGTAAATGTGCAAAATCAAAACAAAATATCGAACCAAAATTTGAACCATATGCTTGGTAATATAGTGAGCCGAAAAGACTTCGGATAAAACGGAATATAATAAACAATGAATATCAACAATAAAAACACGTTCACTGCCATAGCGTTAAAACATTTTTCCAGGAAAGTTTTTCAAATTGGTCAAAAGAAATACCTCTCAGGACACGGTACGCAAAGATAGTTTTATATGTGTAGCTACAGCTTACATGAAAATGTTTTCAAAATATCTTTTCAGCTTGAAAAAATTTATGAAAAAATATCTTGGTCATATAGACCGAACCAGCACTGTGTGAAACTCAGCATTGCACTGAGTCAATACACCAAAATGAAAGTCGTGCAAGTCATGAATTGGGAACAAAAGATATCAAAACTGTGTAAAAATTGTTATGAAACTGGCACACTGCAAGGAATTTGAAAACATACCATAAATGCTGCAGAAAAGTACCTACCATATGCTCAGATTGTTTTTATAGAATCCAAAATTTTTATTGTATATCTCATCTATTTTTTTGGCTTTTTCCTTTAAAATAAAAACTTAATCATAAATTTTCATGTTTTTAAATTTTTTCGGTATGCCAAAAAGTGGAATACTGCCTTGGTTACTTTATCTTGGTAAATGCATGCTAGACCAAGAAGTTGGCATATGAGACGTGAAAAACTGCGGATCAATCAAAATAAGGTACTCGGTCAAATAGATCTCACCGGCCTGCAAGCAAGCAAATTTTTCTCTTCGTTATATAGACCAAGATGGCAGGCAAGGTGTTACAAATTGAAATTAACCTCTGACATAATTTTAATTTTTTTATTTTATACTAATACAGGGAAGCCCCATTATTACAATATAAATTGGTCACAAAAGTATCATTTATTACCACTAAGACTTAAATTATGGACTAACTAACTATAAGATAGTATTTACATAAAGAAATATAGCGATAATTAGATAAACAAACATTTTAGCAGTGATGCTGAATTGTTTATCAGTGAGATAGGCCTGATATACATACGAGATACTAATAGATGATATTAGATGTATGTGTTGTGTCACAATAATCAAGATTTATAGAAGACATATTTACATTAACGCTAGTTTCTGTGAATTCTTTAGTTTCTGGACAGAACTGCCAAATATATCAACAACTCGAATAACAAATCAAAATCTATGTGGAACTTAGTGAACCTCAAACTAAATCGGACAAAAAAGATGCATGATATCACTCTAAATTATAATGAAGATCAAATAAGTAAAAACGAATAGGTAGCCAACATATTTGGTAAACACTTCACAACCTCTGTCCTGGATAAAATTCAATCACTTAACTTACCCCACAATATGTGCACCAAAAAAGAAATAAAAAGCTCCAACTCAATGTTCTTCTCACCTGTGACTGACTACGACATAAAGCATATAATTCTAAACCTAAAAAAGAAATACTCAACCGGCATCGAAGAGGTCCCAGCAGTAATCCTAAAGGAATGTGTCAATGATATATCAAGCATCATGTCAAATATCATCAACCACTCTGTAACACAGGGCCAATTCCCGGACAAATTAAAAATCCCCAAAACTATTCCAGTATTTAAAAAAGGTGATCCACATTGTGTGGAAAACTACAGGATGATATGCCTATTGAGCTGCTTCTCAAAAATAATGGAAACTGCTGTATATAACCAGCTAATGAAATATAAAGATCACCTTAACATAATGTCTCCATGTCAGCATGGTTTTTGACCAAAGCACTCAACTGAAACTGCTTCTGCTGACCTTATCCAATACATCTACAACAACATGATATAAAAAGTTGCATATGCGCAATACGTGCAGGATTCTGAGAACTCTATTATCACATATCCCTCGAAATTCTGGTCTTTCATAGAGAATAAAAAAGGTCACTCTCGGATTCCCGGAATTATTTACTTTAATAATGTAGAATACAACAATCCTAAAAACATTGTCAATGGCTTTGCAAAATTCTTCAGCAGCGTCTACACCGCCTCTGACACACATTTTGATATGAACGAAACAACAATTTCAAACATACCTGTGATTAGTATGAATTCCGTGAATGAAAGCGAAGTTGTATTAGCTTTAAAAAAGTTGAAAGATAAATTTACCAGTGGCTATGATAGAATCCCAAGCTTTTTAGTCAAAGATTGTGCTCACAATCTAGCCAAGCCACTCCAAATAATCTTCAATACTGCACTAAAGACAAATACATTTCCACAGGTTTGGAAAAAAAGTAAAGTCATTCCCATTTTTAAAACTGGAGAGATAAATGACATGAAAAACTTTCGACCCATCACACTGCTATGTAACTTTGTGAAGGGCTTTGAGATATGTATATATAATAGAATTTCTCCTAAGATTCAAAATATAATAACTTCTGAGCAACATGGTTTTATCGCAAAAAGATCCACTATTACCAATCTAATAACATTTACACAAACTATAAGTTGCGCCTTAGAAAATCAGCTCCAGGTGGACACAATATATACATATTTTTCAAAGGCCTTCGACAAGTTGGACCACACTGTACTTATTTCTAAACTCAATGAAATTGGTTTCGATTCAAGTCTACTACAATTCTTATATTCTTATCTTACAAATCGATCTCAATTTGTTGAATATAGAGGACACGAATCTGAGGAATACAATGCCACCAGTGGCGCACCACAGGGAAGCAACCTGGCTCCTCTACTGTTCTCCCTGTTCATCAATGACATAGGAATGAGTATGGATAGTGGTATTCTATTATTTGCCGATGACCTGAAAGTTTTTCGTGTTATTGAGTCACCTAACGACAGTCGAATACTACAAAACGATTTGGATAAATTAGCCATCTGGTGCCTTTCAAACAAATTACCACTAAATTTAAGTAAATGTAAATATTCCACCTTTTCCAACAAACACATCACAACACACACAATTATACAATAAATAATCATTTACTAGAAAAAACCGATAATTGCAAAGACTTGGGAGTATACTTTGACACCAAACTTTCATTTGCACTCCACATAGAGAAAAGTGTATCTGCTGCAAAAATAATGTTAGGGCTTATATTTAGAAACTGTAAAGACTTCAAAAAAAATTTTCTTTCATTTGCACTCCACATAGAGAAAAGTGTAATGTTAGGAGATACTTGCAATATGGCTGTTTTGTCTGGTCATCTATATACGCTACACACAATCAATCTCTCGAACCCGTCCAACGACAGTTCATGAAATACGTCATTTACAAACTTGATGATGTCTACCCCAGTCAGGGAATAGATAATAATATATTATTAAAGCGTTTAAATTTTCTTTCTCTCGAGGACAGAAGAACATATTGCGCTTGCATATTTATTTACAAACTGGTAAACAGTCTTGTCAACTCACCCAAACTACTATCTCAACTAGACTTTCATGTACCAAGAATCAACGGTAGAAATGAACAATGTTTTCATTTATCAACACCAAGAACAAATATATTATTAAAATCTCCTTTATTTGCAATGTGTAATAAATTCAATCAAGTCTGCCACAAAGTTGACATTTATTCAACACCATTACACGTTTTCAAAAAAGAGATCAGAAACATTATGTTTGCGAAGCAACAATAACTATATATCATACTAAAAATCAAATACTCATTCAAATTTCGATTGCTTTGTTTTTTTTTTTTTCCTCTCTCATTTCTTGTCTTTTCTCGGGGAATGTTCCATGAATGTATTACTATGTATTACTATTATTATTATTGTAACATGTAACATACTTCACACTTTCATACTAAAATTGTATACTGTGTCCTGTTTTTTTTTTAAAACATTAACCGAAATAAATATGTTGTGGGAATATTCCTCGATCTTAGTCGGGCATTCGATACAATCAACCCGAGGTTCCTAAGACTAAAACTAGAGGCAATGGGCATCCGTGGCCCTATACAAGGCTGGATTGAATCATACATGTCTGGTAGAACTATCAAGGTGCAGGTTGGGAATGAATGGTCTGAAGATTATGACATCACGATTGGCACTCCCTGGGTGGAGTTCTGTGTCCTCTCCTATTCACTCTCTGTGTCAATGACCTGCCCAATCACATTGATCAGGGATGTACTTTTATCTATGCCGATGACACTACAATCGTTGTTACAGCTGATACCATTTCTGAATTCAATAACAAAATCAAGCTAGTACAGATAATTTCAACCACTGGTGTGAAAAAAATCATCTTATCAATAATGTAAACAAAACGGTGTTAATAGAATTCACTAATCAATTCAGACAAACAGGAAACTCACAATTCGAAAACTGCAACATGGAAATACAAGCATCACAGACAACAAAATTTTTAGGCTTGGAATTAGACTACAAACTAACTTTCAACAGACACGTCGAAATCACCTGTAAAAAACTGAATAAACTATCTTATGCATTCACCACCATGAAGTCCAACTTTCACAAGGACCACCTGATAAATTTGTACTATGCTTTGGTATGCACAACCATAAGCAACAATATTATCGTAGGGGGCAGGGCCACAGAGGCATCTAGGGTATTCATTTCACAAAAAAGATTCTTAAGACTTCTGTTTGACTCAGACTACAGAGAAACATGTAGAAATACGTTCATCCAATACGGCATATTAACATTCACTTCCATCTATTTATACAAACTATTACTTACACACACAACGACACAGACAAACTGAATAAAAACAGCGAATTTCACGAGGAATTTTATGAATACCATACAAGAAGACGGGATGACTTTCGTCTACATCAACTCAATAGAATGCAGCATAGAAAATCACCTCTCTATGCTGGTGGATATTTATTTAACCTACTACCTAAAAACCTAAAGTCAATGCAGAGCACCAGTATTTTCAAATCAAACCTGAAGAAATTCCTAACACAGCACGCTTTCTATTCATTTGAGGAATATATTCAATTAAATACCTAATCTCGCCACCTGTACCATATTGTGTGTGTTATATGTTAATGTTAGTCCAAACATGTAATGTATTATTTATGTCCAAGTATCTTACGTTTTTTACACTTCTTAAAAGTCCAATTGTAACTATCTTATTCATGTGACAAAATTGAATTTTTACCTTCCATTCTACTGACGTATCTCATGTTATGCAAATAACCAAAAGAAACCAATAAAAGTGTCTATCTATCTAAATATGTTCAAATTCAATTCATTAATCCATCTTAATGTTCTGTCTAGTGGAGAATTACTACCATCGTTGGTTGAATGGTGTTGTATGTGAAACGTGAAAAAATGTCTAGAGTCTTCAGAAGCTTGAAAATAAAAATAATATCACCATATATTCTTTTTTCTAGGGTATCTAACGGTAGATGTTTTATATTAATATATTCCTGATGATGGTGGGTTATATTGGCTTTGAATGAACATACTCTCAAAAATCTATTTTGGACCCTTTCTAGTATGTACTTCATAAAACAGGGACCATACCAATGATCCATATTCAAGTTTCGATCTAACTAAAGAAGTATATACTGATCTAATAGAATTAATTGAGTTTGACGAATCAACTGGTACATGGTTGATGTGTTCTGTGGAGTTCAATTGTTCATGAAATATTACTCCCAGGTCTTTGATAGAGGTTACCTTGTGAAGGCGTTAATTTTTGATCTTGTAGGAAGTGTTGAAATTTTTATTTTTTTTGAAAAAACTATTAGAACAGCATTTTTTACTATTTAGAATTACTTGGTTAGTATTGCACCATTTACTGAGACTATTCAAATCATCTTGCAATAACCGCTCATCCATGATGGAAGATATTCTTTTAAAAAGCTTCAAATCATCTGCAAATAAGAGGTAATCGGAATGTAACAAACATTGTTGAATATAATTAATGAATAGGTTGAAAAGAAGAGGGGAGCAGTGGGAACCTTGTGGAACCCCAGACAGAACATTTATTCAATGAGATAAATTGATTCCGATTTTTGACACTTTGTTTATGACCGGCTAAAAAGTGTCTTACCCAAGTTACAATTTGATCGTTAAATCCTAGAGATGTCAGCTTATTTATTAGTATCTCGTAATTCACTCTGTCAAAGGCCTTAGAGAAATCAGTGTATATTGAATCTATCTGAAACCGATTTTCCAAGCTGGCCAATAATTCTGTTTCATATTGAAGGAGTTTAGGAATAGTTGATTTACCTTGACTAAAGCCATGCTGTTGGTTCATAATCAGTTCTTTACAGCACCATTTTAGCTGATCGTATATCAAGCTGTCCAGTATTTTTGGAATTGAATATTGATTGCAAACACTTCTGTAATTTTTGACATTTCTATCCCCTATTTATAAATTGTTATTATGAAACTTTTTTCCAGGCATTTGGAACTATTCCTGATTTCAATGAAAGGTTATAAAGCTTTTTTTCCAGGCATTGGGAACTATTCCTTATTTCAGTGAAAGCTTATAAAGCTTATATAATAGAGTTGTCAGTGCATAAATACAGTTTTTCAATAAAATATTTGGGTTTCCATCCGGACTACTACTAATAATAATAATAATACTTTATTTCCACTTAGACAAATTTACATTGTATGGGGAATGTCAATACATTAGAATAAAAAAAATAGAATTAGAAGTAAGAAAAATAGCGATTAAAGATTTCGAGACAATTAAAATCTGTTAAAATGTTCTATCATGGTATAATAATATCAATAATATCAATACAGTTTAAAATCAGTTAAAATATTCTGTCAGTGTATAGCAACATTTTTCCAATAAATGGTCTTTTATTGCTTCTTTGAACACAGACAGCTGTTCTATATCCTTTAGGTATTCCGGTAGTTTGTTGAATAATCTTGGACCAATGTACTCTGGTGCATATGAAGTTACTCTCACTTTTGCTAACGGTAAATGAAAGTGCTGTTTGATTCTCGTATCATAGTGATGAACATTCTCATTCATTGTAAAGGATGATCTGTTTTTGAATACATACACACATAGTTCAAATATATAAATAGATGTTAATGTTAAAATTTTATATTCTTTGAATAGTTCTCTGCAAGTTTCTCTAGATGAAATATTTGCAATGCATCCTAATATTCGCTTTTGTGCAATAAATGCATTTTGAGTTTGGGTTGAACCACCCCAGAAACAGATACCATATCTCAATTTGGATTCCACTTGAGCAAAGGATTTTGATCAACTGACTTTTAGTTGAAACTGATCGTAGATTAATGAAAAGAAACTTCAGAGAGTTGAGTTTTGATGTTAACTGCTGACAGTGAGTTTTCCAGTTGAGAAACTCATCAATAAAAATACCTAAGAATCTGACACTTTCATTAGTATTTGTTATCGCCATGTTATTGACAGTGAAACAAATTTCCTGTTTTGTTTTGAACATTGTGTATACGAATAACCTCCATCTTGTCAGTGTTGAAGAATAGGTCGTGTTTGTTGAAAAAATTTGATACCTGTTTTATTGTGATGGCACATTTATTTTCCAAGGTTCTGGTATCCGGTGCTGAGATTACCAATGAAAAATCATCTGCATATGCAGTATAATGACCTCCCGTAATTACAGAACTCCCATACTTATATACGAGATTTCTGATTTAATATTACAAATTTCATTTGCCCTATTTACTTGTATAGATACAAACCGTTTTCGATTATCGAGATATGTCACCAACCAACTTAAGAAAGTACCTCTAATGCCATATTTTTCTAATTTTGATATAAGTGTGTGATGGTTGACACAATCAAATGCTCTGCTTAAATCGCAAAGAATGACTGCTGGATATTCACCTGCTTCAACATATTCTATAGTTTTATTAAGTAATGAAAACATAGCTGTACTGGTGGATTTTTCAGAGCGAAATCCATGTTGCATATGACTTAAAACAGAATGTTTATTTAAAAACGATTGGAGGCGATCTAAGAACGCATATTCAAATATTTTTGACAGTCCACATGGGACTATAACAGGACGATAGTTTTGCATTAAGGTTGCTTCACCACCACTTTACCAGTTTTCAGTGGTTGTGGGAAAACACCTGTGAAGAATGACATATTGATAAGGTGTGTCAATAGTGCTATTATCAGGAAGATAATTTTTTTTAATATAAAATTTGGTATTTCATCTGGGCCAGACGACTTTTTATTTTTCAATTTATTATTTAACAATAAGAATAATTCATTTTCTGTGAAAGGATTCAAATACATTGTGTAGGGATTGAAATTATTCATATTAATACCAATATCATCCTTAGATGGTATCTTTTCCACTAGATCAATTTCACCACCTAATCATGTTCATGATTTGAGACCAATTAGCTTACTTCCTGTGATTTCCAAAATACTCGAAAGAGCAGTATATATTCAAGTAAATGACTTTGTTATAACTAATAGCATATTACCTGTTCAACAATCCGGATTTAGAAAATGTCATAGTACAACTACTGCACTCTTAAATTTAACAGATAATATAATTGGAGCCTTAGATAAAAAACTTGCTGCTGTTCTAGTTACCTTGGATTATTCCAAAGCATTCGATCTGATTGATCACACCTTACTAATCTCCAAATTAACATATTATGGATTTAATACAACTGCACTATCTTTTATCAAATCGTATTTATGGAATCGCACACAACGAGTGTGCATTGATAACAAATTCTCAAACTCGAAAAAAATAGTCTCTGGAGTTCCCCAGGGATCTATCCTTTATTATTTTTACTGTATACATCAGACTTACCGAAAATTTTAAATACTAGTGAAATTCAACTTTATGCGGATGATACACAAATAATACATTTCTTTGATCCTACATTACAGCATCTGAAACTATAAATAGCGATCTTCAACGGATTGTTGACTATTCTAATAAACACAACCTATCAATCAATCCTTCTAAAACAGTGGTCCTTTTATTTGGAAATAAAAACTTAAGGCCTAACATTGTGAATAATATGAATATTACTCTAAACAATACACGTTTAGTTATCTCTGATAGTGCAAAAAATTTAGGATTGACCTTAGATATTCATTCAAGAATCATGTAAATCTTTTATTACGTAGAAGTTATATGCGCACTCGGTTACTTTATGCTAGTAAACATATTTTAAATTTCAAAACAAGGAAAAAACTTTCAGAATCTTTGGTTTTATCCCTTCTAAATTATTGTAACATTGTCTACTATCCATGTCTTGATAAATGCACTCAAAATCGACTTCAACGAATGCAAAATACTTGTTGCAGATTCATATTTAATCTAAGGAAATATGATCACATTTCTCAATACATCCTGCAGTTGAAGTGGCTCAAAATTTCTAATGTATTTAAACACCATTTCCTCATTTTTTTGCATATATTATTTAATACTAAAAGTCCACCATACCTTCTTGACAAACTAGTATTCAGAAACAATTTACACAATCTTAATACCAGACATTCACATATACTTAACATGCCACACCACCGGACAGCTTTGTTTGAACGTAGTTTCACTTATAATGCAGTAAAACTTTTTAATTCCTTCAAACCAGAACTATCAACTCCACTGAATAGATATAAGAAAGTCGCTAAAAATGAACTGCTGAACCAACAAGACTAGTCACATTGCTACATATTTTTTATCTCTTTCTTAATTACAAAATTTACTAAATTGTTTACTTATATCAATATTATTAACATTGTAAATGCTTTTTCTTTTTATTATCTTTTATATTTTATTATTTTCATTTTTGTATTACCTTTTTTTTTGTAAACTGAAAAGGTTAAGAGTTCAAGAGTAGCTATTAGCTAATCTTCGCCTTTTCAGGGCAAATGCATGTACATTTGTTAAATAAAGTCGATTTATTATTATTATTATTATTATCAATGGGAGCTTGAATGAAAAAGTCATTTAGCTTATGAGCTATAGTTTTCGGATCTTCGATGATCTTGTTATTAATTTTAATATTTATATCATTGTTTACTTTATTTTTATTTGTTAATTCAGATATAACATTCCACGAGGAGCGGTTTCTATTTTTCAGGAATAGGAATAGATCAGGGCTTTATTTTCAGGAATAACAATCACAGTGACATTACATTTAAAACAAAACAAAAAAATACATTATCACAGTAACCAGAATTAAAGAAAATAGTGTCAGGTAAAGTTGATTGAATCAATCTTGAGAAATTTAATACCTAGAATAGCATTATGATGGTTTTTATTATGTTCTTCTAATATAGCAGCTCCTCCTTCAATAAATCTTTTTGGGGAAATTCTTTTAATTAACTTGTATCAATTAAAATATTAAAATGAATAAATATTAAGATGAATAAAGTTTAAAATGAATAAAGTTGTCTTATTTTCAATGCAGGATCCATTCGTAAAAATATCTATTCTCCCAAATATTCTTTAGTAGAGTATGGTTCTAGATTCACTATGATATTGATTATAAGCCTCTTGAAGACTTTTATGTTCACTTCTTGTTTGACTGTTTCTGGTAATTTATTAAAAAACCTAATACCTAATAATAAAAACTTTTCTGTTATTGACAGTCTGTGGATTGGGATATTATAGTCGGTGTTATTGTTTCTTGTGTTTAGTCTATGTTTTATCTTGTGGGACTCAAATTTATTGCGATTTTTAAACAGAAACAATAAGCACTCATATATATAGGTCCCTGACGTGGTCATTATATTAAATTTTTTGAATTTACCTCTACAGGATTCTTTGTAATTTAGACATAGCAAAATCCTGATGGCTTTTTTTTGTAGTTTAAAAATACTTTCTGCTCGGCTACTTCCTCCCCAGAAGATGATGCCAAAACGCATCACCGAGTGGAAGTTGGCAAAGTAAATGGTTCGTTTTGCACCCTCATCCAAATATGTAATGCATAACAGATAGATGACAATTTGGTGCTGGTTTCCCTATATGTTTTTCGAAATCTAAGTTTTGGTCAATGTGTACGCCAAGAAATTTTGTGTGTTCCGCCAGTGTTATTATCTGCGTTTGTACTTGAAGCATCTCAGGTATGTTATTGTTTTTCATTTCAGTCCTAAAGCAAATATAATTTGTTTTATCTTTGTTTAGTATGAGTTTGTTCAGGGTAAACCATTTCTGTGCTTTTTCCAGTGTTTCATTTGAGATGTCTAAAATATTGTTTAATGACCAACCCACCGTTAGAATGTTTGTCGTCTGCAAAATTCACTAAGTTAATATTTTCATTATTCACAATATCTAAGGCTAATTAAATCATTTATGTAAAATATGAATAACAAAGGGCCCATGACACTACCTTGAGGGATACCTACCTACCACTGTCGTAATTTCCTATGAGTAATATTTAATTCCCTGGCAATTTATAACTACTTTATTGGGAGAGTCGAATATCCTATTCTGATAATACTGTTTCTTTTTTTCACTCATTAAGATATGATGATTTCTTTTAGCCTGTTTAGAGATTGGGACAAAATTGGGATATGAATTTTTCAATACAAATAAATCTTTCAAGTACATACTAGAAAGTTTTACCGAATCATCTACCCACATTTTGTTATTATTTTTATGGTAAAATCTTTTTTGGGGGAAATTTACGTTAAACTGGTAGAGGAAAATTTCGTAAAAATAGTTGAAAGCTTCATTGAAATCATTGATTTTATAGAGATGTTCCCAATTCTCTGTTATTAGAGAGACTGTGTCATCAATGAAAACATCTAACTCTAACAGGGCAGTTCTGTGATCTGAGATGTCGTTATCTAAAACACAGCAGGTACCTTCATCAGAAAAATTTATAAAAATTTGATCAATTATGTGGTATCTGTCACTCGGGTAGGCCAATCTACTATCAACTTATTAGGAATGCTGAGGATTTTATTGAATATATCAGTTTTTGAAACAGATGGTAATGTATATTAATGATGGGGGAGAGGAGGTTGCCTAGTGTTACAAAGCTTTGATCATTGGAACTGTTGCGAAGTGATCCGCAAACAAATTGGCTACATTTTGACGCCTTCAATGGTAACTTGATCTCCAGAATGCATTGTGTTAGGTATGATGTCGACACTATTGATAAATTTGGAGAGCTTCTTACAACTTGACCTCAGATTTGAAAAAGTTAAGTAATCTTGACTATCCTTGGAACCTATGAATGTTTTGTGTGCTTGTCTTTTTTTGAACCCTGAATTCTGCATTAAACCATTTCGGGAAATTTGATGATTTGAACATTGTAAGAGGAACAAAATACGTTATTGCTGAAGAGTGAGTATGTCGAATCTTTCTGTGTCATTAATATCTACAGTGCTTCTCAAAAGTCCGCTCCCCCCCTCTTATTTTTGGAACGATTATACATAAACAAGTGAAATTTGGAAACTGAATATTAAAGGTTGTAAACTTTCCTACTAGCGATGATAGATGACGAAATCGTCAAAGATGACGTCACAAGGCCATTGTGACCAATAATTTCAAATGGAACCCTACGGCAAGCAACACCTCTTTTAAAAGGTATCGAAAAAACTTATTCAATGATACTAATTTTGTTTGTGTTTATGGCAGTTTTAATGGCTCATTAGTAAACATTAAAATTTAAATTCCATTCAGTATGATATTAATTACAGATTTAAGAATCAGTATCTACTTAAAGAAATTGCTCGAAGAGACCTCCATTTACTTCCTGACAGTGAAATATCCTATTTTTAAACTCTTCTCGTACTTTTGCAAATGTGTCTGTGGGAACAGCCTCACATTCTGCAACAATACGTTGTTTTAAAACGTCAATATTGTCAGGTTCAGTGGCGTAAACCTTCGATTTAGGGTACCCCCACAGAAAAAAATCCAAAGGTGTGAGGTCCGGTGATCGAGATGGCCATTCCGTTGAACCTTGCCGTCCAATCCATCTACCTCGATACTCCTCATCCAAATACCGTCTTACTGCACCGTAATAGTGTGGAGGAGCACCATCCTGTTGGAATGTTATTGCCGAATTCATCTGGATTATCTTCCAAAATTTCAAGGATTAACGGTTCTATTGCGTTTTGCAACAGCTCCAGATAAACCTCACCAGTTAAATTAGTATTTAAAACGATGTGGTTTCCCAGGATACCTGCCCAAACATTCACCTTCTGGGGAAATTGGGTATGTGTTTCACGGAACAGGTGAGGATTTGCGTCACTCCAATACCTCACATTCTGTGTATTTACATTTCCATTTAGATAGAAAGTACTTTCGTCACTAAAACAAATTGTTTTGACATAGTCTGGCTGTTGGTTAGTTTTAGTTTCCATATTTTCACAAAATTCTAGTCTTCGGTCTGGGTAGTCCAGAGTTGATGAACCATTTTAATTTGTATGGATGAAATTTGTTTTTTTTCAACACCCTGTGTACTGTACTTCGACTGACTTCACAGGTAGATGCAACGTGTGTTGTTGAAGAAGTAGGATTAACTATTACTTCTGCCAGTATATCAATTTTTTTCTCATCAAAAATTTGTGGTCTGCCAGATCGCTTTCGCATCATTAATACTACCCGTTGTTTCAAACTTACGAAGAAGCTCCCTTAAATAAGTCCTCGAAACGGGGTGATCGGGAAACCTCTTATTAAAATGCGTTCTGCTGCATGAATATTTTGTCCAGTTTCTCCAAGAATTAGATCGCTGCTACTTTATCACCTATAGCGACTCATTTCGCTTTTGAAGCACTTAAAGTTCGGCTCACAACAGTTTAACAAATTATTAAAATGTACAAAAATATTAAAAGTACCAAAAGCTGCTAAAACAGTTAAACTTTCGATCAACAATACACAAATTATTAAATGTACAAAAACTTGGACAATTACAAAAACGTCGAATTAGGGAGACTAACAAAAACGTCAGCTTATTTGATAACTATCCGGAGGCGGAGCTTGAATTTGGAATTTTAGTATTAACTGATTTAATTCGTCACAGCTTTGCGTTATTTAAAAGCGAGTTGCCAAAACTGCCATAAACACAAACAAAATTAGTATCATTGAATAGGTTTTTTCGATACCTTCTAAAAGAGGTGTCGCTTGCCGTAGGGTTCCATTTAAAATTATTGGTCACAATGGCCTTGTGACGTCATCTTTGACGATTTCGTCATCTATCATCACTAGTAGGGAAGTTTACAACCTTTAATATTCAGTTTCCAAATTTCACTTGTTTATGTATAATCGTTCCAAAAATAAGAGGGGGGGAGGGGACTTTTGAGAAGCACTGTATACTATCATTGCTATCAAAAATGCTTTCCCAGTCTACTGAAGCTAGGTAGTTATTTAGACCAATATAATCGCCATTCCTGAACTCATAGTAAAACTCTTCATACTTATTGAACCCCACATTGTCAGTAATACAAAATAATTCAAACTCAAGGGCATAATGATGAATACTATCGTGAATCAGAGAATCAGAAGCTAACGTCACTTTAAGATTAGGTATATGTGGAAAAAACAAATCTAGGAAAACATTTCTTGAGTTGGCAATTGAATTTAATTGATGAAGATGCCAAAAACCGAATTGCTGAGTTAATATATTTGCAGCTGAGGTTAGTCGATAGTTAACATTGACTCCATGTTTGTCGCTGGACCATATTGCTCCTGGGATGTTGTAGTCACCATATAACACCAATTTATGATCTGGGAATCTTCGAATCAGGTCCTCAACTGTTTCGCAGTGGGCCGTGTAAGTTTCGAGATAGGAAAATGGAGGAATATGAATTCCTCCAATGATAAATTTGTTATTTGCGTGAGTTCAGTTGATGAATACATGCTCTATTCCATCATGAGTTATTGAGATTTTGATGTTTTGATGCACTTCCTGATTGCTAGTAGGACACCTCCTCCTTGATTTTTCACTAGTTGATGGGCTAAGATCGCACCGAAAAACTTCATGATATTCAGGGTTTAGTTCTCCGGCCATAACTTCTTGTTTCAACTATGTTTCAGTGAGTAGTATAATATCGTAATTTGTGCTTGTTATATTATGGACAATATCATTTAATTTGGTATTGATTCCACCTACATTCTGATAGAATAGAATATAATTTTATTTAACCACGTTATGCATAGATATACAATTGTAGCTAGTCAAAACAGGTAGGTACAATAATGATAATAATAAAAGTATATAAATATCGGTAAGCAATTGAATAGGAGATATAATACGTATTTATAAATACAGTGGTATGACGTCGTGTGAGTAGACTATCCTAATAATATAAAAACAGTTCTAAAAAAATAAAAAATAAAAATAGTTACAAATAATTCATGAGATGCCATCAAGTTGTATATGAAGAGATCATGAATTCTTGCACTGAATAAAAACACTTCCTTACAAGATATTCTCTTATCCTAGTTTTAAAGGCATTATAGCTTAGTTGAGTTACATCTTGAGGTAAAGTATTACATAATTTAATCTCCAGAGTATTGCGTGTAGTCATTTGAAGTCTAAGCTGTTCTGCATTTCTAGTAGAGTCTGAATGAGTGTAGTACGAGCCTTTTTTTTTGTGAATCTGGGTCAGCGTGTGAAATATCAGAATGCAGAACTGGCATAATTCTGAATCTTTTGAATAATGGCTGGCAATGTTCATCGAAAGGAACACCAGCCATTATTCTAATAGCTTTCTTCTGCATGCGAAAAACTCTGATTGCATGTGTGGATTTACCCCACAGAATTATTCCATACATTAAATGTGAATGAAATAATGAATGGTATGCTGTTAACAATATGTGGGGGTTGACAGCTTTTTTCAACTGACGCAATAGGTAAAGTTGAATTGATAGTTTTTTACACAAGTGGTCCCATTTGAGCATATCGTCAATTATTATTCCTAGTAATTTAACATGATTATTACAAGTTATATTGTTATTGGAGGACACTATAATTTTCTGCGATTTTTCTCTATTCAGCTTCAATATATTCCCAGAAAACCAGTTTTTTGCTTTATCTTCAATTTTATTGGTGATATTCACTAGTTGAGTGATATTTGACTCTGACTGAACCATTGTAGTATCATCTGCAAAACAGATTATTGTACTAGGCAACAGGAATTGAAAAATGTCATTGATATAAACCACAAAAAGTGTGGGTTCTAGGATAGAGCCTTGGGGTATACCATGAGATATAGTTTCTTCAGACATAGTCTGATATGATACTATCTATGCAGACTGCTTATTTTCTTGCTTCAAGATATGATTTTAAAATGTCAGAGGAATCCCTCGAATTCCATAGTGTTCCAGTTTTTTTATAAGAATATTATTATGGCTGACACAATCAAAAGCTTTGCTTAAATCCCACAGTGTTAGGCTAGTAAGTTGACCATTTTCTATATTGTTTATTACATGTTGTATTACTTCAACTACCGCATCAGTTGTCAATTTACCCTTCATGAAGCCATATTGATGATCATGTAAGTTGTTGAGTTTAGCAAGAAAAATCACGAGGTACTCTTTGACTATAATCTCAATTATTTTGCCTAAAATTGGAATAATAGATATTGGTAGGTAGTTGTCAGGTGAATTTATATTTCCTTTCTTGTAGATGAGTATTACTTTGCTTAATTTCAATACATCAGGAAAACATCCCTCAGTGAAACATCAATTTATGCGAATAGTTAAAGGATTACCAAGATATTTGATTATGTCTTTAATGATGTGGCTATTTAGATTATATATGCCGTAACAATTGGTGTTTTTTAACTTTCTAATGGCCTGCTCAACATCCTCATGAGTCACCGGCGACATGAAAAATGAATCCCTTGGTTTACTAATGCCCGATAGACAGTCTGAGATATTGATGTCACTGGTTGGCAGGGACTTTATAATTTTCTCAGCTATGTTTGTAAAAAATATATTAAACTCATCGGGGGTAATATTTCCTTTTTTTTGGGCTTACCACCTGAATTTCGTTCATAGTTTACCAGTTTCCAAGTATCTTTTGCCTTGTTGTTAAAATTCTGTAAAAAAATAATCGTAGGAATTTCGTTTGGATGTTAATTAGCTACCTGATATGTTTGTTTGAATTCGTGGAATATTTTCTTGTCAGCGGGGTTTTTTGAAGAATCGCTGATTGTTTTTGATATTTGCAAGGTTTCTCTCATTTGACGAAGTTCATCACTGAAGAAAGTAACAGGTCTTTTCTTAAAAATTTTATTTCTGGTTTTCTTGAGAGGGAAATGTTGACAGACAAGAGAACTATACGTATTATTTAAGAAATCTGCTAGTTGATTCAATGGTATATTATCATCAAGAAATTTCTCCCAATCAACAAGCTCAAGAGAGTTTTTCATGGCACCCATCCCTTTTTGGTTTAGTGACCTACTCCAATTGTAGACAATAGGATCCACTGGACATTTTAAGATGTTTATATATTGACCAGTGTGATCCGATAAACCTGGATCTGAGAGGCCCGTACTACCCTCGGTGTCAGTTAAGTTTGTTATTACGTTGTCTATACAGCTAGAGGATGCAGAATTTATCCTAGTAGAGTCAGTTATTTTAGCTTTTAATCCAAAGGATTCAACAATGTTCAACCAAGAGTTTGAAAGTGATTTTATTTTATTTATATCAATGTTAAAGTCACCAATGAGAATTATGTTTTCATATTGGTTTGATATCATTGTTAGGAGTTGTTCAATGTTCTCAAAAAACAAATCATATTCTCTAGATATTGTCGATCTATATACTGTTGAAATTCCGTAAAACTCTGTATGCTGTTCAATACAGAAGCGATCCAGTAAGAGAGGTTTACAAGTTATGTTTTCTATTACTGTGACGTGTTTTTCTTGGGTCTGTTTCAACAGCCCTCAAACTCCTAGAAAGTCACGTTATTTATGACGCCAGAATATTATGCAGGAAATATTTTCCTTTCTCTATTTCAAATCTTGGGCGCCAGATTTTATATTTATTCCACGCACTAGGATAGCTACAGATGGAGATACGGAACGTCCAGGGGTATGGTATGTTGACACTTTTTGAATCTTTACAAAATAAGTACAATTTTTGGATACTGAACGCCGATTGCTTTTATGTCTCCCAGAGAGACAGACAGTCAGAAATGTCTAAGTTGAAAGCATAGTTACAAGTTTATTGACAAACCAGCCTACACAACTAATTTTCGATCCAATCTATTGTAGCAACTTTTCCGTCTATAGTACCAAGACCACATGCTTTCATTTCTTTTTCAGATGGCATTGTGGAATCAGTTATTCGGTTTGATCTTGCTGTTCCTAATGGCAGTAAACCAGTTTGAGAGAGGTGCACCTGAAGTCTCATACTGTTGAACCAGTTGTCAAAAAATATTTTAAGATTTTAATGACGTGGCAGTTAGCTTAGTTACTATGGTTCCGCTCGCACCAAGATATGGTGCACCCTCGGGGATGGTATTGCACTGTTCACCCGCAAAAATGTAGAAATCAAAACTGAAACCAGAACTACCACTGAGTACTAGATTTTTATATCCCCATTTCTTGGGCTTTTTGGGATTGCATTGTTTCAATGTATGCCAGTGTATGGTTGGTATTATCTGCTCATCTACAGCTAAATACTCTTCTTTCGGTACAAGCAGCCACTGTTTTCTAATTGCTTCGATGAGGGGTCGAACTTTGAATAATTTGTCGTGTCCAGGTAAACCATGGCGTATAAACTTGGTATTGTTGTTGAAGTGTAAGAATTGTTTCACGTCCTCCCATCTATTGCAGGTCATTGTTTCATATACAAGCGGTTGGCCAAAATTTGAATTCCAGTACAATCTACTTCTAGGCAATTTGACTAGTGAAAAAAAAATTCCAAAAATTTAAGTTCGTCTCTACTTCTGTTTACTGGCTTATTCCCATTATCTTGTACGGTTTTCAGATTAGATTCATCGACAATCAGTTCAAGTAGTTCACCAGGAAATAGAAATGAAAAAAAATCTGGAGGATATTGCAATACGTCCATACTTTTTGGCAAATCAACCATACCCAGAAATTCATCTCATCATATTCTTTCAACCCCAGCTCTTTCCATTCAACTTTTAATTGTTTCTTTTTTTTAGGTGCCCCTTTCTGTTTTTGTATTCTCTTCCTTTTTGTCTCTATTATTGATTTTGGAAGATCCGCATCTGAAGCTGATGATTCACTTACATCACATTCATCTGTGCCAGATTCTTCAAGTTTATCATCATGTGTAGGCGGATCATAATCATCGTCGCTATTAGAATGAATAGATGATTATATGCATTTGATCACTATATATATATATATATATTTTTTTTTTTGAAGAAATAGATATAACTCGTTTGATGTGAATTCTTATGCTGGCAATTTCTTTGGTTTGTACATTGTAAAAATAATACAGAGGAAGTAGACGAATGTCCAGATGACAAGGCTAATGCTGACGAGATGTTGACATTATTGAGATCCCAATCTCATTCTAATATTCCCAAGTTTAGGAATGCTGGAGTTCAAGTCAATACTCCCAAGGTCCTGACTTTATGTGAGCTGATAATAACAGATGACAAACTGAAAATTTTTACTGGTGTCAATAATTTCCAAATATTTGACACCATTGTGAAAGTGTTTGAGAATTATTATAAGGATAAAAGAGTCCACCGATTGAGTTCAAGACAAAGAGTCATGTTGGTACTTACCAAACTAAAGACTAGTCTGACCTATGTGATATTGGGTGCCCTTTTCAATATAACCCCATAGTCGTGTAAAGTTTATATATTTTAAATAATACCAATATTATGTTCGGTATATCACAGATAGAATATCAACTTATCCAAGTAGCGCTCTCTGTTGATACGCATACGAAACTATATATCAAAATTCCATTGTTTATTACAGTTTGTCAATGCTGCCCTCATATGATAACACGTTTAGTTTGTATTTGACATACAAAGCGATATCTGTTTCCGAATCGTTAAATCATTGCATGAGTTTTAGCTAATTTGTGAAATAGTTCATGTCAATGAATTTTCTCCATGTATTTTAAAACAATAAATTTATTTATATTGCCTCTCATTGTATTAATAAAAAATGTGATTCACTAGGTAACCACACTACCCACAGGTAATTCAATAAAAAGCTGTATAAGTTTTTTCAAAATGAAATTTAATTATGAATATAACTTTCTGTACTGTACAAGCATACTTCATTTTGTTTGAGGTTCTTGGTTCTCACATAGAACATGTAACATCTTATTAAAACAATTTCTTTTTATTATGGTTAACCCTTTCCGTACGGCAGCTACACGAATTTTTTTTTCCGTACAGACGGGACTTTTGAGCGTGCCGAACAGACGGCTGTCGACTATGTGCGACACTATACAGACCGTGCCGAACAGACGGCTGTCGACTATGTGCGACACTATACTTACAGACCGTGCCGAACAGACGGCTGTCGACTATGTGCGACACTATACTTTGATACTATACTTCAGCCTCAGATAATCCACAGTGGCTATCGTGATTTTTTTTTGGCTCTTTGCCTGCGACGAGATCCCCGAGGGACCAGCAGCATTCTCCGACGACATTTCAAGGCATACTGGCGCGAAAAAACAAAAACACTGCACTTGACTTAGCACTGGCCATGCCAGGTTGCCGGATGTCGCATATGATCGCGGTGTCGACCATAGCGCAGCCGCCTGAGCGGTTAGCATGCAGTGAACGCAAACGTTGCGACAGCAGTCTGTATGCCAAATCTAAAAATTTTATGCGTCGCATCCCAACCCGCAGTCGTCCAGGAGACAGTATACATGTCGTCGACCATATGCGACAGCCGTCTGTGCGGCACATATCCTCGGTGTCGCATATGCTGCGTCAGCCGTACGGAAAGGGTTAACATATTTGAGGTAAATTCATAATCGAAATCAATTTCCATAATTACAATACTATCATCAAATGATGCATAAATTACACAAAATGTCTTGTCCAGATTCAGCAGAGCCATCCCCATCTGTACCTGTCCATAGTATTTGTGGTGTTTCTTTAATTTGTATTCCCCATTCTCTTGTTGAACATATTTTGTGTTTTTCAAAACATCTGAAATTGTTTTCTCACTACCTGAAATGCGAAAAGGATAATTTTAATGCTTATAAAATATTGAATAAAAGTATCAGACAATATTTTTATGAAAAAAATACACATTTTCCATCATATAACAGGTAAGCTCAACAATTTCATTAGTTGGAAGCCTTTTTGTAGTAGTACTTCTTCGATGTGTTTGAAACCTCTATCTGCTAAAATACAAGCACCAGGTGCAAAGTATCTTGAGAAATTACAATTTTCAACCAAAAGTACATATTATTCTTCCCCATGACCTGGAGAAATATAGTTGAGGAGGCCATCAGGTGTACATAAAATCAAATATTTCAATGTGTCTGCTTTTTTATATTCAGACTACGTCAAAGCTTTCGTATTTCGATTTCAAGGCAAAATCTATAATGAAACTCACATTGTTATATTTACACCTGAATGCAATGGGCAGATTCCATTTTATAGTTGAACTATTGACTTCTGGCTTGAAAGATCGCATAAAATTAGCAATTCTTGGTTTATTATTCATGAAAATTCTGCTAGTATATGATGTAGAAATACCAAATATATCACCAAGTTCTGAAAAGGTGGTGTTTATTCGAATTTTTCTCAAACATAATATATTTTCCACGGTAATGCCAGTGTAAAATATTTACAAGAATATAGTAATATTTTGGTATACCAATATAAAACCGTGGTTTATTTCTTCTGTGTTCTCAAAGGATAGTTTTATTTTTCCTTGTATTTTGATTTTCTTTCTTTGACACTACTAGCAGAAGGAATATCTGTCTGTACAGGTGGTGATTCTTGATTTTCATGTGGTATGTATAAAGATTATTCACTATCTGATTCTGTTTCTTTCACAAATATTAAAGATTTAGGAATACTGCTCTTTTTTGGTAATTTTTCCTTGAGAGATTGAATTTTGAACGGTGATGTAGAGGTACTTATAGTTGAAAGTAATTGCATTGGGAACACTGCTGTGCTCTTCAATTTCATTATGCACTGGGTGCTCTGACTTCTATAGTGTTTACGAACATTGACTTGCACTGATTTCGAAGTAGAAGGTTTCCTTGACTCCTCTTCGGGAAAAACCAAACCTGAAATGAAAGAACATGAGTACGCCTTAAAGTTTCACAACTGGTTTTTATCAACATTTATTATACTCCAAAAGTAAGTACTCACCTATATCTTCTGCATCAAGTGATGTTGGCGATTTTCTTTTGGGTCGTTCTTGACACTCGAACACAAAAGGAAAACATCCCTCTTTTATCTTGACCCTCTTCACTGAACCCATGATTTGGTATCACATATAATTCTCCATATCATTTGGTGACTATAAATGAGAATTTAACCTCAATACATTAAATCGTAATTAATTCATATCCTAACAACTTACAACAAAATGATCCTCACAAAAATAAAGCTCCAGCCATTGCCTTCTAATTTCTGGTTTTGAAGGCATCAAAATAAACATCTTGGGATTTCGGAAACTATTCTCACACAGAGGTACATATACCTGTATGTTTTTTCCTTTCTAATAATTCTTAATTGAACTCGGTCCAAAAAGCGAAAATCCACAACAAATCTCCAAAAATAGTTTGTACTTTAAAAACCCTTATTACACTATGCCTTTTTCGTGCCTATTTGTGGCTAAATTTACCCAAATAACTGGCACTATTACCCGTGTCTTTTTGATAATTGTTTCAGGCAGTAACTTCAGAGCTGCAAACATAAAGAAAATTGACATGTACCTTAAATGATTAAGTAATTTAGTATACCTGGATTTTAACTGTTTCCTTACCTGGTACAAGATTTTTTCTTCTTTTCTGTCATACTGAACAAAACGAAAACTATGTGAATAATTTCATTTATTTGTTGGTTATGTCAAGTCCAACAGATAATTACTGTGTTGGCAAACCTGACATTACCACAAACGTCCTTGAAATCCCCTCGATTCAGGGTAAAAAAATTGAACCAGTCCTATTTATTTCCATGCCTGAAACAATCAGCAAAATAGTCTCGCGCGCACATAGGCACGAAAAAGGCAAAGTGTAATAAGGGTTTTTTATAGTTTTTCAAATTGATGGTTGTCACTGTTTCATTTGTCATTTGTCACCTCTGAGAGGAGTCACATGTCTAGCGTAATGACGTAATCATTTGGCCTAAGTTTAAATAAGTATTTTGGCACCATATTACTCATTCAAAAATCAAAGATGATTTTTCTTGTGAAGTAGATGTTTATTTCTAGGAGAAATATAATCTACATCTATAATACATAATACGCTTACTATGAGATATATTTATGTCCATAGTTATATATTTTAAGTCATAGTTATGTACATACTTTTATCTTTACCTTTAATCTTACCTTTTAACGAGGATACACATTGTATAATGTAGTAACACAATAAATAGAACAGAACAATCCTTTACATAGAAGTTATCTATTAAGTAACTCTGGTTCAACCGATGGAAATATTCCGTGAATCAGGATCATTCCAAGTTTTTTTTTAATATGACTGCGAGGAATTGTTAAAGGCCAGTTATCCTGTTCAATTAGTATAGTTGGTTGGGCATTATTCAACGAACTAACATTCTGAATATACAGCCAATGTTAATAGAGTTCCACTATATCCACATTTTGAATTGGCAGGTTTTTGACCTTTCTAACTTGATATAAACTGAATGTCTTACTTCCTTGGGCAATTCCCCTTATTTTCAAAGAAACTACTTTTGAATTTTCAATATAATTGCAAAAATCGTTGGTTCATTGTAGAGAAAGGGGCTTAGTTTGTCCTTGTAAACCCAATTTATTGGAAATATCCTCATCAAGCATCGTTACTGTAGAGGCTTCATCGAAAAGTGCATACGTTTTTACTTCAACTTGTCAAGATGACAGGAGCAATTCTTAAAAGAATATTTTTCTTCTCTGGAATCGAAATATTCAAATTCCTTTCAGATTGTAGGCTTGGGTCGATGTTCTGAAAGTAGAGGGTTCATGCTCATTAATCTGTATATCCCCAACAAACATTATAGGTAAAATTTACGTCATTTCGACCTTCGAATAGGTCAGCGCCCTAATTGGCGAAGGTAATTATTACGTTATAATTACCTTAAATTTACCATTATGGGGAAAAAAATGGAAGTAATTCAGAAGTCGAAATTTGGGAAATTAAGACATTTTTCCTTATAAGTTGAAGGCATAAATAGGTAAAATTGCCTCCAGACTAGTCGACTGATGGTAAAAATGTAGTCATTTTTACCTATTTCAGGTTATAAATACTGTAATAAAACAAACAACAAACCATGTCAGGTTAGAAGAAGATGATGAAAGTTTACTGTATATTGTGTATCTTAACCTACATGCTTATTCGTGAAAGCATTGAAGTTGACATGAACATGGCGTATGAAGAAAGGACTGTCAATAAACGTATAGCAGAGAATGCAATAAGTAATGGTTTCGCATTCACACCTAGTTGTGATTTTATTTGCGATACAAACTTTTCTGTGATAATGTTGATTTTTACTCGTCTAAAACAAGTGGGCCCATCAGATTATTAAATTTGTATGAAAAAACCATTAATTTATGTCTACTTTCACAACTTTTTCCATCAAACACTTCAAAAACTGATTTTATAGATGAAGTATGTGTATACATATCATATTCACCTATTTCTTGACTACCAATCATTAAAATGTGGTCGATTCGAGAAAATTATGTATTATTTTTACAATGGCGGTTCAAACCGAAAAATATGGCGTAGGTTCCATATGGGACCTATATGTCGAAATTCCTTAAAATTTTGACTATGAGAACACATAGACTTTGTCAAAGTCGAAAATAACCTTTATTCCTGACTTTGAAGTCAATTTTCCTTATCTTGGGATTTCAGACCCTTTCACATTGTGGTCACGTGATGAAATACAATATATGTTATTGGATGTTTTTTCATGCATGTCTATACGTTTCGTTCTCTGGATGGATTGCGAATCGTGGATAATAAATTTATATTTTACTCATTCTATGTTCTGTGCAGAAACACTCAAATGTCAATACGGGGTGAAAAAATCAATATTAATGCTAATGTTAATGGTAAACCCAAGTAACCTATAGTTACTCAGAGAAATGGATATAGACTACAAAACCCTGTAATGAGTGTTCATTCTGAAATTAAATATCAAATCCATCAGTAATGTTGATAATAGTACGCGATATTTATATTTCAGTGCTTATCTTCCCAGAATAGAAACCATGATTAATGTTATGGTCTAATGAGGGAATCTCTTTCCGAAGAGAAATAGCCAATCATAACATTTTAAATACAAAATGGTGTGTTGTGATTGGCTGAATAATTTTGATTTGACATTTCTGCGTTCCGCATGCGGTGCCCAGAAATATACAATTTATCAGCCAACTGAGTGGAAGATGATGGCTCTGATCTCTGGACATCGGAAACTATAGGATGGTTTCGGATTATATTTTCATTTGTTCTCATTCTGGCAGCTAATCGATAAAAGTTGGTGGTATACCTGTATGGTTCACTAACTCTATTCGAATTATTGCTCGGCATTTTATAGATTTCTAAAATTTAGGGCACAATAAAAAAATTAAAGGAAGTAAATTGTATCATGTCATCCTCATCTGAATCGACTTGGTCTTTAATATCTGATGATAGACTAAGTTACTTTGAGGATTTTATTTTAGGTAACTTTGACTTCGTTGTAGACATTTCGTCTGATTAGACAAATATTGTGGTAATCTCGCCCTCATTGTAGAGCAGTAGGTATAAACTAGGTCAAGAAATGTCCAGGCAACTCCTTTAACTTAATCGGTGCCAAAATAGGTAATGAAGAGTATATAGTAGACCTGTTACTGACTTGTCAATTCCCTGACTATATGAACACACATGAGGTAATAATTAGGTGAATATTCACCAGAAGGTTTATCCTGAGAGTTCCAAGTATTTTGAACACATTTTGCTGGTAACCTTTAGGTAAAATTTAACCTAGTAAATAACTCTAATAACCCATGAGGCTGTGAAGGTATATTTGAAATCCATAACAAGTAATTTCATAATACGCACTACGCCTATTACGTTTTTGGTTTTTGAAGGAGATTTGGTGGTCTCAATTATGGTTTTTATAACTCCAATTATAACTTTGGAGTTAGTTAGTACTTGAATGTAAAATATTTGGTCAGAAATGGGTGAATTCGGACTTCTTGAAGCCGTTTTACCCCACTGCTTGGTATAATTTTCCTATAATGTTAGTTTGGTCAGATTCAGTTTCGTGTAATTTCATTGTAATTTTTTGCAACTATTAACACCATGAACCTTTTGGAACGACATTATTGGATTTGGATTTAGGCATGAAAAGCAAATTCTGTTTGATTTTAGTAATGTTCCATTGATCATCTTTGGATAATTTCTCGAAATGTTGGCGTTTGTTAATATAATGAATACTTTTTTCTGCACAATAAACAATAAAGGCATGTTCATATACATTAACTACGAGTTTTTTTATTTTCGGTATGCTAATGAATTGGGGCAGGCTTTTGTTTTTCATCATATTTCAGTCTGGTTACAAATTTTCTGAAATTGTTTCTATCCAAATTGCGAAGGTTTCAATTTCTCTCTGGCTCAAATGACACCCCACTGTATTTTAAAATTGGATTGAAGTTTATTAACCATTTCCTTTATCACCTGGGTATTATAAAGTTGTCCATTGTGGCCTACACTCTTGATTGTTGCTAATAAATTTGAAACTTCATTTGAAAAGTCAATTAGAACTGGTACTCCTTTATACAGTGCTTCTCAAAAGTCCCATCCCCCCCTCTTATTTTTGGAACGATTATACATAAACAAGTGAAATTTGGAAACTGAATATTAAAGGTTGTAAACTTCCCTACTAGTGATGATAGATGACGAAATCGTCAAAGATGACGTCACAAGGCCATTGTGACCATTAATTTTAAATGGAACCCTACGGCAAGCGACACCTCTTTTAAAAGGTATCGAAAAAACCTATTCAATGATACTAATTTTGTTTGTGTGTATGGCAGTTTTGGCAACTCGCTTTTAAAAAACGCAAAGCTGTGATGAATTAAATCAGTTAATACTGAAATTCCAAATTCAAGCTCCGCCTCTGGATAGTTGTCAAATAAGCTGACGTTTTTGTTAGTCTCCCTAATTCGACGTTTTTGTAATTGTCCAAGTTTTTGTACATTTAATAATTTGTGTATTGTTGATCGAACGTTTAACTGTTTTAGCAGCTTTTGGTACTTTTAATATTTTTGTACATTTTAATAATTTGTTAAACTGTTGTGAGCCGAACGTTTAAGTGCTTCAAGAAGCGAAATGGTACGTGCTTTAGGTGATAAAGTAGCAGCGATCCTAATTCTTGGTGAAACTGGACAAAATATTCATGCAGCAGAACGCATTTTTAATCAGAGGTTTCCCGATCGCCCTGTTTCGAGGACTTATTTGAGGGAGCTTCTTTGTAAGTTTGAAACAACGGGTAGTATTAATGATGCGAAACAATCTGGCAGACCACAAATTTCTGATGAGAAAAAAATTGATATACTGGCAGAAGTAATAGTTAATCCTACTTTTTCAACAACTCACGTTGCATCTACCTGTGAAGTCAGTCGAAGTACAGTACACAGGGTGTTGAAAAAACAAATTTCATCCATACAATTAAAAATGGGTCATCAACTCTCAGACGACGACCCAGACCAAAGACTAGAATTTTGTGAAAATATGGAAACTAAAATTAACCAACAGCCAGACTATGTCAAAACAATTTGTTTTAGTGACGAAAGTACTTTCTATCTAAATGGAAATGTAAATACACAGAATGTGAGGTATTGGAGTGACGCAAATCCTCACCTGTTTCGTGAAACACATACCCAATTTCCCCAGAAGGTGAATGTTTGGGCAGGTATCCTGGGAAACCACATCGTTGGGCCTCTTTTTTTAAATACTAATTTAACTGGTGAGGTTTATCGGGAGCTGTTGCAAAACGCAATATCCTTGAAATTTGGGAAGATAATCCAGATGAATTCGGCAATTTGGAAATAACATTCCAACAGGATGGTTCTTCTCCATACTATTACGGTGCAGTAACACGGTATTTGGATGAGGAGTATCGTGGTAGATGGATTGGACGACGAGGTTCAACGGAATGGCCAGCTCGATCACCGGGCCTCACACCTTTGGATTTTTTTCTGTGGGGGTAAGTTTTAACACAACGTATTGTTGCAGAATGTGAGGCTTGAAGTAGATACTGATTCTTAAATCTGTAATTAATATCATACTGAATGGAATTTAAATTTTAATGTTTACTAATGAGCCATTAAAACTGCCATAAACACAAACAAAATTAGTATCATTGAATAGGTTTTTTCCATACCTTTTGAAAGAGGTGTCGCTTGCCGTAGGGTTCCATTTAAAATTATTGGTCACAATGGCCTTGTGACGTCATCTTTGACGATTTCGTCATCTATTATCACTAGTAGGGAAGCTTACAACCTTTAATATTCAGTTTCCAAATTTGTGCATGTATAATCATTCCAAAAATAAGAGGGGGGGGGGGGGGACTTTTGAGAAGCACTGTATATGGTATTTGGTTGATTTTTCTAATAATTTCCTCTATGATATACTCCGATCTACCGAATCGTCTTTACAGAACGGATAATATCTTATTTAACTGATCAGGAAAATTCAAAAGATATTCTACGTTTTTCCACGTAAACTACGTTTTCCCTTTTCGAATAATTGCATAGGTTGGTCGATTCCCTAAATTAGGTGATGAAACTTGGCCAATCCATATTGTTACTTGCGTTTTCCAAATGCTGCTTAACTAATTATATTATTTTCAGTTCCTATTCAAGTTCTTTAGTTCGAGAAGTCTTTCACACCAGTGAGGGCCTTGATAGCCGCTTGTATCGGACCTTATGTATTTTCGGCACAATTGAAAATTATAAATAATATGGAATGGACGTCAAACAATTCCTATATTACGTCAAAACTAGCATTAACAACATCAATCATCTATTCTCTTTTTTTATATATAGAGGGGAAATAAAAAATTTAAACAACTTGAGTATTCCAATTTATTGGTTCCAAAGTCTAGAACATGAAATTAATTTTGTTTGTTTGTGTAATACCTATATATGATGATTTTTCAAGATTTAACGTTAGTTTATGTATAAGACGCCATTGTTCCAATTTAGTAAGATCATTTTGTAGCTGTTCCTTTATTATAATGGAATTATTTCCAGAATATACCGGAACTGTGTCATCTGCTTAGGGTTTTATTTAACCATCTAGAGTTAAGTAAAACACCGAGTTAATGTATAGTAAAAATAGACTAGGTAGGGCCCCAAATGTAGCCCTGAGGCACTTCATATTTTACAGTTTTTTCAGGACTGTATTATTTATACCAACAAACTGTTTTCTGTTGGCAAGATAGTTCCGGAACCAATCATAGCATTGACCACGTATACCTAATAGATTCATTTTTTTCTAATTATACTGCATGGTCCACAGTATCGAAAGCTTTTCGTTGGTCAAGGGCCGCCATTGCTACTTTTTTCCTTGATCTAGATTTTTTTGATACATTTGGAATTGTACGGCTTGAACACAGAAGATGTATGAGTATAATAGTTTGAACTCAATATTAAAGTAAACAAAAGACACTTAATATTAATATTCTATGAAAATTTCCGTGCCAGGTCTTTGCCCCAAACCAAAACTGATTCGTATTCCAAAAAGTATCTCATTAGTAATATGCTTTCTTTGTACAACAAATAATCTGAAAACATTCTAATAAGTTTTTACATATTTCTATACATTGTTTTAGAATAATTGTTTAGGTTATCCTTCATTTGGTTTATCATTTGAAATCTTCAGTGAATATTTGCAAGGAAGTCCCATATTTTGGGTATCTTTCCTATTGGTCTTTCACATTACGATGCCACATTTGAATTAATATTCTTTATCTTTTAAATATTAATTAAGGTTCTGAAACACATGTTTTCTATGTAAATAAATATAGAAAGCAGCATGTTTTAGTTTGTGGCAAATCATATCATTTATGAGAGTTCATCAATAAAAATGACTGACATAATATTTGGAAAATTTATCGCATAAAAAATAGGAAAGATCAAATTTCGACTAAACATCCATCTCTGTTCATAATCTGAAAATACCTTTAAGAGTTTTAAAACTTGGGTTTGAAACAGTGGCTTCCACTTAAATATGTATATGATTTAAAAATAAATGTTCTGCTTGTCAGAAATACTATGATTTTGGTAATTTCAAATTTTGAGTAATTTTGGATTTTAAAATTATAGGTATTGTTTCCTTTTGGCTTTCATTGCACGGGAATGCCCATAAAGGCATGTGCTGATAAATTGAAACGGGAGATTGAATTATATGGGTTACCTCCACAGTTTCCAGAAAAAGAGGAAGTTGAAATTGAAGATGATGATGGAATACCCAAGGATAAAAGCAAGGCAAAGAAGGTGAGCATATACTATTAAAATGATATTGTACCCTAAAGCTATTAAAATAGTGACAGTATTAATGGGATCAGCATGTGAAAAGCTAAATTTCCTGTAGCAGAATTGTGATAAAAATATATATTTATCAAAGAAATATGAAAAAATACAGTTCATTGGTATGAAGATATTTATATTTCTTTCATATTATTTGCATCATATTGAATCATTTTTGATGTCCTCAGGTTTTGTACTGAGAAATCCTGTATATTTGAGAAAATCATTTCATACTGTCAAGATATTCAAACGTTTAAAAAATATTGAAATAAAAACTAAAAATGAAGGAAAATATTTTTTTTTTAATTTTAAGGTAGTTTTGTAGTTTCGTTCAAATCTTAGGAATAGCCTGAAATTTCAGTATGGGGTAAACATAACCTCCATAAACCGACTCACAAATTTTTAAATCGATTCACCAACCAGTTTGTTAGATATTTGCAATGACAAATGGGTTTTTTATATGCGATGCCTATACCTAACACATAGACGGATTAATTAAAAAAAAGGTAATTTTTTACCGTTTAGTTTCGAAGTTATCGAGGAAAAATATTAATTTTACTCGACACCGAACGAAGACACAACCAGCTGTGACGAAATGGCAACAATGTACGCTGCAGCGAACTGATGGGCGCATGGTATAGTCCGGGAATGTGAAATGGAAGCGTTAGTATCAATCGGCTCAGAGGGATGGAGATAAACACTGAAGGTGCGGTGTTGCCACGATTACAGTACCGCTTTCTATATGTGTAGCGGACATTCAGAGTGTCAAAAGTTCAAGACTGGCAGCAACATATAAGCATTGGCTTTTACTATACGCTGCGGCTGATACTTGTATATACAGAGCTACCTTAAGAATTCTAAAAATGTGTAATCCCGGCTTAGTCAGTGTATCTGCTAAACGCATCAAAATATTTAAATAAAAAGATTAAAAATATCTGCTTACTAAAAGTGTTTTTCACTTGATGGATTTGATTAGATTCATTATTTCTGAATATTAAGATTTTTTGAGCTGAATATTTAATTTCTAGTCAAATTCTGCATTCTTGAATTATTTGATCATGACATATATCCCATGGTTCCTTGGAAAGTGTATTGCTTCATAAACAATAAAAGGTTGGAATAAATTCGCTAAAATCTTTACAGGGCCATAAGAGAAAAAATCGCTCGTACACCTCAATTTAGATATTTGAACGGGCTCGTTTAGATATCATAATTGTGCCAGTTATGTCGTCATCGATATTTGATAGTGTCATTTGAAAGAAGATATTTCTCTGCATACAATACGTTAAATTTTATGGCATGGTACATGAGGAAATTGACGAGAAGGAATCAATTTAGTGTTAAAGGCTAGAGCTGGCTGCAGGGAACCTGGTCGATTGAGTAACAGAATGTTTTTAAAATGTTAGTACTCACAGCAAACATAAGAAAAATCATTTAGGGCCTGGGAAAAATTTGTGCACAAGTTATGTATGTCCTTTTTTCGGAAGTTTTTTCTTACAGCAACCATCATTAATATGCTTTTTATTTGCTTGTATCACTATCAAGTCAGATTGGCCAAGCGGTCTAAGGCGCTAGTTTTAAACTCTGGTTCTCGGAAGGGTTCAAATCCCACACCTGAATCATTTTTCCATTCGAAATTGAGAAATCCCAAAATAAATCACTTGGGTGTCCCAAAACAAAACATTTCTCAATTTCAAAGTGAAAAAAAAAAAAAATGGCCAGGTGCGGGGTTCGAATCTACCCCCCTTTTCGAGTACCAGAGCTTAAATCTGGCGCCCTAGACCGTCTTGTCAGATTTGTCAAAGGACAAAACATGTTTTCAATTAATTTTTTTCAGATTTTTAACCACTGTAATTCGTTTTAAAATGGCATTATCACTCGTCATTCACGGGTGTACAAGAGGTTAGATTACACCCTGTATATGTTAATTTTACAAGAAATTTGACTAAAATCTAAAATATATATCAAAAGAAAAATTTAGGGTGGTTTTAACAAAACTTAAAGTTCTGGTTGATTTGATTACCATTATTTAGGATTATAAAACATTCACTCAATACAAATATGTAATGTTTTCTAAGTGGTAGGTTTCTATAAATAATTATAACTCAACAACATTGTTCTTTTTTAAATATTTATTGTAATACCTACAAATACTTATTTTCACAATTTTGTGTTGTTTTTCAATTGTATTCTTGACGCCATCTACTCTAATTGTAGTTCCCAGGATAATATGTGTTATTGTATTATTACTGTATTTTTAATTTCCAAAAATTAACCTTATTCTATTCTAAAAATTAAAATTCTTTGAATAAAACCATACTTCCGGTAACGTTTTGGAATTTACCTTTGCCAATTTTTTTTTTAATTTGATTATTTGGAAAATAAGGAAGTGTACCTATAATATAAAATGATGGTATTTGAATGAAAAATGGAACAATCATAACTCTCATGTTTTATCACCTTCCCACATCTATTTAAGGTTTTAAACCATTCACAATGCCCTTCGAAACTGTTTCAAATGGCAATATTTTCACGGAGTGACACCACTTATATTATTTCGTCCTCCTTGATAACTACAGTGATGCATATATATTAATATATTGAGGAAATTAGTGGCATAGCGCGTAGTGGTGATTTTATGCTGACATTGTATCATTGGTTCAAATTATACCAAGACTAAGTTATTTTCTAGAAATGTTTGGCATTGGCACTCAATGAGCCTTTCATAGAGCACAAATAGGTGTAATACGGGTCGCTCATATATTAAGATATTCATAACGATGGCTTAATTTGCAATCCCTCTAAGTCAGAAAATGACATTATTACCAGGAGAGAAAAAAACTTAATTATTTTGAAACTATATTAAATTGTGATATTCTAAAAGTCCTTTTTTAGATTTTTCACTTCAAATTATATTGTAGGTGCGTAATTAGAAAAAAACTAATAACTTTAGAGTATTAATAAAAATTGGAGATACAAAGTTTTGCAATTCAAATAAAAATATTCAAGTGTTTTTCTAATATACGATTATGGCAGTTCTTTTAATTTTTTGGATTCTGATGTTTTTTCAGGCCATACATTATGACACAATTTGTCAAAAATGCATTGGCTTGTGATGTTTTGCGATTTAAGCAATTGATTAGTTTTCTGTAGTTGTCCAGTAACTGTATCAATATAGCTTACAAGAGATTGTACAGAATTCAAATATATAATATTATAAATCTGGTGGTGGTAGACTGTAGGTTATGTTTCTGAAATAAATGTTTTTGTATGAAGTACTGCTACTAGTCCCAATGCTAAATTCTGATTTTCATAACCTGTGCACATTCCGGTCAAGTTCCATTCCAGTCATTTTTTCCAATTTTAGAGCAAAGTTGTTGCCAAAGCTGGAAGTTCCAAATATCAGTGGCATATTATGCAAAGCTTGGGATTGAAAGACGAAGAAATACCTAATTTTGCCGATGCTTTGTATTGGCTAGATTACTTTCCTCCTAGAGCAGTTGAAGACCTCAACAGGTTTGGGCTACACGTAAGTATTCTAATTAAGTGTTTTTCTAGAATTGCTCAAAAAATGTCAAAAACACACAACTAACTAATCCGTTTTTTTACAGCATTTGAAAATGACTCCCTGCAAATTAACATTTATATTATGATGATTCACATCCCACATCTAGAAATCAGCTTGAGTTCGGACCGCAGTTTTGTTGAAATTGTTACAAAATTTATTGTTGGTTATTTTCCTCAAAAATTCACGCACGCGCGGAGTTGCAATATTGCTTAAATCTGAACATGTGCGGTATATACCCTATGATGACCAAAATAGATGCATGCTTAAATAAACTCACATGGATTACATGAGATCTTGGCCGTAGACATTTAGGTAGGTCAGGAGGCACTAGAGCAGTACTATGGGCTTCGATTGCCTGTGGTCCAGTTATATGATTCTTGTTTGTTCAAGTCCGTTGTATCTGCACAAGATGTGTTCCACTGTTTTTTCTTCGTCCTGACAAGCAACATTTTGCACTCTCAGCAGGTCCGATTTTGTGAAGATTATTTGGCAGTCTACAGTATTTGGTCATTAGTCTATTATAATCCCCAAGTTCTTCCTATTCAATACTAACATGCCTTTCAGTGGTCTGTACATTTGTGTCTAGGGACCCATAGTAGAGTTATTCTGCCTAGACGTTTATGCAGTTCCATATTATTCTGTATTCTATCCAACTTGATATTAACCTTTGACATGATTTTTGCAGTTTTTCTTATATCGTTTTTCATTGGGTGTGTGCCTTGTGAGTTCTGGTTCTATTGTATTCCATCCATTTCTTCCAGATAAGAGAACCGAATGCAGTCTAACAAAGTTGTGTAGCTGGGGCCATTTTGTCAGAGGGTATCAATAGACGAATTTCTATATACATTATCTCTTGCTTTCATTTCGAAAAAATAATTAGTGGAGGAAGGTTGGGGTGGACTTCCATAGCTGCTCTCTGGAACTGTGATTGTCCTGTTATGATCGAATTTCCCGGGCACTCCTGTCCACTCTTTTGCTCCACCAGACGACTTCTCCATATGTGACTATAGCTTTTATTACTATGAGATAGAGTTAGTACATTTATTTGGGTTGCTTTCCACATGGAATTGTCTATCCCTAGAAGATCGGCTTTCTGAGTGAGTCTAGCCTCGTCGTTCGGTTATTGGTACTATTACTCACCCAATGACTCTTAAGAAAATTACTAAATAAATTATCCTGAAAAATTATCATAACGAAACTGCAAATCCCACTTTGAAATAATGAAGTATATATAAAATAGTGCATTGAAATTTTCTTAATTTTCCACACAGACTGATTGGAGAAGGACTTTTATAACTACCAAAGCAAATCCCTTTTACGATTCCTTTATCAGATGGCAATTCCTTAAGCTTAAAGAAAGGAATAAAATACAGTTTGGCAAAAGATACACTATTTACTCTGTTCGAGATGGTCAGCCTTGTATGGACCATGACCGTTCTTCTGGGGAAGGAGTTGGTGCGCAGGAATATACCCTTATCAAGATGAAAATTCTTGAACCTTATCCATCGAAGTTGAGGTGAGTTTTAATACTCCAAAGTAATTCCACAAAAATTATTATTTTCATGAATTACATTATATGAAATTACAATAAAAAAGCAAAGTTTAGTTTTCATTGTAACTAGCCACAAAAAAGTCTTAATTTGTTGAATTTACGAGTTATAATAAAATATATTTGAAATTTTAAAATAAAAATGCACATTTATCCTTTTGAGAACCCTAAACACTGCCCCCCTACAATTTGGGACTGAACATTACCCCACTGATTATAAGTGATTACTAGCCTACAATTCAACATTCAAAATGCTATTAAAATGACTTTGTATGTTATTCATATTTCAGTTCGTTAGCAAAAAAGTCTATATTCTTAGTGGCAGCAACTATGAGACCTGAAACAATGTATGGACAAACAAATTGTTGGCTAAGGCCAGATATGAAGTATATTGCATTTGAAACTAAATCTGGGGATGTATACATTTGTACCCAGAGAGCTGCAAGGAACATGTCTTTCCAAGGATTCACCAAAACTGAAGGAAAATTTGATGTTATTATCGAACTATTAGGTGAAGTGAGTATCCTTGAATTAATCAATTCTATCCAGGTTTTAAAATCGATTTATGATATACAAGGCGTGTCCCAATAAGACTGACAAACTCTCAGTCAGTTCTTCCTTAATATTGTCCCATGATGTTACTATAAAAGAATATCAATATTCTAATTACCCATCAACCTACAAAGTCATAAGTATCATACAACTCAGTTCAGATTTTGAAGATATTGGCGTAACATTGGAACAACCTACCAATCTTGAGAGAATAAAAAAACAACTTGCTTTCTTGAGAGAGAGAGAGAGAGAGATAATATACTTTATTATCATAAGAAACCAAATTCTTGTTGACAAAGTTTGCTTACATCTAAGAAGTTTTAAGGTATGTCTAGTGCATACTGGTCAATAATTAAAATTAAGTAATAAGATAATATATGTCAGTTTCCTACTAGTTAATATGTAAAATACATGTATATATAAAATAGACAGAAAATGCGATATAAAATAGACAGCAAATACAATATAAAATAGACAGCAATACAATATGATTACCCAAACCAACAAACAAACAAACAGAAATTGTATAGACTAGCCGATAACAAATAAATAGGATATTGTAAAGTGTTAGAATGTGTCAGAATAAAATTCCTGTAAATTATAGTAAGGTTTATTTAACAGCAAGTTTTTTACGGACTTTTTAAAAATGTTCAAAGTGGCTGTGTTTTTGATATAGGTAGGTAGATGATTGTACATCTTGCAGCCATTGTAAATAATAGAATTTTTTATTAGTGATGATTTAGGAAGTGGCAGACTTACGTTTATAGCTTGTTGAGTGACATAATGTGAAGGAAGTTTGTTAAACGTGTTCAGATGTTTCCTAATCGAATAAACGGTTTCCAATATGAAGATTGCTATTACCGTTAGTATTTTAAATTTAATGAATAAAGGCTTACAGGAGTCACGAATTTTAGCTTTGCACATAAACCTCCGCCCTCTTTTTTGAAGAACAAGAATACTGTTCATGCCGTTATCATTGAATTCTATATGTTGAGTAAATTCCCTAACAAGAAAGCTCTAATGAACTCATCGATTGACTCTAAAATTAATGATTGATAATAAAGTTTAGTTTAGCGGAAAACATATAGGCCAAGAGTAATTTCATTAAAATGAAAGTGTGCTTTTGTGTCGCTTGACACATGCAAGGCATTTGTCATTGAAAAAAAATATTTTAGAGAAAGAAGGCAATTTTTTCATGAATCATAGTTAAACCTGAGAAATAAACATGCTCTTGTAAACTCAAGCATTGAAATTAAATGTAGTTAATAATTTGCATATCGTTTCCGAATTGTTCGATAAAATAATACTCGCAATTGAAATGCTAACATTCTAGCAATAATCTTCACCCTCAGGATTGAAAGATTGATTCCATTGGTACATAGTATATTAATTTAAATCTTTGTAACTAGTCCTTTCAAAGAAAAAACATGCATGCATATATAAAAAAAATATATGAAAAATTTTAGGGATAAGTATGGTACGGCCATACTTATCCCTAAATTTTTCATATATTTTTTTTATATATGCTTGCAATCCAATACAGAATATAAGATATATGTAGTTGGCTGTTGATCGCAAAGAAAACTATTGTAAAAATGAATTGAAATGTTCATACTGTGAGGGAGAACATACATTAGTAAACTGTATGAAAGAATCTAAAAGGTGCTGTAATTGTTTGAGATCTGTTTCCAAATATAATTTAAGACATGGTGTAAATCATGAAGCACACAAAAAGAATGTCCCAACAGTGAAATTATATCTTCAAAGATTGAAAAACAGTATTGATTATTACTCAAAATAGAACTAAATTCAAATAACTAATATATCAATTTCATTTATCTTGTTACCGTTCTATCTAACTGATATCTTTATTTATTTATAATCAATACCTTTAATTATGGATATTCCAGAAGTACCAATGTTGAAACTTCTAGAGAATGATGTTTTTTTTTTATTGCTTTATATAATGTCGGTCTATTTCTGCGACCAGGGCTTAAACTTCCCACAACGGGAAATTTTGCCAAATCCTCTGTAGTTTCAGAGACAGGGTTCTTTAACGAGCTCAACATCTATGAACTCGGGACCGCCATCGTAACCTCCCCTCCGAAGGTCGGCATATCTCTCAATATATCTCATGCTCATTGATATATTGCCTGCAGCTGCGAATATGCTACTATGCTGCAGTTGTTTCGAAACCATCTTCAATAATAGTAAGATCAATCAAAACAATGGTGTTTTTATTTTCATGAATAATAAAATCACGAAGTTGAACATAGAACTTTATTATAGACACTAATAACCATAGCTTAGATATAATATCTTATAACATAATGCATTGCTATAGATCCCCATCCAAATCGGATAAAACATTTTTAGAAGATTTAGAATCATTTTTTATGAATAATGCAAAAGAAAACAATGACATTCTAGATATTTCGAACAATGATTCAGTAATCGCAAATAATTATTTGTCTATGCTTATGTCATTTGGATTTAAATCATATATCACTATGTACACTAGTGTAACGCAAGAGTCAAAAATCTGTTTAGATCATACAGTTGTAAGAAAAAATATTAACAGCAGAAAACTTTGAATTCTATACCTCAGTAATTAACCAATCACTATCCTATATATTTGTTCATTACCGGTGGTGAAACCACTATTAGTAGTACCCAAAAGCTCGAGTATAAATACATAACAACTTTTGATGGAAGTAAATTCATCACTTTAATTAGCAACATTAAATGGGATGATGTTTCAGTGTTTACAATATTTGTAACATTTATAAGAACATCAAAGAGAAAAAACAAAAAAATTAAACTTTGGATATTATCTAATGCTATTATAACATCCATTAAAAAAGGAGATCTCAAAATAATAGCCATCAAAAACAGGCAGAATCTCGACCTTTTCACTTACTATAAACATAACAGAAATCATTTGAACAAAATTATAACCGAAGCAAAATCAAAATATTATTTTGAAAAAATAACAAGGAACTATAATAATATGAAAAAGGTCCATGAAATAATTAATGAAGCCACATATAACATCAAATTAAGATCTAACAATAATATAGTTATTTCCAATGAAGATGGCAATTGTTTTGCAACTGATAAAGACATGATGAATTACTGTAATTAATATTATATAAATGTAGGCGTTGAAATGGCTGCAGATATTGAAGAACCAATAATAAATGTGACTAACAGGTGCAAATACCTGGATTAAATATTTCAATATTTTTCAAACTGGTACTAAAAAATTAACTGATAGCATATATTCAATTGTTGAAAAATAGTAGTGCACCTGTTTTTGATGGAATTTATGCCAAACCTATTAAGAGCTGCCATAATTATATTCTGGAACCATCAATACATATATATTTTTTTTATATGCTGATATTCCAGACGATCTCAAAACATATGTTGTGCCTATCCTCAAATCAAGGAATAAAAAAAATTTTGTGAACTACAGACCAATAAGCTTTAAGTATGTTATTTTTCAGAAGTGCCTTAAAAGTAGGCTATATGACTACCTCACTGGTAATAAAATTCTTATTGACAGACAGTGTGGTCTTCAATAGGGAATTAGTACTACTGAAGCTATGTTTGATTCAATTAACAACATAAAACGAAACTTAGACAATAACAATATTCCCTGATCTTGCGAAGGAAGGCCTTTGACAGTACCTCACAAGAAACTACTAAATGTACTTTGGTACTATGGTATTCCTTGGTACTGTCTTGAAAATATTCGAAAATAACTTGAAAGATAGACATCAATATGTGAGAAAAAGAAAAGATCACTCGTAGTTAGCATTCTTGCGTAGTACGCCAAGTACTAGATGTCTCGTAGTTTGTTTGCTTACCATATTTGTGCAGCTTTGATACAATTCGTAGTATATCAGTGTAAATATGAATAGATGGCCTTAGGGAGGAGCAATACCACAATATGCAGAGAGTTATATAGCTGGTAGTGCTGGAGGTTTAGTTTTCAAAATATCCTAGACAAGTCTCATTTAGTTTTCTGCTAAAATTCTGATTGCCCTTTTTTGGTTCATGAAGACCTCTTGATTGTGTATTATATCCCAAAATATAATTCCATAGCACTTGATGGAGTGAAAATGACCAAAGTATGACACTTGACACTTGAAAGTACTGTTATTGACGACTTCACAGAGTAGCATACTCTACTCAGTTTGCTACAGCAGTTGGGCATATTTCATCCAGTACTTAATAATAAATTATAACCTCAGAAATCTAGTTGAATAGAAAATTATTAACAAAATGTCCTGCTAGATCCTGCCATGACTATGTCTGAAAAGTACACAGTTTTTTTGTGTTTAGTTTAAGTAAATTTTTTTGATAAAATTTAACACTTATAGTATAACATCACTGGTTTCTTGATGCAGCTCTTAAAAATATTTTCTAGCAGCAATAACATTTGTCATCAGCCTAGATGTTATTCTTTTATCTCATAAAGTGATCATTTTGGATTTTAGGACCTTTTAGGATGTGCCATCACTAGTCCGATGACAGAATATAAAACAATATATGCATTGCCAATGTTGACCATCAAAGAAGACAAAGGTACAGGTGTGGTAACCAGCGTTCCTTCTGACTCACCAGATGACTATGCAGCATTGACAGATTTAAAGAAAAAGCAAGCCTTCAGAGAAAAATACAACATAAAAGATGAAATGGTTCTTCCTTTTGATCCCATACCGATTATCAATGTACCTGGATTCGGAAATCTGTCTGCTGTTGTTGTCAACGAAAAATTAAAAATCCAAAGTCAAAATGACAAAGAAAAATTGCTGGAAGCTAAAGAGATGGTTTATCTTAAAGGATTTTATGATGGGGTATGTAAAGATACATTGTCATAACTTTTTGAGAACCTTCCCACATATTTATGTTGGAATACTTTAGATAACTGTGAATTGTGTTTTTTTATATACTACAATAAGCCCATAGGTCAAAACTAAATGCATGGACAAAATAATAAGTTCTCAAAAGATAAACTGCTAGCAATTTTTCGTTGCAGAATTATTTTCTACTTTCTTTTCAAATTTTAAGAATGTCCTTCATCTTTTCAGGTCGTAATATTTTCTGAAAACTTTTCTCAAGCTGAAACAAAAATTGATGCACTAGCGAGAGGAAGAGGGTTTGTGCTTATTGCCTGATTGAGTAAATTCAATGCTACAAGACTAGCATTGAAAGATTAATTACAATAGTATAGAGCAACTTTCCATTATTAACAAATTCAATAAAAAAAAACATAGAACTCATTGAACTAGAAGGCCAATACTGTTTTGCTGGAATGAGCCCTCATGTACCGCATAGTATACACATGATTATGCGCAGTAAAACCGCTACCATGACAGGGGGGGTTTCACCGAAATTTATTACCTCTATTAACTGAAACATACTTACTTTCATTAAATTCGCTAGTCGTGCAATTTGAGCCACTCCTACTAAGAAGGAATCTTTTATTTAGAATCCTATCGAGGTAGGAGAAATGTATGGAGTGTTTCTTTCTGTCACTAGGTGTCGCCAGTTAAAGCTTATCTTTTCCGACGCACCTAAAAATGTTGTAAGCTAGATGGTGAATTTATTTATGTTGTGTCTCGCTTCAGCCAGAGCTCTCCGGATCTCTGGCTGGTGACTACTCTGTACTGATGAGGGCCAATAGCTTGAAACCGGTATGCGGATTGTTAGGCGGACACGACATAAATTAAACATAATCGAGCTTATCAGAAAGAAACATTTGCGAACAATTTCCATTTATATGGAAGTTTGCATGGATTGTCAGGTGATTATCATTCAACGTTCTGCGTGGTATTTGCTAGGAAAGTAGTTGTTTTTCGCCTGTCGGTCTACCAATTGTGTTTCAATTTATATTGAATCTTTTGTGAAGACGACTTTTTGTGCTTTATACATTTCATTTCTTATACTTACTTTTACCATGAGAACTTTCTGAAGATGGGTGTACTTAAGATCGAATTGAATAGTGGAGTGCAAATGAAATTATGAATAATTTCTGAACTTAACTCTGTAAGGTTTCGGGAAGAAAGACTTATTTAAAGAATAAATTTTGTGAACTTCACATCTATTCTCTGAATTATTTATTTAACATAAACTAAATGTATGCAGTATTTCACATGATAAAATATTTCATTTCAAAGAAAAATTGGTTTTATTCTTTGATTATCATTTCAAGTGATGGAGACTGAATAACAATCTCAATTGACTTCTCCCTTGCAGTTTTAAAGTTAAAGTAACAAAAAAATATTTTGGCACAAAGTAAAAATATTTTGAGGGATTTGAATGTGAATGCTATGAATGTAGCATGTCCCAAAAAGTATGCAACAAATGGAAATGTTTTTCATTGATTTCTCAATGAAATTTATCCTTGATAAAAGTTGGTGCCTATCGAGAAACCTGTAATGGGCTATCGAAAAGTTTTTCGTTAGTGGAGAAAATGCGTTTTTTAGAAAAATCAAGAAACTTTGCAGGAGCGGGCGGTATAGTGAAACTAATATCCGTGGGATTTTGCCTCAATGCCTCTAAGGTCGTATCTTTTCTTTTCAAAGGTGGCAACAATATTTTTTGTAGTTCAGAGGTTGAAACGCTCAAAACAATGTGACATTACTGGGCATTCATAGCTTTCGATGTTGGAACTCGGAGTTGTCTGTAGACGACTCACGTACCTGGCAGGGTGTTGAACCTGGTAGAGCAGTTTCCATGCTGCAATCTATTGAGACTCAGCCCTTAGCTTGAAGATTCGTCTTTTCAGTTAGACAAGACTCCTAAATTAATTGCCCACGCGCGCGGTAATAAACTCTTGGAAATATTTCATTGTCATCCAATGGACAACTCAGATTTATAATTTCAGAGGTATACTAATGAAGTTAATTTTTCATCATTTTTTAATATACACTGCTGGTATGTCACCATCAACTTTTATCGATATTTTTTTGTGAAATCAATGACAAAGTTAGATGCTATAAATAAACAAAAATAAAAAAACGATTCAACATAATTTATTGGTATATTATTGATGTAAAAAAGTATCAGTTTTGATAGCTTCTTCCTTTTCAGTTCTCCACTTAGATTTTCTGTTTGCAACTAAGCAACACTATGATAACGTATTTTACTGTAAATTTTTATGATAAATTTTATCATTTTCATTTTGTGGTTCATCTCATACATATATATATATATATATATATATATATATATATATATATCTTTTAAAAACATGGTTATCTAATTTAGAAAATAATGTTTTATCTTCGAAAAGAGTTCCTGAAATAGTTGTTACAAAAAAATCCATCAATTGTTCGTCAGACCCATTATTTGTTTGTTTTTTCTCTCTGTAAACATACAACACAGCAGCTCTGCGTTTTGTTTGTAATAATTTGAAGTAATCAAGATCTACACTTGCCCAGTACAGAAAGGCACACCTTACACTTTATAATTTTTTTTATGCTCTTCACTACAAAACCTGCAATGTATGCAACATTTTCTGTCAAGTTAGGTAATGTAGCAAGGAATTTCAATATTCCTTGAAATTCTTCCTTGTCAATAATCATATAATTGATATCTAAATTATATTTTTTAATTAAAGACATTTCATCCAGTGTTATTTCAGGTTGGATTTCTCTCTGGGATGTTGTTAAAATGGTAGTATTGTCCAAAGTAAAACAATTTCCATATACATTTTTTATATCGTCTTGCAACATCAGCCTCTTGAAATTGTTATAAAACTGAAATGCTGTTGGGTTATTATTCCAACCATTTCTTCCCATGAAAATTTAATAATTATTATGGTAGAATACATTGGTACTTGGAATGTGGAATTAATAAACCCGAAGCAGCAAAAAATTTTCAAGATGATCCTGGCTAAATTTGTAAGTTAACATGTATATTTCAACATGTTATGTTTGTCAATGTACTCTTCATACATTCCAATAATTGATTTTATTGTGATGGAGAAACACAAAATTGGAGTCCTGCCCTTTGAAACATGCAGTGGTTCCCCATCAGTAAGTTTGAGACTTCTCAAGTATCCTAAGGCATTTTCAAAAAACTGATTCTAAAAATCTTTGTTGCCTTCCTTTGCCTAATGGATTTCTATAATTCAGTAGGTCAACTATCCTATCAAAGTTTCTTATAAATTATATTGTTGCTGAAGCTTCCGTGAAATTTAGATCACTCACATCTGTCATAAAAAATTTCAAGGCATCAGCCATACTTGAACTTAATGTTTGGCAGCAAAATGAACCTTAAAACACATTCATGACAAAGATTGGCATTAAAACAATTTAAAAAAAGTACCTTAATATTTTGTCTGGCCTTTTCTCAACCTATTTCCTAAAGAACATTTCTCTGCGTCTCTTAAAAACTACCCGATAACACAATGTAAACAACACAAAGAGTATATAATACGATAGGACGGAATTAAAAACACTGAAGCAAGAACACAAATTAACAACAACAGACGCAAGACCAGGTCTGAAGAAAAATGTCGTCAGACTAAATAACAGGTGTTGATGTTAACCTTCCGCAGATAACGTGAGTGGTTTCTTAATTTTTGATAACGTCATTCTGACAAACCGATTTTTTCAAGGAATGATTATTGGTCGTTTTTACTTAAAAATAAATGAATATATTTTTCTGAACATAATATTTGACTATAATTTTTATGTACAAATACAAACAACCATAAACAGGCAGAAGCCTTGTCCAATGAAACAAGGGCTGGAAAGAGGATATTTTCAGACTCATAACTTACCCAGCTGAGAGATGAACTACAGACTTTCAAATGGGAAAAACTATACTCCTACAATGATCCGAATGAAGCATATCACTACTTTTTTGGAACATTGAAACAATTGATGGACATAGTTGTTTCCTTAAAGGTAAAAATGAATGGTAGAAAAAAAAAAAGATTGGATAACCACAGGTAACAGAACATCTAGTAAACAAAAGAAAACACACTATCAACAACAGAGAAATGGGACAATATCAAAAGAAACTTATAAAAATTACTGTAGGATTTAGAATCAGTGGTAGATGAAGTGAAAAAAGTATCTGATTAATTATATTCGAGAATCAAACAATACATCCAAGGCAGTATGGAATCTTGTTGAGACATATACTAGCCACTCAAATGGTCTGAAGGACTATATAATTAAACATGTTGACCCCAATGAAAATTATAAAACATTGGTTCTAAATAAAGTTATTAATTTTTTCATAAACAGTTGTCCAGATCTGGGATCTGGCAATGGCAAAATGGCAATCATTTTCGAAAAAAGTATATTTTTTCTGCCAAAAAACCCACAGGAAGTTTATGATACAATTATGAAGTTAAAAAACACAAGATCAGTCGGTGATGATGAAATTCCAGTAAAGCTCTTGAAATATGCTGCCTATGAATTATGTGAGCCTCTGGCATACCTAATCAATACTTCATTCTCAACAGATATCTTTCCTGATAAACTAAAAACAACATTTTGATAGTTATATTCAAAAAAGTTGACAAGAGTCTCATTACCAACTACAGGCCTATTACAATTTTGTCAAATATCAGTAAGATATTTGAAAAAATAATATGTGCAAGATTGACTAACTTTTTGGAATCTAACAATCTTATATGCAAATACAAAATGGCTTCAGAAAGAACAAATCAACTATTCGAGCCACTTATCAGGCATTATGTAGGGTAATTAAATCTCTGAATGAGAAACATGTTACCACTGCTGTTAATCTCGATCTGTCAAAGGCATTTGATAGTGTAGACCACCTCCTGTTGACCAAAAAACTGTCTCTTTACGGCATTAGAGGGTTAGCACTCAATCTACTCACTTCCTATCTCAAAAACAGATATCAATGTGTTACTGAATTGAACTCAGATGAACATTTTGTCTGAAAAACTACGGATTACTCGAGTTGTTCCTCAAGGATCAGTGCTGGGCCCCCTGTTGTATATACTTTATACCAATAATGTACCTGAAGTTGTTAGTGAATATATGGTTCAATATGCTGATGACTGCCCGATTATTTTCAGTTCTGATGATCAAGAATCAATACGATACAATATCACTAAAACTCTGAATACACTGGAGGAATACTTTAGAATACATAATCTGAAGCTAAATACCAATAAATCTCAAATCATCCCCTCCTCTCAAAAAATCAATATGAACAACTTCAGCCATGGCATAATTTCCTTAAATCCAGTATCTAAACTTTCTTTTCTTGGTATCACGCTCGATTCGAAACTAGACTGGAAAAGTCATATAAGTGAACTCATTAAAAATCTATCAAGATACTGCTTTCTTTGAAAGTCAACTCACAAAACATATCCTCAGATGCAGCCCTGCTAGCATATTATGCCTATGTACAAAGTCATTAGATATGGTATCATTTTCTGGGGAACATCTACTGATGTTAAGAAGATATCCATACTACAAAAGCGCTGCTTAAGAAACATTTTTAATGTCCCACAAAGAGTCAGTTGTAAGTCTTTATTTGTGGATGAGAAGATTATTAGTTTAACTAGCATATTGATCTATTATATTTGTAGCTGAAAATATGGCCCTCTACACATGTTATGACAGAAATCACAGACATAATACTCGAAATAAAAACAATCTTCTGAATATTAGGCCAAATTTCACATACAGGGTGTCCCAAACTCGATGGCATATTAGACGTTTCTGGAGAACGAGACACAGGATTATATTGAAAATTTGGTTTCTTGGGTAATTAGTTTTGCTCTATCGATCTAAAATATTTTCCGTGCGTTGCCGCTTTTGTTGAAAAGTAGCTACAACTTTCATATTTTAAATTCTGTTGCTTTACGATCGTTTTTGTATAATACTTCCTATACCTATCTCAAGCGGTTTTCGAGAAATTCATTTATTTCCTTATTTTTTGTGCGGTATTTGGACTCGTACAAAGCTGTAATTTTGGTTGTTGTTTACCAATGTTCTGTGCATTAGTTATGTCTAAGGGAATTCGTTCTCCATTATACAGGGACGTTAAAAATTTGTGATTTTTCCAAAAGATACAAAAATGGTGAAAAGTACATTTTTTTAAACACCCTGGATATTATCGAATATCCTGAAAGACAGTTAAAGCTCCTTTCAAATGATATATCATGTTCCTATACTTAAATATAAAAATCGGATTAACTTGCGATATTTCGTATTAAATGTCATGGAATACGTCATTATGAAAATTCGACAATTAGTGCATCAAAAATAAAACGTTTGCGCGTTCATTACCAAAAATTTGATCGGAAAACAATCAAAATGGAAGGCAATTTCATCAAAATTAAGTTTCGATGAAATTGTTTATCTTCATGGTCAATGTGATCAAATTATAGCTAGAACATGCAGAAGGTCCTGTAGTGTATTGAAGTGTATGAATGATAAGATAAAATAGAATATATTTTAAGATAGGTACATCCTAATATTTTACAGATCCAACTGAATTAAGTTACTACACAACATACTTATTTCAATACAACAAAAATAAAATGTTACCTAAATCACAAGTTTTTTTTGTTTCAGGTTCTCCTTTAGCAACTTTTTGAATTTTCTAACAGTATCACATTCTTTTATATTTTGGGGAAGAGAATTATATCCATTTAACCCTTTATAGAATATTGAGTTCAGACACCCCTATTAGTAAGCACTCTACTAAGCTAGAAATTATTCTGAGATCCTGTTCGATGCCCATGTATTTCTCCACTGAAAATAACAAATTGATTTAGAGACTCTGGCATTAGGCCCTCCAATAATTTAAAAATAAAATTCAATGCAATCGTTATGAGTCTTTCATGATCAACTGATTGTACAAAGAATTATTAATATTATAATACTCGAAATTTTGTTTCCCACGATAAGAGACTGGGATATAGCTCTTAAAAATATTTTCACGGTTGCAGTGTTGCCACATGTTCTAGTAACTAATATCAACTTTCGAATTTCAAATGGAACACCCAGTACTTTATTCTGTTTTCTTATTCTACTGACAAATACAAATAACTTTTACTGAATATGTCGTATACCTCTCTCAACCGTTTATTGAATATTGATTATTTTGTAATTGTTTTGCTACCAAAATGGGACTAACTTGAATTCAAATACCTCCTTATCTGTTACCCACACAGGACACAAATTCAACTTTCATCCAGAAAATCATGAGTAATTTCAATAACATCGAATGATTTGACCAAATTTTATACAGAGTGTCTGAAAAACATATTATTGTAGGTGATTAAGAAACACGGTCATAAGTCATGTTATCTAAATGGGACATCCTGTATATTATTCCATATTCGGATTCTACTGAAAAATACCAATAACTTTCACGAAGCATGTCCTATACCTATCTCTCACCGTTTCTTAAATAGTAATAGTTTTATATTTTTTTCTATCGACTATCGAAATTAGTACAAATCAATATGAAATATCTTCACAGGACTCAAATTTGATAAATTGTTGATTCATGTGGAAGAGTCTTCTGGAAATTAAATGAATCGACTATAGATGGTGCCTGAAAAACATCTGTTGGCAGTTTAGAAAAACGTTCATAAATATTTTGTTATACTCCCCAATCTGATAAATTTTTGTCTAGTATGTCCCACATCTATTTCTAACTGTTCGCTGGATATTGGTGGTAATACAGTCTTTGCCAAAACGAATATTGCATGAACCGAGAAAGACATGAGCTGAAATTTCAATTCAGATTTGAACAAGGTTTGCTAGGTTCGGTTTTCCTTCTCCATGTCCGATAGTTTTATATTTCATACAGGGTATCTGAAAAACCTATGTCTGTTGAAAAATCATGATTTACCTTAAGTAGTGTGCCGTAACCAGAAAAAATCAAGACAATCTTTTAGTTTGACAAGCAGTGATTTTCATGGTGTTTCTGTCAAAATGGATAATAATACATATTTAAATGAAGATATTTTAAATTTTTATAGAAACTTGCTTTTATTTCGGAAACCAGACTATTTAGGTATAGGAACATGATACATCATTTGAAAGGAACTTCAATTGTCTTTTAGGATATCCGATAATATACAGGGTGTTCCATTTAACAAAAAATACTTTTTACCATTTTTGTATCTATCGGAAAAATCACAAATTTTGAACGACCCTGTATAATGAAGAACGAATTCCTTCAGACATAACTAATGCACAGAACATTGGTAAACTACGCCCAAAATTTCAGCTTTATACGAGTCCAAATACCGCAGTAATAAACATTTAATTGAAGCATTGTTTTGCACAAAAAAATAAGGAAATCAATGAATTTCTCGAAAACCGATTGAGATAGGTAAAGGGAAATATTATACAAAAATGATCGTAAAAAAAGCAATAATATACAGGGTGTCTCATTTAAAATATCAAAGTTGTTGCTACTTTTCAATATAAGCGGCAACGCCTCAGCGCTGAAAATATTTTAGATCAATAGAGCAGAACTAATTACCCAAGAAACCGAATTTTCAAAATTATCCTGTGTCCTGTTCTCCAGAAACGTCTAATAAGCCATCGAGTTTGGGACACCCTGTATATACAGAAAAATATTCCCTTCTCAGTAATCAACATATATAACAAATCACCTGAATCATTAAGAGCACAGCCCATTAGGAAGCTAAAAATTAAATTGAAAAGCTGGCTTTTCAAAAAAGCATATTGGACGAGTATTTCACAGATATATTAGATTGGTAACATTAATTTCATTTTATCTTGTAAATTTTAAGATTCACTGTTTTATCTTCTGATTTTATCTATAAGCTAATTTTTACATATGTGTGCGTGAATGTTTTGATTTGTAAGACTAACTATTTTATCTATAAGCTAATTTTTACATACCTATGTGTTGTGCATGCTTTCATGTGAAAGAGTGTATATATATTGAGTATTTTTTTTCTTTTTTGTGTGTTGTTACTGTAATAATCATGTTTTTTTTCTTACATGATCGCATTTTATAATCTTGATTGTGTTGACATGTTCTACACCTGAAAAGGTATTTCTATAGGAACTAATAAAGGATCTATCTATCTATCTATATAGAGAGAACTAGTTTATCATACATATAGCCTTATACTTTAAACACTCAGGAGCAAATTAGCTCTTGTCTAAAGACTGTTAAAAAAGATTAATATACATTTCTCAACATGTTTTTTAAGTTTTTCACTATCCACAATCTGGAAATGAAAAAAACCTCAGTGGTGTACTTATTTATGAGCGTTAGAAGTTATACTCATCAGATTCCATCACTCGGCAGGATAAAAGGTATATTTGAATATTGAATATCAAATCACTGTATGTAATAAGCTCAAAATCCTATATATAATCATTTTTGCAGTTCCTGTTTCCTTATAGGAATTGAATGTGTTGACATATAATTTTGACAGGAGCTACTGTGCATTTATTACGAAGCTAGTGTACATGAACTGATTTTCTGACAATTTTAAATATATAACCATGTGTTATGTTGCATACTTTGCGTTTGTGTATAGCAAGACGATACTTGCCTGGCCGTTTGGTATATCCCTCCACTCTCACACTCTGGACCTCTTTTGTGGCTAACTTCATACTGTAGGATTTTCGTAACTGTGCGCACGCGCAGTTCTCAATTTTACTCTCAACTAAATGCCCCAAAAAAAGTACAACTTCAAAAATATTGATATACATTTTTTTTCATTTTGAGATTGTGAGAGAAAGAAAAATAGAGAGATAGTAAAAAATCGCTCTGAGAAACGTTATTCCTCCACAAAAATTAACTTTTAATCAATAGTTAATTTACAATTTTGATTTTACCTTTGTTATTTGCACGGGGATTATTACATTGTGGTATTGAATTTGCACCCCTGGGGAAATATACCAAATGCATTTTTTGTCAATCTGACATAGGATGTTGGTGACAAGGTATGGATTTTTGCTCCCGCTGTTATGTTGTGAATAAAAAATTCATTTCAAATTTTTTGCTGATCATAAAAATGTATTAAATTCACTTCAATGTGATTTTTTCCTAGATTCAGTGGCTCAGTCATTTTATGACATCTTTAATAATAGTTTTGGCAACTAACTATTGAACTTGGGGATTTAAATAAAATACATAATTCGTTTGAACCATCTATTTCAAATGTATATAAACGATTCGTACAAAAGCTGAGTATCGACTAACTTTGTGTATATTATATCTGAAAGCATCTCTAGCATATTCGGGCTTATGAGGGCCAGAAGTGTTTATTACAGTTCATAAATCAGACCCTCTTGAGAATGCCGCACAGAGTATTTTTCGATGAATCATAACTATTTGATTTGTGTTTTTGTCTCATTCATCTAGCGGTAAACTCAACACTAACATGACCGACTCTGTTCAAATATTTTTTTCTAATTGTAGATTATGGCAATAGGCGAATACAAAGGCAGGAAAGTACAGGATATTAAGAAAGAAATCCAAAAATCAATGGTTGATAAAACCAAAGCAGATATCTATTACGAACCAGAGAAAAAAGTTATATCACGTTCTGGTGATGAATGTGTTGTAGCTCTATGTGATCAGTGGTATCTAGATTATGGTAACGAAGAATGGAAAAAACAAGCTCTACACGCTTTGGAAAAAATGAATACTTACCATGAAGAAGTTAGAAAAAATTTTGAGGGTTGTATAAATTGGTTACATGAGCATGCATGTTCTAGAACCTATGGTCTTGGTACTAATTTACCTTGGGATGAGAGCTGGCTGATTGAGTCTTTGTCAGATTCAACAATTTACATGGCTTACTATACTGTGGCACATTTTCTTCAGGGAAATACTTTCAAGTGAGTACTTTACTCTATTTTTGGAACCATGGGTTTTTTGTGAGACGGAAAACTTATCAAATTCTACATGTGTTTTTGAGTTATCCTGGTCAAGAAATGATCAATATTTATTTGGGAAAATATATTTTTCATTGCTCTTAGCCGATATGCATAAATTATAAAAAAGGATATGTGTATGTCTGGTTAACTGGTAGTTGATATATGTGTTTTATGGTTTAGATAACATTTTTTTTAAATGTGTCTTTTCATATGGTAGTTTGTTTTGCAAGTATCAGCTCTAAATGATTCAAAAGATAAAAGTATTCAACTTTTTCTGCAATTATTCTGTAGACTCCAGGAATAAGATCGTATGGCACCAATGTCTGTCTAGCAGTATATATCATTTTCAGATTCAACAGTGTTGGGATTAATTTGGTTAATTTTTACCATCACAAGTCATATGCTGAGAAAAAAGTACCACATTTCAAACTTCAGATCGAATTCGATGCATACCTTTTTAATACAAAAAGTCTATAACAGATAACAATATGACCTCCAGAATCAACACTCGAGAAGAATAAACTGACACCAAGCCAAAACACAAGTAGATCGATCAGCTGTCTATTGTTTATGTACTCCAGCAGTTATCTTTAATTCACAGCATTTAATGTCTATCAATTTAAGCACCTGTTTTTTTCAAGGTTGAATTGCACTGAGTCTTTAAACACTAGCTTTGCTGAACTTTGATGACAGTTCATTTACGTATGGTATTATTTGAATCTCCAGAGTTATTTATGAAACATTTGGGGGTTATAATGAGATTTTGAATGTCGTTGATATAAATTAGGTATAAACTGCTAGGAACAAACATAAAATCATGAAATACTGGAATTGGCTTATCCCTATTTGTATTCTGGATCGAATAGCTACTTAAATGTTACTTGTCAGTTTGAGTATTTTTTAGAACTGATCTTTAATTATATTTTTGCTTTTTATAACTTAGCACTAATTGTGAAAAATTCTCCATTTATTAAATGGTAGGAACAAATCAAGCTTTCAAAATTTCCAAAAAATTATTTGGAGATGTATAATATTTTACTTATACATCCATAATAGTATCTAATTATGTGAAAATGTTTCACTTCATATTGGAACAAATAATTTGTCTGATTTCATTGGTAATTTCTGAAGATATTGATATATTACATGTTGACATATGATATTTTGTATATTGTTTACTTTTCAAGTCTTATAAAGACCTGAATGTTACAGGAACTCAAGATTCAGGGTGTTTTTGATAATAGTGTTTGGTTTCTATATATTGCTAGAGAAATTAATTTTTTTACCTTTATCAAAATATTTCATTTTTTTTAGAGGAACAAGTTCAAATGCATTGGGTATAAAGCCTGAACAAATGACTCCTGATGTTTGGGACTACATATTTTTCAAAGATGCCAAATTCCCGAAGAACTGTGGCATCAAAAGAGAAACTCTTGATTTAATGAAACGTGAATTTGAATATTGGTATCCATCTGATGTAAGAGTATCTGGCAAAGATTTAGTTCAGAACCATTTGACTTATTTCATTTTCAACCATTGCGCTATATGGCCTACTGAAGAAAACAAATGGCCAAGGAGTGTTCGAGCAAATGGACATCTAATGCTGAATTCTGCTAAAATGTCAAAGTCCGATGGAAACTTTTTAACACTTTCTGAAGCCATTGATAAATTTGGTGCTGATGGAACGAGACTATCCCTAGCTGATGCAGGAGATTCTGTAGAAGATGCTAATTTTGTGGAAAGTACTGCTGATGCTGGAATCTTGAGGCTTTATACATTTATAGAGTGGGTTAAGGAAATTCTGGGAAATAAATCGTCCTTCAGGTACGTTTGACAAACGAATATTCAGAATTATTCAATTTTGATATTTGAATTAATGTCTTTTAAAAGAAATAGTTTATTTTCAGAGTTCAACTATGTATTTATGATTGTATGTAATTATATCTTTAGTCCCTTGTAGATCACTGAACAGTTTGGATATCTCCAAACAAAAATTTTTGAGCTATTTCCATTTGTAAATTCTAAAATTAGATGATTCTCGTAATTTTTATTTTTAATTTAAAAGACCCTAAACGAACTTGTATCTTGGAACATATGTACAAGATTTTATTCAAACTTATTGTAATTGCATCACTAACATTTTTCAAGGATAATATTGTTAGTGCTAGGGATTTTATCATCGTATATACCTTATTGAGAAAGTATGTTTACTGGAAATTGTATTGTTTGTGAATTGGGGCAGTTTTATCAAAAAGTTAATTTTGAGTGGTTTAATCTAAATATATAAAAGACTAACTGACTGACTGAGGTATCAACGCACAGCCCAAACTCCTGTGGCGGGCACAGTGAAAATTTGCATGTGGCTTTCTTTGACACTGTAGGTGAGCACTAAGGAAGGATTTTTTGAAATTTAACTCCTAAGGTGGTGAAAAAGGAGATGAAAGTTTGTATGAAAATCCGTCATTTTTGAATCATTAAATCTGACAAACTGTCAAATTAATATACGAAGCTAGATGGAATCATATAAAGAAAACCAGGAAAAATACAAATTCTACGCGGACGAAGTCGTGGGCATCAGCTATTAATGTTCGAAGCGAAATGGAATCATATAAAGAAAACCATGGCGAAGTCGCGGGCACGAGCTAGTCTTCAATAAGGTTTTGATGGATCACAATGATTCATAATATCAAAAATAACAAGGTTTATGTGCACTGCAAAATCGACAATATATTGTTTTATGACAGATCGAATGTTTTTACACCCATCAAATCAATCCGCCATCGTCGCTTGACATTCTAGTTCTGGCATTTATAGTTTAAGAAACTTGGCAACATTGCCGTTTAATGTCACAATCAACCCGATTGTGCCTATTGGCTGCTCGGTCGTTTACGTCACAAAGAGTGCCAATATTAGTAGCTTCAAAATTTGCTGATTTTAAAAACCGAATGGAAACTGCTATAATTGAAATTTGAAAAAATGTTTTCTGGGTACATTTATACATGCGTTATGTATTTTAAATCATATTTGAAGCGATAATAATTTCTCGTGTCCTCGTCTATTGAATTTGTTATTATATAATTTAATCTAGTGTGCAGTTATTGGGAAGGTAATATATATTTATTAATATAAAATAACAAGTAGATATTTGACTTGGTTGATTGGTCCCAATGCAATATTTATACAGCTTAATACCATTATATATGATGGAATCTCTTGTCATTGTAGATATAGGTACGGACAATAATTATATTGTGATTATTAGTCTGACACGTTTTATAATGAATGGGTGAGTGCTCAAGATTGTTCTTATTGTTATGGACACGGCAAACTTTTTCAAGAACAAAAATTGAGAGAAGTGTTGAAATGTTTTTTTTTAACAAGGTATTTCACCCTTTCCTTTGTGACAAAAACTATTTGGAATAACATACTACTACATATTCCTCAAAACGTGGTTCCCTATCTTAAGTGTGATAGGTCAAACTGATGCTATATACACGGACTTTTCCAAGGCATTTGTCTAAGTAAATCATCATATTTTATTGGAGAAGATCGGAGATTTCAACTTTATGGAGCACCTGGTTAAATGGTTTAGCACCTGGTTAAATGGTTTGGTAGTTTTTTGACTATTTATACACAACAGGTTAAAATCAGGGGATGCAAATCGAGCGATATTTTAGTTACATCTGGAGGTCCACAAGAATAACATTGTTCACCTCTTTGAATTTCTAATGTTTGCTGATGACCTGAAGCTATTCAATTGTACGATTGGTGTGTTACAAATAACTTGTTCCTTTTTATTGTTCTAGAAAATATCACAGTTTTATAACAAGGGTTTGGCCCAAAAATGAACATTATTTTCAGTATAATAAACAGGAAAGAAATTTAATATCATCAATATGCTATTGTATTAAATTTCTTTCCTGTTTATTTTTTGGGCCAAACCCTTGTTATAAAACTGTAATTTTTTTTAACAATAAAAGTAAGTAACTAAATAACTTGTTCCTCAATATGAACAAATGCCATTTTATTACTTTCTCAAGAGTTGGTAGGAAATTTGATACATCTTAGTACTTAAATAATCAGCAGTTAGAATATACTTGCAACCAAATCTAACTTACAACATACCAAGATAGGGGTCCCTCAAGGTAGCATTACAGGACCAGTACTTTTCATAATTTTCATGAATGATATTTTGGATATCTTGAATGACACTCATGCACACCTAACTAATTATGTAGATGACACTAATTTGATAGTTTCAAGTCCGGACTATCCAGACCTAATACGAAAAACTCAGGACATCACGGGAAACATTTATGAATGGTTTACAAAAAATAAATTGATACTAAATGTCGAGAAAACCAACGCTATATTATTTAGAACCAAACAACAGAGAATTGAAACTCCAGAAAATATAAACTTACTCAACAATGAAATCAAAATTCAGAATAATACCAAATTTCTGGGAGTCTTCATAGAGGAACATTTACTTTGGAACGAAAAATTAAAAATTCCAAATTTTAACCTTCTAAATTTGGAAAAATACATTAGCTCATCTAAAGAGTGATTAGAGCTATGTTTAAAATGAAATTTCGGGAAACATGCAGAGGTGTTTTCAAAAGAAGTAACACAATGACAATTTATGCTTTGTATATATATGAATGTGTTCTGTATTTGTTCAAGAACACAAATGTTACTGAACATAGGCACAGTCATAAATATCCAACACGAAATATAAATGTGAATTTCCCGGTACACAGATTAGCACTATCAGAAAAGCATCCATCATATGCCTCTAAAAAATTCTTTAATAAACTACCAAACAATATAAAAAGTCTGAATAGCATCAGTAAATTCAAAAAGGGAGTAAAGAAATTACTTATCGACCTTGAACCTTACTCTCTTGACGAATATTTCCTACATACATTCACATAGCTCTAATCCTACTCACATGGTTAAATGTGATCTTGTTTTTTTGACGCCTATTTCATTTTTGGTTTTTGTATTTTGACTATGTATAAAAATATGAAATATTCCATGAAATAAAGACTATGTTATTATTATTATTATACTTCATCGATAAAAGATTTGGGGGTCATTTTTGATGACAGCTCAGATTTGTTCACCACATAAACAAAACACTAGGTCTTATTTCTCGTAATTGTTCAGGTTTTTCCATGGAAGCATTAAAAAGGGCTTACTTAGCTCTAGTGGTATCTCAGTTAGAATATACAAGTATACAAGTGTAATTTTAAAAGAGTGCAAAATCATTTTTTAAGATTTTGTTCTTTCAAATTGGGTTTTCGAGTACAAAACCACGACTATTATCTTTGTTATGCATTCAAGGTACTCAATGGACTGGTGGCTTGTCCTGAATTACTTGAATCTGTCAACTTTCATGTTCCGAACAGAAACCTCAGGCACAGCTATTTATTTCTTATATCTCCATCTTACAAATTATGGCAAAGGTACACCTTTAGAAAGAACCCGAAAGTTATTGAATGACAAAGACATCTGTATTTTTGGGGTCCCATGATAAATTCAAAAAATCATTGAATATTATAAGTTGGTGATTGTTTCAAGCTTATGTTATATCGTAAAACCTTCTATTCTTATAGTCTAGTTATTTTATAATACACATATTGGCAAGAGCTCTAGGTACTCTTTATTGCGAACGAATTCCAAATTATTTTTATATTCTAACATATATATTTTGTATATTTTTTTATTTATATTATTATTATTTATTTTGTGAAATTTTTCATTGTAATGGGGTTTATCCCGTATAAATGAATAAATAAAAGAAATAAATTTGATGAGAGCAAAGTGTGCTGTTCTGGTGGCTGTTTCCTCTAGCTCATTTGGAATGGTCCTTATAACATAGTATCCAGAGTTTAATTTCTTACAAAACCTCAGGGCACGTTCATGAAATTTCTGTTTGTTGTCTATTTGTAATCCCAAAAATTTTGAGGCAGGTGTATTTTTTACAGTGTTTGGACCAAGCTGAAGTAGTGTGCATTAAAAGTTATTATGTTTATTTTATTGATATTAAAAGACAGCAGGTTGGAGTCGCTCCAGTTGAGATTTGAGAGAGAGAGATTTGCATTTTTCTAGAGATATTTGTATTCCGTTATTATATTGTGTTTCTAAGATTCTGTTTTTGGTCAGGTTTCCAATGATTTTAGCAAAGGTGAAATATTAGATAGTTTGTTCCATGTTCTATAGTACGCAAGATCATCTATCCCCCCCACTTATGGACTGGGAACATATGGTAAGTGTCAAATGACCTGGTGATTAATTCGACCAGCATTTCTTCCGGAAGTTTTTCAAATATTCTTATAGATCTTTCTTCTAGTCCAGATGTATTCTTTTTACAAGTTTTTATTTGTATGTATGTACGTGAATTTTGATCCACTTCTAGTTGTCTGATTAACTAGAAATTTGGCGGGTGTTCATAATTCCGGTGATAATGCATTATGGAATGTTTGCTAGAGAAAAAACAAAATGGCGGCTCCAATATGAGTTTTGTGATTATGGTCCGATTCTATTCAAAATTGGTATGGGGGGGTTTTCGGGGACACAAATCATCGATTTTTTTATCAAAATCTACGAATTCAAAATGGCGACGAATTTTGTGATTATAACCCGATTCCATTCAAAGTTGGTGTGTGGATGTTTTTGTGAAAATTCATCAATTCAAGATGGCGACGTGTTTTATTATTATGGCCCGATTCCATTCACAATTGGTAAGTGGGGTTTTTTGGGGTTGGAGATTATCAATTTTTGTCAGAATTCAATAAGATGACGGATTTCATGAATGACTAAAAAGAATCGAATAAAAATTCAAGACAAGCTTTTATACAAATACACTAAAAAGGAAAAAAATAATTTCTTCAATTGTTTGCCTAGGTTATTCTGTGAGTAGCAGATCCAAAAGATTGCCGCGAATATAAAATAGGTATTCTTGCGCGGCAAGAATAACCTAGGTCAAACAATTAAATATTATTTTTTCCTTTTTAGTACATTTGTATAAAATCTTGTCTTAAAAATAATTTTTTAATAATTTTTTTACGTCTATAATTACGAGCTTTAGCTTAGTAATTTTAGTATTTTACAAGAAGAAATTGGTTTTAAAGTGACGTTTCCCCTAAGTAGCTCAATGGGTTAATGAGTTTATATTATCGATGTTTTTTTTACTGCTATTCCTCCTGAGATCTTTCATGAGGACCAGGTTTCATTTGTTTTTTTCTTTGCTACTTGATTATTTTTAGTAAAAGTTATTTTTTGCTAGCTTAATAGTATTTAAATATACTAATATTATGTGTAGTAGCCTAGAAAGAACTCGTTTTCTGTGAACTGTTTGATGTTTTGCAAAGAGCTTATGTTTTTCTGATATTTTGATCCCTTGGTAAGCCACTGTTTTCCTTTTTTTTGTTTTATCTTACATTCGGAAAATAGTTTGATGTTGAGGTTGTTAAATCGGTCATCAGCTACCTGTCATATGTCCTGAAATTTTTCCATATTTGCATCTTTAACTCACATGCCTCATGTGCCGATAAGCCAGAGGGGATGACTATTTTTATTTGATCATCATTGAAGTTGCTGCATATATAATCGATTGTTGTTGCCAAGTTCTTGTTGACATTATGAATATATCAAAGGAAACAATAAGATTTAACAGATTTTGAGAGTGAATTGATTCTTAATTTTTATAATTTATATTAAAATCGCCCGCGAGCAATATTGTTGCATTCATTGGCAATTTTGACAAAAAGTCTTCCATTTGACTCGGAAAAGCTTGAATATTGGCAGATGGTGACCTGTAAATACATATAATATAGGTTAACTGTTACTGTTTTTCCACGCTACTGGTTTTTCTACTTTTATGAACTTGAGTTTCAAGCGTCCGCTAACATTGGCTGTTTTAACCCAGTGCGAACTATTGGCGGGAGAAGCTTCCACTTTTGACGCCCCAATTCAGTTTTTTATTAGTAATAGTAGAGATTCAATCATTTTTTAAACATGTTCTAAATTATATTTGTTATTGTGACTGAAATATAATACATATTTTGTTGAATTGTGACATTCGTATCTTCCAAGATTCCTAGAAAAGCGAAACCAGCAACAAAGAAAACAAATTAATAGTTCACTTATTTGCAATATTACAGATGATTCAACTTCTCTCTCGATAATGAGACTATCTACATTGTCAAAGGGGAGATCTGCTAATTTCACATTTTTCCAATGATTAAGGTACCTACGGAAAGGAGTTTCTGAAAAGTCTATAAATAATTTTGTAAACAGGCATTTATTTTAGACATGAGCTCATCTATTTTTGCAAAAAGATAAGCATATGCTGCAGGTGCCTTGTGAAGAAAAATTATTCTCTGGGCACTAAAATAAATTAAGTTGTTATTAATATTTCAAATAATTAAAAAGCCTACATAAAAAAAAGTGTACAATTAATAAATAAAAATGTATAAAAATTTGCTACAGCAAAAATTACTTCAAAGGACTATGCCGCCACTCATTTTTTGATCCCTTGGTAAGCCACTGTTTTCCTTTTTTTTGTTTTATCTTACATTCGGAAAATAGTTTGATGTTGAGGTTGTTAAATCGGTCATCAGCTACCTGTCATATGTCCTGAAATTTTTCCATATTTGCATCTTTAACTCACATGCCTCATGTGCCGATAAGCCAGAGGGGATGACTATTTTTATTTGATCATCATTGAAGTTGCTGCATATATAATCGATTGTTGTTGCCAAGTTCTTGTTGACATTATGAATATATCAAAGGAAACAATAAGATTTAACAGATTTTGAGAGTGAATTGATTCTTAATTTTTATAATTTATATTAAAATCGCCCGCGAGCAATATTGTTGCATTCATTGGCAATTTTGACAAAAAGTCTTCCATTTGACTCGGAAAAGCTTGAATATTGGCAGATGGTGACCTGTAAATACATATAATATAGGTTAACTGTTACTGTTTTTCCACGCTACTGGTTTTTCTACTTTTATGAACTTGAGTTTCAAGCGTCCGCTAACATTGGCTGTTTTAACCCAGTGCGAACTATTGGCGGGAGAAGCTTCCACTTTTGACGCCCCAATTCAGTTTTTTATTAGTAATAGTAGAGATTCAATCATTTTTTAAACATGTTCTAAATTATATTTGTTATTGTGACTGAAATATAATACATATTTTGTTGAATTGTGACATTCGTATCTTCCAAGATTCCTAGAAAAGCGAAACCAGCAACAAAGAAAACAAATTAATAGTTCACTTATTTGCAATATTACAGATGATTCAACTTCTCTCTCGATAATGAGACTATCTACATTGTCAAAGGGGAGATCTGCTAATTTCACATTTTTCCAATGATTAAGGTACCTACGGAAAGGAGTTTCTGAAAAGTCTATAAATAATTTTGTAAACAGGCATTTATTTTAGACATGAGCTCATCTATTTTTGCAAAAAGATAAGCATATGCTGCAGGTGCCTTGTGAAGAAAAATTATTCTCTGGGCACTAAAATAAATTAAGTTGTTATTAATATTTCAAATAATTAAAAAGCCTACATAAAAAAAAGTGTACAATTAATAAATAAAAATGTATAAAAATTTGCTACAGCAAAAATTACTTCAAAGGACTATGCCGCCACTCATTTGCACACTTGATGAAGAATATTGTTTAGATGCATTTCAAGGCGAGATTGTTTGGGAGGTATTGAGACAAAATGAATGTATACGCTATTGCAAATTGTATGAAGGAAAAACAAATAGAATAACAGAAAAATTGAATTCCATGGAAACTAATCAGTTCATGGTTATTGTAAATCGAACAAAAATATTTGCTGTACAATTAATAAAGAAAAATTACATTTGTAATTTTTTAATGTGGACTACTGAACACCCAGGGATTTTGATCTTAGAAGTACCTATGAATACCACAAATTCATATGTAGATTTCTCTATTACATTAGGCGAACTAACAGCTGACATAATCACTTATGTAAATTCGAAATTTCTGTATATAGAACAATCATTTAAACGTAATATGAATGAATTATTAGCCTATACAATCCACAGAAGATGTTTATTGAAGAGAGAAATTTTGAAAAACTGTTTGGTTATGGCTCAACAGTCGCCCGAAATTTATAGTTAAAGTGAGATGTGATCAGAATTGTTATCAAGAATTGCCAGTAACATATAGAAATAAATCTTATTATATGGCCCCGATAACTAGGATAGTTCATGAAGTGGGACAGCAAACGGAATGTTCTTCGGTGTTTCCTCCTATGTATTATCTGGAAGAAAATTGGATTTTGTTTGATTCCATGCCAAAGATTAGCACTCGCTATAGGTGGAATATACACGGAAAATGAAATAACTCAGTGAACAGTATATTGATAGACAGAATGGCAAATAAAACAGTGGTAAATCAAGGTTATTCTACTTTGAATGTATTTGACACAGAAGAAATGGAAAACATTGGCACAAGATACCCTTGAAAGAATATACGGAGAATTCACAATTATTGGTGATGTAACCAGTGGATTTTTAGGAATATATTTTTGTTTGATCATTTTAAAATTTTGTATTGAGACATCTATAAACGCACAAACAAGTACTACCTACAATATTGCTCATTGTTATATTACAAAACAAACTAGCTACATATGTCTGCAATACAAGTAAATCTACATATTATTATTAGAGGTCTATATATATACATCGAAAGAAGTTAAATATTCACTTACCTAATTTCAAATGCATGGAAACTCTCCAACACGAATATTTCAATATTCTTCCACAACAATTGACTATTTTACAAGCTTTTATTTAGTTTCACTTGTTAGTTCGTTCATTAGGGTCAAATCTTGCAAGTGAATTTTGAGCGACTTCTAGTCGTCCTATTAATTTGAAATTTGGCAGCTATACATGATTCCGGTGACAATACATTATGGAATTTTTGTTAGAGAAAAAAACAAAATGGCGGCTCCAAGATGGCGGACGAGATTTGTAATTATGGTCCGATTTCATTCAAAATTGGTATGGGGGGGTTTTTGGGGTCAGATTATGAATTTTTTGTCAAAATTCGTAAATTTAAGATGGCGGCTCCAAGATGGCAGAAGAGTTTTGAGATTATGGTCCGAATCGAATCAAAATTGGTATGTGGGGGTTTTCGGGGACGGAGATTATGCATTTTTTGTGAAAATTCGTAAATTAAGATGGCGGTCGAGTTTTGTGATTATGGTCCGTTTGAATCAAAATTGGTATGTGGAATTGGTATGTGGGGGTTTTCGGGGACGTATTGTCAAAATTTATTGTTTAAATTCGGAAATTAAGATGGCGGTCGAGTTTTGTGATTATGGTCCGTATTCGATTCAAAATTGGTATGTGGGGGTTTTGGGGTCGGAGATTATTAATTTTTGTCAAATTCATAATTTCAAGATGGCGGCCCCAAGATGGAGGACGAGTTTTGTGATTATGGTCCAATTCGATTCAAAATTGGTATGTGGAGGTTCTCGCGGTCGAAGATTTTGAATTTTTTGTCAAAATTTATAAATTCAAGATGGCGGCCCCAAGATGGAGGACGAGTTTTCTGATTATGGTCATATTTTATTCAAAATTGGTGTGTGGGGGTTTTCAGGCTTGGAGATTATGAATTTTTTGTCAAAATCTATAAATTCAAGTTGGCGACTTCAGAATGGCGGACCAGTTTGGGATTATGGTCAGATTCTATTCAAAATTGGTGTGTGGTAGTTTTTGGGGTTGGTGATCATGATTTCTATCAGCTCAAAACTTACAGGGAAGAGACCTTGTAAGAACGATACTCTATTACAAATGAACAGATTAAGGCAAACTAACTAAAAAGCAAAAAATTAAATAACTAATAAAAAATCTTTTTAAAGACAAGCTTTTATTTAAGCCGTGTACTAAAACATATAAAATAAGTTTAAGTCATCGCTGACAATTATTTAATTATTTTTTTGTTGAATTATTTGGTTTTAAAAAGCTTGTCTCGCGAATTGTAATTAATTAAACTTACCAACCAATCATTGTCAAATGAAATTAATTGGTACATACTTTTATGAACACTTCGCGCAACAAGGTGGCTTATTGTGAAAGCGTTGAAATATTTATCTATCTATTATTTAATTCAACAAAAACCCAATAGCTTTCCTTTCTTGGTCTCGTTTTCAGTTGGGAATTGATAAAATGGCTCCTTTCAACAAACACAATTTTCAAAATAATATCTCTGAAGTTTGTCAAATGCACAGATTCAAAATAACTTTCATAATTTACTAGCCAAAAACAAGTAACTTAGATGTTATTTTCTTCCAGAACATAATATTTTTGCAGGATTTCAATTGTTTGCTTCAAAAAAAAAAGGAAGTGACTGTATTTGGACTTCAGTCCTAGCTTATCTCTCGGTGAAATTTGACAAATGTAATTTTTATCCAATTAGAAGGCTTCAAAGGTGTTTCAATATGTGTTCATGTTTGTTAAATAGCCGTTCAAAGTCGATACTTCGTACGTTATATGTCACGTTTTAATTTTTTGGAAAATAGTTCAAATCCAGGTGGAGTTAGTTCTGAGTACAAAAAATGAAAAGTCTACTGAGAAAAATATTGTTTATTGGGAAAATATTGTTTAATGTTAGTGTCATTATGTTCAGTTTTGTGAGTGCCTGAAGATGGCAAAGTAGCTTCCCGAAATGCAAATTTCTTTAATAGAAATAAATCACTTTTATTGTGGAGCAGATTTTTTTTTCTACTCGTGTTTTATTCATTATACATTTCTATATTCCGTTTGAACGCATAAATATTTGAAAAAAAGTTTAACTCCCTTCTTATAGTCAGAATTCACAGGTAGTGAAGTCTCTAGTTTCAACCACCGAATGAATGTTGTTCCGATTGTTCAAAATCAACTAGTATAAATGAATGATATATCATCCCCACCACTTCTACTTCCGCCATTCATAATCTTGCAAAACTGTGATGTTCTTCACAAACAATAGAAATAAAAATGACCCTTTTACATTACGAAAATAGGCAATCAAACTAGTCTGTCCAGCAAGCTGAATTTGCTACTGCCGTATGTCCGATGATGAAATAGTGTGTGCCCAATGGTTTAGAACGTATTTTAGAAAAGTTGACTTGTGATTCCAGAAATAAAATTTGCAGAACTTATATGTAGGTTGTAGGAAGTAGTAATTTTTTTGTTTTTTTTTTCAGAACTGGCCCTTTCAATTCATTCACTGATGTAGTATTCCAAAGTGAGATAAATTGCAAAGTCAAAGAAACGGCAGGGTATTATGAAAACATGCTTTTCAAAGAGGCTCTGAGAACAGGATTCTTTGAAATGCAAGCGATTCGAGACAAATATAGAGAACTCAGTATGGATGGAATGCATATAAATTTATTGTTGAAGTTTATTGAGGTTCAGACAATACTTATTTCTCCAATATGTCCACATGTAGCTGAACATATATGGGAACTTATAGGAAATGTGAGTACAAACATGATTACTTTCAATTCATTTTTCACATCTAGAAGTGACACCTATAATTTGTTCTTCTTTCGTTATTTGTTTTGCGTTGCTCTGAATGCACTAGAAGTACGACTTTTGGTGTCGTGGATTGGCCTATACTGACATCTGTTGGTGACCTATCAATGTTGCACGAAATTTCGTGTCATTGAATTCCACTTCATTAGGTCTAAGCCCACTAATATGGCAGTGACCACTAATATGGCAGGCATATTGGTATTGTTGCTTATGCAGTGGATTTCTCTGCAGTGATTGTTCTCTACAGTATCGATCCACCATCTTCTCGTCACTTGACTTTTCCCTTTCACTATCTTCAGTAAAAAATAAACATATTAACACACTGTGATAAATATATACCTATTATGAGATATTCCAACCTCTACTTTCAATAATCTTTAAAAATTTAAGTTAACGCTTCCGTGTCATTATTATCTGTTTGTTTTAGAATAAATTTTTATGTTCAAGAATGAATTTTGCAAACCAGCCAGTTAAAACTACCACTATAATGAAAAAGGTTATATCTCAAAGAATATTATTAATTGCTAAGTTAAAAGCACTGGGAATAGGCTCTGATGCGTCAGCATGGCTAAGTAGTTTTTTAACAGGTAGAGCCCAGTGTGTGAGAATCAATAACTATGTTTCAAATGCTATTGCTGTTCCTTCTGGTGTTCCACAAGGTTCTCACTGTCGACCAATTTTATTTAGTTTATTTGTTAATGATATGTGTGAAGTGTTAACTCGATTTTTTTTATGTTTGCCGATGATGTAAAAATTCACAAAATGATATCCAATATAGATCATTGTACTGAGCTTCAGAAAGACATAGATAATTTTTGTAAATGGGTTGTTACTAATGCACTTAGTCTAAATGTCAACAAATGTTTCTGTATTTCATTTTTGAGAACTTCATCCTCACATTACTCCACTTATAAAAAAAATGGAGATTCGGTTACACGTGTAACTGAAATTAAGGATTTAGGGATTTTACTGGATGGCAAACTGACATATAAAACACACATGGCAAAAATAGCTTCAACTGCTTGTAGAAATCTTGGCTTCGTTAGTAGGAATTCCAATGATATGTCAATTTCCAGTCTGAAATTATTATATTGCCCTTTTTTTCAGATCTGGATTAGAATATGCTTCTATAATTTGATCCCCTTTTTACAGATGTGATGTTGAAATGATCGAAAGAATAGAGATTTTTTTTTGAGACACTGCATTTAGACAGTGGGGTTTGAACTGGGATCATGATTATGCCTACATTGGCAATCTCACAAATCTAGAACCATTGGAAAAACGTAGACTAATGGCAGATTTGTGCTAGAGGTATAAACTGGTTAATGGCATCCTTGATTCTCCTGATCTTCTATCCCGAATACTCTTTAATATTCATAACAGAACAAGAAATAGGTCATTATTCTTTGAAAGGCATCATATTACAAACTATGGTTACCATAACCACGTGAAGGTTACCACGTGAATATAATAAGAATTGTTCACAATGAGACATTTTCAACATTTCATTTAACAACTTTGAAAAATCATTAAAATTCATATTTACTGATTTTTAGTAATTTATTGTTTTATTAAGTATTGTTTGAGTATCTTTCAGTGTTTTATAATATTGTAGTTTTATTGTATTTTTTGTTATTGTATAATTTTAATTTTTTTGTTAGGATTTAGGTTTAAATTAATTTAGTATTTTCAAGCCATCTTGTTCATCTTCTGTGAAATATGTATGCAATGGAATACCGTCAATAAAGATTTATTTATAATAATGCCCAACGGGTCTAATGCATAAATGAGTAAAATTAATAATATATATATATATTTATATATATATATATATATATATATATATATACATATATAGATCAATCAATTACTTTATTGTCCAAAGAAAATTATTTCTCGTTGACAAAGTCTTGTGGATAAAATTACATTAGTGTAAACATTAATATAACAATGAACGAGTACAAAATATAATAATAAGGTGGTATCAAATCACTAAAAAACAAATAAAATAGTAGCGAGTACACTTTGAAATGAGCTGAAGGTATTATGAGATCCATAGTGGTTACAATTTCCAGTTTATCTAGTGATCATCTTACAAAATGTTCTTCAATGCTAAAGTAGGCCTTCTGGCCTTCTAAATTATTATTTTTTTAAACTTTATTTCTAAAAATATTCAGACTGGTAGTATTCCTTATTATTTCAGGGAGGTGGTTATAAAGCTTTTTGCCATTGTAGAATATAGAGTTGAGAGTTAGTGTTGGGGAGGGAATGGGTAATCAGATATATTCTGTTTGTCTTGTAGTATGGTGTTGTTGGTTGCAATTTAAGTTATGTTTATGGATAAGAGAGACCGTCTCAAGAATGAGAAGACTTGGCAATGTTAGGGTCCTTTGTTGAACAAATAGAGGTTTGCATGACGTCCTTGTTGATGTACATATATATCTGATTTTGGAGAATAAAACCTGAGTTGAAGTTCCTATCATTTCATGTTTCCCAGAAGGGCAGGGCAAATCTTAGGTGGCATTTACAAAGTGAGTAATGAACATCCCTTGCTAATTTTATACACAGTTCATTAGATGCTACTCTTACAGCAAAACACCCAGATGCAATTTTTTTACAGAGCCTCATGGAATGTTCTTCATACTTTATACTTGGTCTATGTGCAGTCCTAGGAATTTGGAATATGTTTTTTTTCTATAATATTGTATCAGTATCATTGTTTTGTTCTAGAAATGTACTGTTGTTAATGCTTCTTGGCCAAAAATTGGACCAATAGATGAAGTTAAAATCAAAGCATCTGAATATCTTATGGAATGCGCTCACACCTTCAGAGTTCATCTGAAAACATACCTACAAGGAATCAAAACAAAAACAAATCCAAACCCCGCACCTGTGGAGAAACCCAATATTGTGACGATTTGGGTAGCAAAAAGCTTCCCTTCATGGCAGGGTTGCATTTTAACAACTTTGAAAAACCATTATGAGGTAAGTACTCTATAATAATCATAATATAACTTATTTATTCAATAGAAAAAATAAAAAACAATGGCTCACAATAGCTATAAAAAAGTCATCCAAAAACTCATTTACATTATATAAGAAAATTTACTTTCAACAAACTTTCAAGATTATATCAAAAAATATTGTTCTACTTATAGAAGAATGCCAAAGAAAATCATTTAAAAACAATAAAATCAATAAAAGGTACAACCAAACAAAAAACAAAACATGGAAAATAGTTAGTGGCCTCAGAGGAAATATTTCTAGTAGACAGGAGATACCTAATATCCTGAATAACCATTTTGAAACAATTGCTGAAAACCTCCCTGACAATTTTTGACTCATATTAGATCCACTTAGCAATATGAAATATTTGTAAAAAACAGAAAAAATCCTCTGGAATTGACATATCAATCCATATAATAGAAAACATATGTGATAAAGCACTAGTTATTTCATACTGGAATATTTCCTGAACAACTCAAAACATTTATTATGATTCCAATGCTCACCCTGATGAACCCTCCAAGTATTGTCCACTTATTCCCACTATTGCAAAACTATTTTTCTCTCTCTAAACACAAAATGTCCATTTAGAGTAAATAATGTAATTGCTGATGAATAAAGAACAGCGATAATCAAAGATTGATCATGTTGAGACACCAAACAACAGCAATGTCATACTTTTTAATATAATTATTTTGAAGATATATTTTTATGACAATTTTAAAACGTTAATTAATATACACCACATCTCACGTGTTCATTCAAAAATATTTACTATATCTATCTTTATTTCATTAATTGAGGAAAATAACTTAAAAACATGTTAGATTTGATAAGATTTTATAAGAAAAATTTGAATATTGAAATAATAAAAAAAACTTATGTTTCTTGGGGGGCATTAAATTATTTTTTCTATTATTACTTTTTTTATATAGATGAAAATGTAAAATTCTCTTGTGATACAGCCAGAAATTGTGGAATATTTCGTGAACGAGAGTCGACGATATGCTTTATTTTTAAACCGCCCGGATCCCAAAATCTCTGGTGATGAAATTCATTGCTTTATTGCGATTTTGATTGTAAGTGGCTATAATAACCTGCCATCTAAAAGAGACTACTGGGACTCGGGAGATGATATGCGCAATGCAGCCGTCTTTCAGGCAATGCGACGCAACCGTTTCCTGGATATTTGCCGATTTATTCATTGTGCAGATAATACAAAAATTGACCAAACTGACAAGGCATGGAAAATAAGGCCTTTCATGGAAATGCTAAAAGAACGATGTATCAAGAATTTTATTCCAAAGAAAAATGTATCTTATGACGAGGGTATGGTGAAATATTATGGCAGGCACAGCTGCAAACAATTTATTCGGGGCAAGCCAGTGAGGTTTGGGTATAAGGTGTGGAGCATAAATACTAAAGACGGATACCTTGTAAATTTTGACCTCTATCAGGGAAAAAGTCCTAAAGCAAATACTGAATATGATGTCCTATTTGGTAAAGCTGCGAGCCCAATGCTGATAATGATGGACGAACTTCCATTGGAAAAACAAAAACTTCGCTATCATTTTTATATGGACAATTTGTTTTCGAATCCTGCATTGTTTTCTTTCTTGAGATTTCGAGGATACTCCGCTATTGGTACAATAAGGGACAACCGAATTCCAACTCAATGCCCCCTAACAAACAAAACTTTGTTTGCAAAAAAAGTCCGCGGTACTTTTCAAACTGCCATCGAAAAAACAGATGGGCATTTATATATCAGGTGGATGGATAATGCCGTAGTGACAATGATTTCTTCTTCCAGTGGCACTAAGGAAGTTGAACAAGTAAAAAGATATTCCCAATATCAAAAACGGAATATAATGATTCCACGGCCCTTTGAAATCGCAAAATACAATACATATATGGGGGGGACTGATCAAATGGATCAGAATCTGGCATGCTACCGAATAGGAATCAGGGGCAAAAAATGGTACTGGCCTTTATTCACTTGGCTGTTAGACGTTGCGATGCAAAACAGTTGGCTATTATATAATAAATCAAGAAAACAAAAGTTGCCACAAAAAGATTTTAGAAGGGAAGTGGCCGACATATACTTAAAAAAATATCAAGTCCTTCCTAAAGGACCTGGGAGATGGGCGACTTCTATAGGATCTTCCTCTGCATGTCGAATATCCAATGATATCAGATTCGATCGTACTGACCACTTTGTCAAACATACAGACGGAAATAAAAAAAGAAGGTGCGCTGCAACTACATGCAAATCAATAATAAGAACCATGTGTGTGAAGTGTGATGTTGCACTATGTATAGACTGTTTTATACCATTTCACTCACGTTAGTTGATTGTTATATATATATATATATATATATATATATAACACACAATTTTTTCTATTTTAATATTTTGCATATCACAAGTGCCTAGCGTTGCCATATGGCAACAGCAAGTATATCAAAAACTGAATTATCATATCTTTTTATTACATTTTTTCCAGCTATATTCTGTATCTCTAAATAATATTACCGAAAAAAAAAACTAAATATGAAAAAAAAAAGTATCTGGGCGCTAATGGGTTAAAAACGGCAAAAGTTTATTAGGCAATTTCTGTTTTGAAATTTGACTAGACCACTGGATTCGTAGTCGTTATAAATGAAAACCATGAAGATTTCATAAAAAAATATTGGTTAACAACGAAGTTACAACAATTTAAATTTTGAAAACAAAGTATTTGATATTAATTTTCATTTAGATTATAGACATATTTAAAATCTTGCAACACTGCCGATACAAAGTAGAACACCAGTGAATTTGTACAGCGAAAATCCGACGTCAATAGCTCATTCCGTTCTACAGTTATAACTCCTGAAAGTATGGTAATGTGAGCGATTTCTGGTGGAAGCGATTTTGTAATAAAAATCTGACTACGCCACTGGATTTGTGAATTACATTCCCTTAAAATCATGTATTTAAGTTTAGGTTATAAGTGTATTCGAAAATAACAGAAAATTAAAAATTCATTTTCAAGTTATGCAGTTTTCAATAGCCGATAAAAACGAAATGAACCGAATCAAGTTTTAAAGTATCAAAATTATTTATTCAATAATAAAACAGAAGGCAGGACAAAAAAATGTGCCTTTTTTATCCTGCAAAACTCAACTGAAACAAGCTTTTAGAGAAGGTATCAATAATTTGAGGAAAGCTGAACTAATACAATGGGCATAGGTATTGTACTAAATCAATAGTAGGCTGTGATTTAGTACACCACAAATCGCTCACATTACCATACTTTCAGTAGTTATAACTGTTGAACGGAATGAGCTATTGACTTCGGATTTTCGCTGTACAAATTCACTTGTGCTCTACTTTGTATCGGCAGTGTTGCCAGATTTCAAATATGTCTGAAATCTAAATAAAAATTATAATCAAATACTTTGTTTCCAACATTAAAGTTGTTGTAACTTCGTTGTTAACCAATATTTTTTTTATGAAATTCCGATGGTTTTCATTTATAACGACTACGAATCCAGTGTTGTAGTCAAATTTGGAATAAAAAATTGCCTAATAAACTTTTGCCGTTTTTGACAAAGAAAAAAAACCATATAGTGCATTGGAAATGAAACTAAAGTTATGAAAATTTGTGTCAAGATACAGTTTTTGATGCTCAATATTAGAAAAAAATATTTTTGAGATTGACTGAAAAATGCGTATTCTACAGGGGTGGTTCCATTTTAAATGGGCCACACTGTATAATCGCTTTGTAAATGGACATATTTTCGTCCATTATTTTAACACCACTTTTTTATATTGTTGAATTTTGACAAAAAAATCTCAAAAACCATTGTATTTTAAATTTTCATATATTATGAGCATAATTCATAAGATGAATTAGTTGAAAAGGGAAACATTCTCAATTGAATATTGAATAGAAATATTTTTCTGTGAATTGAAAAATCCACGATAAATGAAGTAATTTTTTGTGACTGTCTAACAGAAAACAACTACTTCCCCGGCTAAAGCCACGCTGGACATTGAACTACATCTGATAGATATTCTGAAAAGACCCTAACTAAAAGAAAAAATCTGTAATTGAAAATTTGCATTTTTATTCAGATAGTTATTTGATGTTCTATTCCAGTCTTAATTAAGAATTCATAAAGTTGAATGAGGCAAAGAAGAATGTTTTCCAAAAGAGAGTACTCACCAGAAATAATTCGTAACATTGACGCAAGAGAGGCATCGCATACTAGGTCTTCAATAAATTTTTGTCGATGAAAATCTATTTCACGCTTCCACGATCATCAGGAAGACCGGAAGAAATGGGAAACACATTTTCAAGAAGCAATCTCACTTTGCAAAGATGGAAAAAGTTAGAATCATTTCTTTTGGAGAGACACTTTGAAATTAGTGTTTTTTGACATTAAAACCTGTCATGGGGTATGATAGATTGATCCGTTGAAAATATGAACAGGATGTTCATAAAATCAGATGTGGAATCATCTGGGACTGAAAGATGAACTTTAGTCACTATCTTCCATCGTCAAGATAATCTCTTGTGGGGTATTCATGTTGAAAAGGGAAACATTCTCAATTGAATATTGAATAGAAATATTTTTCTGTGAATTGAAATCTGAATAAAAATGCAAATTTTCAATTACAGATTTTTTCTTTTAGTTAGGGTCTTTTCAGAATATCTATCAGATGTAGTTCAATGTCCAGCGTGGCTTTAGCCGGGGAAGTAGTTGTTTTCTGTTAGAAAGTAGTTGTTTTCTGTTAGACATTCACAAAAAATAACTTCATTTATCGTGGTTTTACAAATAATTATGCATATTAGATTATAGGATCTATTTGCGAAAATGGATTGGTATGGCTATTTATGTGGTGCTTTGTTATGAGATGAGATGTCATTGGCGAGTTGTTATTATCTCAATGAATATAAAGAAGTAGACTGAAGAATGATGTATTCATTTAATCTGTCAACATATAATTGTACATGTTTTAAATGCCCATTTTATATTATTGTGCTCTGAAGATGACTTTAAAAAAGTCTAAACGTTGGCAAAATATCACTAGTGGTTTCAGTTATTGGACCTAAACCCAACATGATGCACAATTTTCTATAACCAGATCACAAAACATCCAGGTTTCATTTGGGTTGGCAGATGTTGGTTATTATCTGCATTGATATACTTTGCAACTTTATCCACCAGATGTATCCAATGTTCGTCGAGATACTAGCTAGGAAAGTATTTGTTCTCTGATGGAAATTCAAATCACATTTACCTTGATTGAATCAGGACATTTTTCGTTACTATCGTTTCGGACGTCCATCGTCTTAATGTATTTAAAAGGTTTTCACGACGTTTCGAATGCTTGTATCTGCAATCGTCTTCAGGTGAATACTGACAAGTTTAGGTGCTACTTACCAATTTATATTACTGTCGGCGCAATGATGCGTGCAATTCCGCCATGTGCAGCGGTGCGTGAATTTTCGCGCGGTGTGGTGGTGCGTGAAGTTTCGCGCCTCTGCAGCCCGCCAGTAAGAGCAATCAGGGGTTTCCATACGTTCTTGATCTCAACGCTTGGTTGACTAAAGGCGTTATTGGCTTCGATGTAGGCGGCCTCTTTGAACTTTCGTTTGAACCAATGCTCCTCTCTATGTAGAACACTTGCGTCGTCCCATAGAACTCGATGGTGCTCAGTCCAGGCGTGGTCAGCGATTCCCGATTTTGATGTTTCTCCACGTTGAGTCCATTTCTTGTGCTCATCCAATCTTACCGATAACGGTCTCTTTGTCTCCCCAATGTAGGAATCTCCGCATTCACATGGAACTTCATAAATGCAATTCTTACTGATTTCATTTTTGTTGTCAGGTTTGGTCTTGGTCAGGAAACTCCGTAAAGTACTGCCGGATTGGAAGCAGCTCTTGATGTTGAACTTGTTTCCGATCCGTCTGATCTTCTCGGAGACACCTCTGATGTACGGAAGGCAGATCACTGTGCTTTGTTGTTGCTCTTCAGATGTCTTCGTTCTCCGGAGTTGTTTCAATACTTCTTCTAGGAGTTTCTTGGGATATCCATTCCGGTGGAGGTCCTCTCTGATGTGGTTTAATTCGGCATCCAGTGACTCCACGTCGTTGCATAGGTGCGTCGCTCTCTCCGCCAATGTTCTCACGATCCCTCTCTTCGTCGAACTCGGATGGTTGGAGCTGTAACCCGTGTGTGTCTTCTTTCTGTAGACGGAGGTGCGAATTTCGTTGCCTATTCTCTCAACGTTCACATCGAGGAAGGGTAAGGACTGTTGGTTTCCATCTCCATCGTGAACTTGATCGAATCCCTGATTCTGTTGATCCCTGAGAAGAAATCCTGGAGATGTTCGTCTCCGTGATTCCATACAATGAAGGTGTCATCCACGTACCTCAACCACAGCTTTGGTTTGTATTCTGCCTCCCGTATAGCCAATTCCTCGAACCACTCCATGTATATGTTGGCGATGATTGGAGAAAGGGAAGATCCCTCCTTTTCCTGGAAATATGAGTTCTGTAGGCAGCACTGCAGTAATTCCAATATTGCGTGGGTAGGAAGGTCAGTCCTCTCGTGCAGCTGGTCATCCTCTTCGAGTTTCCTTTTGATGATCCTGAGAGATTCCTCTATAGGGACATTGGTGTAAAGGCTCTCACGTCGAAGCTGATGAAACGATCTTCTGGTCCAAGTTCAACATCTGTGATGGTGTCAACGAGTGCTTGGAATTTTGACGTATGAACTGCTATTTCCTTGTAAGGGTTGTAGTATCGGTAGGAGGTATTTCGATAACTTGTAGGTTGGTGAGTTCCGTGAGCTGGTGATCGGTCTCAGTGGCATGTCTGGTTTGTGGATTTTCGGAAGCCCGTAGAGATGCGGTGGTTTGCTGTAGTGTGGCGTTAGATGTGATCGTTCGTTGTCTGGAATGAAGTGTTTGAATTTCCTCAGAGTGTTGTAGATCTTCCTTTCTATAGTGGGTGTCGGATCCTTCTTCAAGAGTTTATAGTTCCTGTGTGGAGTAACGACTCTATCTTGTCATCATATGTTGTGGTGTCCATGATAACTGTGGCGTTTCCTTTATCGGCTGGAAGAATCTTTATGGATGAATCCTTTTGTAGAATTTTCAGGGCCCTCTGTTCCCCTGCAGTGATGTTACTCCGGGGATTCCTCTCCTTCTCGAGTGTCTCTCTCACTTTCCATCTAAACTCTTCTGCCTGGATGGGATTCATTCTGCTGCTGGTTGATTCTACAGAGCTTATAATGTCCAGGATAGGTATTGTTTTAGGTGCAACTGCAAAGTTCAATCCCTTTTCCAGCAGGGACTCCTCTACTCCTGTAAGTGGTTTAGTTGAGATATTAATAATGGTTTTCTTACCTTTGCTGCTGGTTTGTGGAGACCGTGTTTTTCCTGCTATTCGATTCCATTTCTTCTGATGCCTCCTCTCTTGTTCCTGGCGGATTCCCGCGCATCTATTCTCAATCTTCGCAAATATGGGTTGATTGTCCTCCTCTAAGGTGTATTCTCTGATTTCTTGGAATCTAGCAGTGGCATCCTGTAGCAGCATCTCTTTCTTCCAACGGTGATAGTTGATCTGCGACCTGATTAGTGCGTGACTGGCCCGCTCCATGATGCGTTGTGCTCGTTCCCCGGGAATAGGTGACTTTACCTGGAAACCGTCTGGGATGATGTTGTTGTCTCTGGCTCTTCGTAGAAACTGGATGTGACTTTCCTCCTTGGTAAGCTTTATCATTGTCCTTTCGTAGCCTCTGAACTTGTCGCTGATGCCGGGTCCGTACCGGGTTTCCAACGTTTGTTTGAAGGTTGTAGACGATGTGGTAATTTGATTACTATCGTTTCGGACGTCCATCGTCTTAATGTATTTAAAAGGTTTTCACGACGTTTCGAATGCTTGTATCTGCAATCGTCTTCAGGTGAATACTGACAAGTTTAGGTGCTACTTACCAATTTATATTACTGTCGGCGCAATGATGCGTGCAATTCCGCCATGTGCAGCGGTGCGTGAATTTTCGCGCGGTGTGGTGGTGCGTGAAGTTTCGCGCCTCTGCAGCCCGCCAGTAAGAGCAATCAGGGGTTTCCATACGTTCTTGATCTCAACGCTTGGTTGACTAAAGGCGTTATTGGCTTCGATGTAGGCGGCCTCTTTGAACTTTCGTTTGAACCAATGCTCCTCTCTATGTAGAACACTTGCGTCGTCCCATAGAACTCGATGGTGCTCAGTCCAGGCGTGGTCAGCGATTCCCGATTTTGATGTTTCTCCACGTTGAGTCCATTTCTTGTGCTCATCCAATCTTACCGATAACGGTCTCTTTGTCTCCCCAATGTAGGAATCTCCGCATTCACATGGAACTTCATAAATGCAATTCTTACTGATTTCATTTTTGTTGTCAGGTTTGGTCTTGGTCAGGAAACTCCGTAAAGTACTGCCGGATTGGAAGCAGCTCTTGATGTTGAACTTGTTTCCGATCCGTCTGATCTTCTCGGAGACACCTCTGATGTACGGAAGGCAGATCACTGTGCTTTGTTGTTGCTCTTCAGATGTCTTCGTTCTCCGGAGTTGTTTCAATACTTCTTCTAGGAGTTTCTTGGGATATCCATTCCGGTGGAGGTCCTCTCTGATGTGGTTTAATATCCGTCTGATCTTCTCGGAGACACCTCTGATGTACGGAAGGCAGCTCACTTGCTTTTTGTGCTCAATGTTCTCACGATCCCTCTCTTCGTCGAACTCGGATGGTTGGAGCTGTAACTGAGGTACTGCCCCGTGTGTGTCTTCTTTCTGTAGACGGAGGTGCGAATTTCGTTGCCTATTCTCTCAACGTTCACATCGAGGAAGGGTAAGGTACTGTTGGTTTCTCCAATCATCGCCAACATATACATGGAGTGGTTCGAGGAATTGGCTATACGGGAGGCAGAATACAAACCAAAGCTGTGGTTGAGGTACGTGGATGACACCTTCATTGTATGGAATCACGGAGACGAACATCTCCAGGATTTCTTCTCAGGGATCAACAGAATCAGGGATTCGATCAAGTTCACGCATGGAGATGGAAACCAACAGTACCTTACCCTTCCTCGATGTGAACGTTGAGAGAATAGGCAACGAAATTCGCACCTCCGTCTACAGAAAGAAGACACACACGGGCAGTACCTCAGTTACAGCTCCAACCATCCGAGCTCGAGCGAAGAGGGATCGTGAGCACATTGGCGGAGAGAGCGCCGCACCTATGCGACGACGTGAGCATCAGTGGATGCCGAATTAAACCACATCAGAGAGGACCTCCACCGGAATGGATATCCCAAGAAACTCCTAGAAGAAGTATTGAAACAACTCCGAGAACGAAGACATCTGAAGAGCAACAACAAAGCACAGTGATCTGCCTTCCGTACATCAGAGGTGTCTCAGAAGATCAGGACGGATCGGAAACAATTTCAACATCAAGAGCTGCTTCCAATCCAGCAGTACTTTACGGAGTTTCCTGACCAAGACCAAACCTGACAATAAAAATGAAATCAGTAAGAATTGCATTTATGAAGTTCCATGTGAATGCAGAGATTCCTACATTGGGGAGACAAAGAGACCAGTATCGGTAAGATTGGATGAGCACAAGAAATGGACTCAACGTGGAGAAACATCAAAATCGGGAATCGCTGACCACGCCTGGACTGAGCACCATCGAGTTCTATGGGACGACGCAAGTGTTCTACATAGAGAGGAGCATTGGTTCAAACGAAAGTTCAAAGAGGCCGCCTACATCGAAGCCAATAACGCCTTTAGTCAACCAAGCGTTGAGATCAAGAACGTATGGAAACCCCTGATTGCTCTTACTGGCGGGCTGCAGAGGCGCGAAACTTCACGCACCACCACACCGCGCGAAAATTCACGCACCGCTGCACATGGCGGAATTGCACGCATCATTGCGCCGACAGTAATATAAATTGGTAAGTAGCACCTAAACTTGTCAGTATTCACCTGAAGACGATTGCAGATACAAGCATTCGAAACGTCGTGAAAACCTTTTAAATACATTAAGACGATGGACGTCCGAAACGATAGTAATCAAATTACCACATCGTCTACAACCTTCAAACAGGACATTTTTCATTATATGATTTTTGGTTGGAGGTGGTGGAAATCATTTCAATAATAAAACGAGATGTGAAAGGAGCAATTTGTGCATGCAGCCAAATTGGCTACCACTTTGATGATTTCTTGTAAAATTTAATTTTCAATATTTGGAGAATGTATCAGATGTGTGTTATTTAAAACATGCACATAAATAAAAATCAGTTTTTGAGAAGATGCTATAGCCCATAGGGGTTGAGAGATTTGATAGATTATTAAGTGTTCTTGGTGGTTTTGTCATCTCTCTGATTTTCTTTATATTCTATTTTTCAACTATTTTACAACTTTCAAATTTTTATACCTTTGCAGTAGCCTAGAGCTTATAAATGTTTTTTCCATAGCAATCCAGATATTGATACACAAACTCTACCCTGGTTTTAGTGATTTATTTTGACTTTCAGAAAAATGGCTCACTACCTGACAACAAATCTCTATCTGCCGAATTTTCAAAAATTAATGAATTAAAAAAATATATGAAGAGAGTAATGCCATTTGTTCAAACTACCCGTGAAAAGCTAGAACAGTTAGGAGTTAAAGCCTTAGCTTTGACACTTGAATTTGTTGAAGCTGAAGTTCTGAAATCCAATAGTGTTTATTTGGCTAACACTTTAGATGTAAGTATTTCAAGTATATAATCCCCCCATTATGCTTAGTTTTTATATGATTTGTTAGGTTGAAGAAGTTATTGTCAAATTCACTGATGATCCAGGTGCATCCGAAAAAATGAAGGAATGTTGCCCAGGGATGCCATTCATTTTATTTTCTACTATGCCTGGAATCAAACTGGAATTTTTGAATCCTGTTCCCCAAAATGGATTGTTATCAAAAAATATAACTATATGTGATGGAGACAGTCATTCCAGAGTTGTCCAGAAAATTTGCAAAGATTTTAAGTTGATAAAAAGCGAGTAAAATTTTATTTATACTTCTAGTACATCGGTGTAGTTTTTGATTTTCACCATTCATTCCAAACTTATATCACCTACAATATGTATATCAAGTATAAATTAAATAAATTATATCATTAAGGTAGGTACATATTGCATTAATATACCAATTGCTCAATTTCTCTCTCAGCGCTATTGAAACAAGCAAATTATATATGTTTACTAGCCAAATCATACACTTGCTTAAAACAGTGTTTGAGTGGAGAATTTGTGTCTACATTAAAAACCTTGTTTGTTGCATGACAGAGATCTGTGACAACATAGTAGAGAGCTGATTCCATAGACCATAAAAAATGTTTTATTCTTCAAGAGTGCTTACTACTACTATTTCCATTTGGTTGATGACATCTCAACAAAGACTAAGAAATGAATGGATTTTGATTGTCTCATTCAGGTTCCCGGATATTCATCATTGTTTGTTTGACCTATCCTGTACTGATGAAGGGCAAATACCCTGAAACCGGTCTACAGGTGGTCATCCCGAATGAGGTGGTTAATATTTATCCATTTCGCAAGAAACATTTGCAAAGTAACCTTGTAAGATTTTGCCTGATCATCAATCGAATGTAATCCAATGTTCGTTAAGGCATTAGCCAGGAAAGTAGTTGAAGCCAACAAAAGATACTCACTTCACTAAATGATTTTCACAAAATTGGGTTTATAAAACCACGAACATGTTTGGCTATACCATAGCATCTTCAGATGGAGATAATACTAATTCAATAATAGCAATGTATCGTAAAATAATCAAAGCAGGATAAAAGTGATCTATGTGAAAATTGCCTGAATTTTGTTTATTGCTTAGAGGAAGTCTTCCTGATTAAATGTTACCATTGCACTTGTCACACCCAGGGCCAATACAGAAAATCATATGAAAAAAAAAGGACAAAAGAGGCCGCGGAAGCAATTAATGTCCGAAGTTATAATTCATTACTTTGGGAACATCACCGCCCATATTCAAATCCGAAAAGAGTCATAGTGGGGAGATTCTATATAAGAACAAAGTCAAATGTAAAAAGAGATCAGATCAGAATCGTAATCAAGTTAATCGAATCGAGTCAACCTAAGTCAGTGCCAAGTCTCCGTAACAAATTATAGAAATGTTAATTTTCAAAATTAGTAAAGAAATACTAATCAGAATGTAAAATAAGTGAGAAACAATCAAATCTATCGTTTAATAAACAATGTTCAATTTGCAACATATGACAACGCTATGAGGTCAGTAAACGAAAAGTTATCAGTGCTAAAAGAATAACTATTACCAGACATTATGGAACCCGAGTATTTTGCTAAACCCATTTAATCTAGAAGAAACACCAACAGTTCGGAAAATTCATAATATAAACTAGAGTCAATAAAATATCGCCTAACTTAATTGGAAGTGCGGAAGTAAATCCCCAATAAACTAGTGATAAACCGAAGAAAATAGAAATTGAATTAAATCAAAACGCGTAAATAAATACTCAAGGGTGAATAAAAGTGATTCAATGAAAACTGAAGTAAGTAATTAGTTTTTGTATTGTGCTTGGTAATGTGCCACTCCAATATTATTCTTCCCCATGATGTCAATATTCAATTCATGGATTTTACAGGTACTATTTACTAAAAACTACTATTTTGTCATGTCCGATCCTCACATGTTATACGAAATATTTCGAAATGAATATGATGAAAACTGTTGACCATTTAACATAACATTTGTCGTTTATTGTTTGAAATTACTTGTTGTTATTTTTTTGCTAAATGAACATGACTAGCTAGTTTTATATTTTATTATAATAATTTGCTAATACATCTTCAAGTGTATTATATCAACTAAATCCTAAAATTCTGAGGTCTGTAAATGTTAGTCACAGATAAACAGCAAACGTTCCATCAACCTACAGGGTGAGGAAAAATACTTGTAACCGCTCCGAGTAAATTTCCATGTTGCAAATCTTTCTGATTTACAATGCTCTGTATATTCTACGTTAGTTCTTTTGAGCAATCCTAACGGAAGTAGTACAGGGTAGAGTGATTCCTTCATAATATCTTGGATTATTTCAGCGCATATTTGGCAGTTAATATAGAATTAGTAATTTTACTATTATCCAGGGGCGTCACCATCAAGGTGGATGGGTATAGTTCTTTTTTTCAATAATTCTAGAATAAGCCAGTGGCGTAACACACTAAAGTTTCGGAGATATTGGCCAATGATACTAGAAAATAAACACTTAGGTAGAATGTCACATTTTTGTTTTTTCACGAGACCTTTTTAAACGATAAAATTGACTACAATGAGACGAGAGACTGACGTCTCAGTATCATTGTTGTCAAATGCACTTTGAAACCTATGCTTTTTTTCTTAAAACATCAGGCCCAACCCAAACCGGAGCCTAATCTCGTTTTTTTCAACTAACTATAAAAAAACAAACATGACTTTGAAAAAAAATCAAATGCAACTCAACCCGGAGCCAAACCAAACCCCAACTCTCTTTGACCTATGTTCCAAAAAGCAGCAACTTTCGCGTCTTAAGACGTTTTCACTTCACAAAGGACATCTTGTGAAACCAGCTCTAATTGTTGCTCCTGATGGTATACAGTGTGGTCATTTAAGTGTGCAACATATGTTATTTTTTTAAATTAATTGCACAACCAAAATACAAATATTGCCGAAAGTTGGTGCATGTGCGATAATCATATCAGGTGCACTTAGAATCGTTGCAAGTCAAACAGCATACAGGGTAGGTCAAAAAATATAAAAATTGTACAGGAGTAAAGTACCCTTATTTCAGAAAATATAGCAACATATTATTGCGAAAACTTGTGTAGAATTAAAAGTTATGCCTGAATAACAAAACATGGCATTAAGAATCTTCTTAACAGAACCTTTTTTTACACCCGTAGTAGACATTTTTTTGGGGTGGATCTTCAACAACTGCCTGAAGTACTTCTAATTGATTTTCTTCAGTACATAGTTTTAGTAAGTTCATTTTTATATTTACAGTCTAAAGACCCTGTCTGTTTGAGATTATTTAAAATTCTGCATACAGTTGAATTGCGAACTTGTTTATCTGGATGTCGTTCATTGAAAATATCTGCTGCTTCACGCACTGGTTTATAGTTACCTCTACATTTTAAAACTAATTCTGCCTTCTCGGTTAACGTTAACTGTCTTTGAAATCAAATAAACTTAATAATTGAACAATAATTATTCAAGAATGGAAAATTAATGAGACCAAACTGTCATAATGTTTAACCAAGCATAAGGTCCTCTTCGTGTTTGTCATCTATATTCCCCCAAACGCAAGTACTAACCACATACAAAATCTCTTTACTACACTTGAATCCCTTGAATGTCTGTACGGTAGCAATTTACTGATCCTAGGTGATTTCAATCAACCTAACTATGTAAATCTTGATGCAAACATAAACAACGCCACTTTAGCTACAATCGATCAGCTCAAAAGCTTCTATGACCTTAAACAATTCAACTTAGTGCACAACCACTCAGGACGTTCACTAGATTTAATTTTTTCCAATCTTGAATGTAGCACACATCATGATTTTCTACCCTTCGTACCAGAAGATGAATACCACCCAGCCCTTCAAGCAACCTTATCATTCCCAAAACCAAGTGTGGCAATAACATACAACAAAAACATCACAAACTACAACTTTCGCAAAGCTAACTTTCCTGAACTATATTCAGCTTTCCTCTACACCGACTGGTCATGTCAACCAATATTCTAATGTAAATCTAGCAGTAGACAAGTTTTACTCAATTATTTACTCTGTACTTGATCTATGGGTTCCTCCTCAAACCAACTTCGATAGTAAATACCCCCCTTGGTTTAACAGTGATATAACTCGTGAAATAAAACAAAAACATAAAGTTTTCAAAAAACTGAAAAAAACTCAATCGGAACTTGACAAACAGCATTTCAAGGAACTCAGAAAATCTATCAAATCAAAAATATCTATCGCATATGAAGAATACCTACAAGCAGCAGAAAATTCAATCAAAACTGACCCATTCAATCTATGGTCATATATCCAAAACAAAAAAGGATCCTCTAGAATTCCAGGCATTGTATACCATAACGACAATGAATACAGTAATCCATCCAGCATTGTCAATATATTTGCTGAATTTTTCGAAAGTGTTTACACCCCTATCTCGAATACAACAAACAATTTATCTAATCTGTCGACTAATTACCCTACTATTACTATAAAATCCTTTTCGGAAACAGAGGTTCTTAATTCCTTGAAAAAACTAAAACCCAAACGAACGTCAGGATCTGATTTGATACCGAGTTTCCTGGTCAAGGACTGTGCACAAATTTTAGCTAAACCTCTTCAGACAATTTTCAACCTTGCCCTGAAATCTGGATGCTTCCCAGATAAGTGGAAAACTGCCAAAATATGCCCAATATTCAAATCCGGAGCAATCAACAATGTTGCAAACTACAGACCAATAACACTTCTCTCCAATTTTCAAAGGGCTTTGAGATATGTCACTACAATTCACTATTTCCAAACCTAAAAAATATCATCACAAATGACCAACATGGATTCATGAGCAAACGATCAACGGTCACTAATCTGATGTGTTTCACTGAGGCGGCGAGTTCTGCACTTGACAATCATTCTCAATTGGACACAATCTATACCGACTTCTCAAAGGCCTTCGACAAACTAGATCACCAGATACTTCTGAACAAACTAAACTTCCTTGGCTTTGACACACAACTAATTAAAAATTTTCAGTCTTACCTCCAAAACCGCACACTCTTTGTTGAATTTAGAGGACACACATCCTATCAATTCATCGCCTCAAGCGGCGCGCCACAAGGGAGCAACTTAGCCCCCCTCTTATTCTCATTATTTATAAATGATATTGATAAAAATATCTCCAGCAACTTGCTGCTATTTGCAGATGACTTGAAAATATTTCGCAGAATTCAATCACTAAACGACTGTACAATTTTACAGGATGACATTCATGAACTTCTCCATTGGTGCACCGAAAACAAACTACCACTAAATGTCCAAAAATGCAAATACACTACTTATTCTCTGAGAAATGCAATCATTGATTTTCAATACTCCCTTAGCAACACTCCATTAGAGCACAAGGCACAAAATAAGGACCTCGGTGTTGAATTTGACCCGAAACTCAACTTTTCCCAACACTATAATAACACAACCTCCTCTGCAAAGAGGATGACCGGTCTAATATTCCGTACATGTAGAGATTTTCAAAACAAAGAATGCCTCACCACCCTATACAATGCATATGTAAAATCAAGACTGGATTACTGCTCTCTGATATGAAGTATGTGTCATTCAAGACAGACGGAGTCTACCCTCCACAAGGTTTCAACAACAATATGTTATTGAATAAATGTTCATTCCTGTCACTAGAAAACTGTAGAACATACTATGCCTGCTTGTTCATTTACAAACTTGTACATAACTTAATAGACTGCCCCGAACTGTTAACACAATTGAACTTTCATGTTCCACGTATCAACAGCAGGTACGAAACTTGCTTCTATTTAAAAAAACCCAAAGCAAATATTCTCAATGTGCAAAAAAACAAATGAAGTCTGCACAAACATCGATATTTATAACGAATCAGTAAGTACCTTTAAAAACAAAGTAAAACAAATATTGTATAGCCAACAATCACTTCCATATCCCCAATAAACAATTTTGAGCTTATTCTATCGTTCCCACACATGTAATTTGTACCTTTTAGTTTTAGTTTATATATTTAGCTTAGTTATTTCTAAATGAAACTTGCTTCATCTTTTCAACTGTCTTGTAATTGGGTTCTTCCTGTTTAGACAATAAATTATTTTTTTATTTTTTTTCCATGGGTATCCGCGATTATTTTAGTAGGATTTAATGTTTGCTGATTAATTTGTACAGTTTTTTAATAAACATTTGAAATAAAAATGTTGCACTTTAAATTAGAGGTTTTTAATGTGCATATTATCATTACTACTTGTTAAATAGAATTTTTGTGAAATTTCAAAGTTGTGTTTAATATCGTTGCAACAAACAAGAAGTTTGGGATTCCCTAAAAAATTAAAAATCGTAAGTTAATTTTACAAATATGCTTGAATTTGAACAAAGTTATGCGAAATTGATTTTATTTTGATTAATTTATGAAAGTGTTTGGGGTGAATATAACAAAATTTATAAATAATTTTTCTTTTGGTATTTAGGCATAACTTTTAATTCTAAACAACTTATCTCAACAATATTTTGCTGAATTTTCTGAAAAAACTATACTTTACGATGCCCCTAATATGATTATCGCACATGCACCAACTTTCGCCGAAATTTTTATTATGGTTGTGCAATTAACACATTGGCTGTCCGGGTGACATGTATGAGTTGTTTTGGTGCCATCTACTCGTATACAGTGACCGGCAGAAAGTACGCATCATATGGGAATTTTTTTTAATATAATATTTTGACAAATGTCGATACATGCAATCGCTTCTGCATCAAAAGAAGCCCCAAAAGATGTTGTACAGTGCCGTTCGTCTTTTCTTGTTTGGCTGGAAATTTAAAAAACATGTCTCAAAACACTTATTTGGGAAAATATTGAAAAATGTTATTTGGAAAAGTTATTTAGAACGACATTTTATAGCTATGTACAAGTTTTGAAAAAAATCTGAGATGAAAAAATAAAAATCAATTTTTGCTATAAAAAAAATTTCAATTTGGAAAAATACATTTCTGACAAAGAAACTCATTAGTAAAGCCCAAGAGTAATATTTTGAATGATATTTTGTAAAGATTCACCAGCTACTTCTATTTTATTCGAAGAAAATTTTAAATCTGTGGATTTGCCATGTGTTCAGCTGCTTCATTAGAGGTCACAGAAATATCTTCAGGACATTATAATCCCGATACTGTTTATTATTGACAAAGAACCATGTATCTACAGAATTTTAATATGAATTTTTTATTAGAACAAAAAACTGATTAAATTTTTTACATAATTACATTTTATAATAAAATTAGAAGCTGAAATAATTATAAACCAAACAATTTAATGCATACTCGAAAGTTGGTAAATGTCCATTACTCGACGTGTCTACCCTGACGTTCAATACATGTAGTTGTTCAGGATTTCATTTCTCTGGACACATTTCGCTGCATTTGTGGTGTAATGTTATTGATACATTGTCGTATTACTTCTTCTAAATGGTCGATATTACGAAATGGCCGATGTTTATAAACCCTACTTTTAAGGTACCCCCATAAAAAGAAATCCAAGGGCGTCAAATCTGGGGATCTTGCAGGTCACGGGTTTTCTGAATATCGTCCTATCCATTTATGAGGAAAGTGTTCGTTAAGCCACGCTCTGACTTCAAGGGTACTATGTACTGATGTCTGGCCTTTGTTGGAAAAAATATAATTCCTTCTTTGCAGGGTAATCCATGTAAGAAATCAAAAAACACATTATTTAAAAACACTAAATAATTTCGTGAATTAAAGTTGCCCCTAAAAAAGTAAGGCCCAACGATCTGTGTATCTAATATGCCGCACCAAACATTAGTTTTTAAAGAAAATTGACTTTTTGCCTCTATCTTCCAATTTGGGTTCTCATCAGCCCACCATCTACAATTCTGGGAACTGACAGTACCGTTTGATGTAAAAGTCGCCTCATTAGTAAATAAAATGTTTGTAGGAAAATGTTGGCATTCTTCAATCATGCCTTGGAACCAACATGAAAAATCTAAGCGTGCATCAAAATCTCTATCGAGTAAGGTGTGGATGAATTTTGGTTTGTATGCACGAAATTTATTATTCTTCTTATGGATTTTTCAGATATACCGGTTTGTTCCTGCCTCTCCGATAGTGCCATCCGTGGATTTTCTGTGACCGATAACAAAACAGTAAAGGTACCTTCCTCATTAGTGACGGGCTTACTATGTGGAATTTTCTACACTGCCTGTAGCTTTAAATTTGTTTAAAATACGCAACACAGTAGATCCATGGATATTCTTATTTGGATATCTAGCATTGAATATATCTGCTGCTTCTCTGGAACTATGAAAACGCTCACCACATACTAAGACCATGGACGTATAAATATATAATGGACTCAGCAAATTAATACTATCAACATAGATTGTTTTGAAGCCGCTCAGTTTGTAGGCGCGCGGGTTGCGAGGAAGGAGGAGACCTGCCATCCAACGACAGTGGCGCACACAATTTAATTAATATAGGTATTGATTAAAAGAAAAATATGTGGAGTTTCATATGATTATGAAAACTTTGGCAAAACTTGTGATATACAGATCTGATGTGTTCATAAAATATGTGTTTGTCTTCATTAAATAGGCCGATTCTAAGAGAAAAATAATTATTATTTCTACATTTGAAGCAATGAAAAATTTACACTGCACTTTTAATATAAGAAACAGAACTGAAAAAGATAAGAGGGACAATTTAACAACTTTCGATTCTAGTCTTTTATTGAATATATTTTTAGATTCATGTACATATTCTATAGTCATATTGAAGATTATACTTTTTATTACAAGATTTTATTTAGTTTCACTTGTTATATATAATTCCGGTGGCAATGCATTATGGATTTTTTGTTAAATAAAAAACAAAATGGCGGCTCCAAGATGGCGGACGAGATTTGTAATTATGATCCGATTCAAAATTGGTATGTGGGGGTTTTCGGGAACGGAGATTATGAATTTTTTGTCAAAATTCATAAATTCAAGATGGCGGATGAGTACTGTGATTGTGGTCCGATTCGATTCGAAATTGGTATGAGGGGTTTTCAAGGCGGGATTTTAATATTCCGATCAAAATA